>LPNX010826074.1:28021-212040 GCA_001517045.1 Pseudotsuga menziesii | reverse complement strand
AATATAACTAAAATAATAAGTGAGAGTCTATGTAGTTATTATAAACTAAAATAATTAAATAAATATTCTATTCTAAATATTAATTAGGAACTAGTACAAAGTTCCTAGTGAAACAAAATAAATATTAATTCCATATAAATTGAATTAAATATTATTTTCAAGAATGTAATGAACTCTTGATTCAACTGGAGTTTAAACCAACTGCCCTTTCCTAAACAATTTTCTATAAATACCCAAGCCAAGAGAAGGCTTAGGGATCTAATTATTATTCCTGAATGAATTTGCAGAGCATTTTCCAAAAAAAAGCATTCTTATACATAACATGATCTTCAAAACAACAATAACCCCACCTTTAGGAGTTCTAGATTGGTTGCATGTTGGAGCTAGCTCTGGGGGATCCGAATTAGAACCAAAGAACAGTTCCAGGTCATGGTTTAGAGGAACATGGTACTTCCAAAGTTATCCAGTTATCATCCCTAATGGCAAAGATAGCTAGTTTTTTTATTAATTCTAGGTGTTTAAAGTGTGCAGGGTCTTTTAGCCATTACAAGTTGCATAGTTGCAGGTAAGAGGTTTATACATTTCCAAGATATTTTCATTATGCTTACAGGTTGTAATTATAGTCCTGATGCTTTTGATTTATATCTGTAATTTTTACTCCCCATTATTTTGAATAAATATCTCAGGTTTGTTTTATTAGTTAAATTAGAATATGAGTTTTAATTCTTATATAGATTCTAGAGTAACTTTCCTATCATATTTATATTAAACTAGTTTCAAATTTTGATATAAATGTTAGGGATTACTCTAGACCCAACCATTAGTTTTGATAAAATATAGAAATGAGATATTTTATAACTATAGAGAACAATATTAAAACAACAAATATAAACCCTATAAACATAGTACATGTATAATTTTTTCTCGCACATATTCAAAAAACCAACAGTAAATTAAAATAACCATTATCAAATAAATTTATCCATTAAAATATTAAACCAAAGTCATGGACCAAAGATCGAGTCCCTTGGAAACCAAAAGTCCTCACATAATTAAATATGAAAAAACACATTAAACTAACAATATAGTTTATGTGTAGCCTTTCACTGCTTAACAAAATTCAAAAGAATTGATAGGAAATGGACATGCCATCCAACGAAATCAACTAAACAAAATAAATAAATAAATTACAGACATCCATGTTATAATTTAAACTACTCATTAACCAAAATAATAAACTGTCTGATTACACCTAACTAACTAACCAGGGATCGAATCCCTTAATAAACCAAACACCATACAAAGGTTGTGCAGTAGTCGTTGCTTTACGCATTAAGCAAAGTAAAATATACAAGTCACCCATGATTCACAAACCTTGATCCATCCTGTACAGAGGATAGGATAAAGTCAACATACGCTAGCATACTACATTTTCCAGTGACTAAAAAACAATTACACATAAGCTATCCACACTACATTAATATGAGTAAATCACCAACATAATCATCATCATTCCTATAACAGAAAGGATGAGATCCTGTAAACATTTTAAGAGGAACTATTTACATTATTAAAACCAAGATATAAACACAGTAAAAAATATAAATGTTATGTATTCACGTAGTGTCGAATCCTATTAAGGTTTGGATAGGATTCCTCCACAATAACCCAACTTAACTATCTACGCTACAATAGTAATAATTACATCTCAAACAGAACCATAAGTATAAGAAGGAGAAAATTTACACCTTAAAACCTATCACGACATTCATCCACCATTCGAATCTCGTAAAGCTCTGGGTGTGAGTGTTTAACTATGAGAAAGAAGTAACACAAATAAAACATTATAGATCAACTATCAAATCCCTTAAAGATACGGTTGGGAGCGTTGAAAATTATTTAAACGAAATAATAAAAATAAACGTTGAACCGTGACTTATTGGATCCATTAAACAATTACCATAAGTCTTCCCATACATACCATAACGTATAAAGTCCATAGACACACAGGCTATGCTACATAGGCCATCTTGGGCCACGCTTATATAGCTGCCATCAAAACCAAATAAGTAATATATCAAAATGTATAACACTGAACAGAGCTATGGTTTCCGTCAGCCTAATATAGAAAACACATTCCAATAAACATAAGTGAAAATTCCCAAATCAAACCATTTAATAATTAACAAAGATAAATCCATTAAAACGCTAAAACATTCCATACAACACAGTGAGGGTTTAAATCCTGAATGATATCCACATGAATAAACTACTAAAACAATGTTATCATAGTGTCATTGCTCCGCAATGGCACTGATATATTTCAAACATCGTATAAATTAAAAACATTGTGCTCATAGGAAACAAATGGGAAAAATAAATCAAACGAAATACCAATATAATTTTCCAACACAGAGTTTCAGATTACACAGTCATGTCCAATTTATAAAACACTCGAGTGGGATCAGAACCACAAAATCTAAACCCACAATTTTAAGACTGAGCATCGTCACTATTTTTCCCCAAACCCTGGAGAATACAAAATGGGAGGTGTATTACAACTCATAAATTGATCACACCTACAAACCTCTTAAACGACCAAGAATTTGGGTGAAGCCCCTTTTTATATGGGATTACCCGGTATGCGCAGTCGACCATCCCCTTGACCCGATCGCAGAGCTTCCCCATGCTTGTCCAAACCTGCAAATGAACAATGTAATTCATTAAAAGTATGAATTACTAAAAATCAAAATGAAAGTATGAATAAGTTAAACCATAACCAAAGTCTGCATACCTGTCAAACAATTTGCATCGACACTGTAAAATATTATCCCTATGAGAACAACTCAACGGTGGAGCTCTACCCCATTACCAATAATGAAAAAAATGTAAAGGTGGACTATGAAACCCTAGCAAGGGTTTTATGGCTTCTTCCATCATGGAGGATCCACGCAACCCTTCACATGGGCACATTTAAAATTCCAACTATCCTCCACTAGGATTTTTATTCAAAACCCTTCCTCTATAGTTTTAACTTCACACATTTTCTCACTGATATTTAGATGCTCCTCTCTATGGTTTGACTTCATGCTTTTGTGTGGAGTGTTAATACCATGACCAATCCCTTATCATTTAGGGCTAGAAAGCTTTAGGTGCTATGCCTTTTACTTTTTTCTTTCACGCATGGGTAGCATACGTTTAGCAGTCAAATACCTGCAATAAGAATAGATATGTCATGCATTAGTTCGAAAGAACTAAGTAAGACCAGTATTGCAGGATTTCCTTAGCTTTCTGAGTGAGTCATTAGAGAAAACCCTACCACTCCTCCCCTTTAAAACAAAGGTAAGTTAGCCTCATTGTTTAGTAAATTAGAAAACCAAATAACGTAAGATGTAATCAAACATGAATAAAACAATATCAAAACATTAACAAACCAGATAAAATATACATAACTACTAGTACATTAGAATATAAAAGAATGACATTAAACTTCATCGTAAAATAGGAATCATACTAAAAGGAAAACAAAACCAGAACTTAGACATAGTTGTTATCAATTTTATAATTCTGCAGTTAAGAATAAGATGTCCCTTAATATCTTATTAGTATTATTATTCCTACAAAACAAACAATTATTTATGTAATTTAGGGACATTACAAGCGGTATCAAAACTAAGTTTCATTCACTTAGAGACCTAATGGGTGCTATTGAACATCTGTTGCTGAAATAAACATTTCGAAACTCTATTTGTGATTTTATGAACTAACAAAAGGTTATTTTTTACTAAATTTTTAAATTACAGATTTAAAGAAAAGGCCAAATCATGGGTGCAGAAGAGGACAACAATTGACAAGGGAACCTAACTTCCCCAACGTGAGAAGAAGAAATTATGGTGGAATTAAATTCTGACCTAATGAAGACCATACATAGTGTGAAATCATACTTACAAAGCTTAAAAGATGATAAAATGAATGAGAGAAAAGAACAAAAAGTAATAAATGAATATTTACTTCAGAACATGACAGGAGTAAACCCTCATGGACAACCTACCCATTCAACCAATAAATCCAAGGAAAATTATCATCATAAAAGAAGGAACAATAGTGAAAAGGAAGAGGGAAGAGAATAACACACACCTGATCTTCCAGAAGTAGAATATGACAGTCTTTCCAATGATGTTCACTCTCTCCTTACAGAAAAAGGAAGAAAAATGATGACAACCTTCCAGGAGAATTTCGAAAGATATAATCCCCAACCTATGAAGGAGAGATGAATATTGAGAAGAAGGATGAAGAATGGCTCCAGGGTATGAGTAAACACTTTTGAGTACACAACTAATCCAATGAGATGAAAGCCCTGCTAGCCATTTACAGCTTAAATAGGAAAGAAGCTAGATGGTGGAGAGACCTAAAGCATACTAAAAAGGATGAAGTAAAATAAATTAGATGGAGTAATTTTCATAGAATATTGCAAGAAAAATACATGTCTGAAATATTATTTGACAAAAAAGTGAAATAATTTCATGAGTTAAAGATGCGCCCCATGACCATGGATGCCTTTATCAACATATTTATGGATCTGTTACATTACATACCTTACATGAAGGATGAAAAGGTCACGATACAATAGTTTTTGGGGTGTCTTCCTCCAAATTTTTGAGAGAGAATTGAGTTTGACATGCCAAAAACTCTGGACACTACCTTACACAAAGCTATACTTTTTTATGAGCATGGAAAAATGAGGCAAGGAAATATAAACATAAGTTGAGATAGGTATAGGACCTTCTCGGAAAATTGAAACCCTGGTTTTAAGCCACTTCATTATAGAAAATAGAACAATAGTTTTCCATCTAACAGAAATTTCAAGAAGATACGTGCACAGCTAAATGTTCCCACACCAAATACAAACAGACCAGAATTGAAATAGAGGAGCCAAGGCTGCCTCACTGCAGGTTAGTTGTTGGAAATTCCAATGGCCACATTATGCCAGGTATTTTCCAAACAAGAGGAATGGATTCCTACACAACCTACATGAAGACCCAACAATGGAAGATGTCGTTAGTACACCTAGGATCTATGCAGCACTTGGTGGACGACAAACCGACCATTAGGCCACTATGGTCAAAATAGAAGGCCCAAGGTTTCAAACACTTCTATTTCAATTTTTATTCATCCCGAAGCTTTCTGAAGCTATGTTTCCCCCAATATTGTTGACACGTGTAAACTAAACAAAGTGAAACATGAGAAACCATGGCTGGTACAACTAGCCACCGGTACAAAAAGAAAGGTTTCAAAACTAGTAAGAGACTGTGGGGTAGACATGACTGGTTTTTCATCTAAGGTAGATCTAAATATCCTACCCCTGGGATTGTACGATGTGTTGATAGGAATGGACTAGTTGAAACAAAACCATGTTATGGTTGATTGTCTAAACAAGTCAATATTATGCACAGACAGCTAAGGGAATCAAACGAAGATCCAAGTCATACCCACGAAGGTTTCCATTAGACAGATATCCTCCTTACAAGCAAAGTAATGTATTTGAAAGGGCTGTAAACTTTTTGCAGTTAACTTCCAAGATGTAGAAGTTGATAGAGAATGACAAATTGAGGACTTTCATGTTCTCATGAAATTTAAGGATGTATTTCCTGAGGAAATAATAGTATTACCACCAAAACAGGACTTAGATTTCCATATAACTTACACCAAGATCAGTAACGACTTCAAAAACCCCAGACCATATGAGCGCACCTAAATTGGTGGAGCTCAAGTTACAGTTACAGGAGTTGATAGAGAAGGGTTATATCCAACCTAGTGTGTCCCCTTGGGGAGAACCTATACTTTCCATAAATAAGAAGTATGATATGATGCGAATGTGCATCATTTATTGACAGCTGAACAAAATGACCAAAAAGAACCGTTACCCACTTTGTAGGATTGATGAATTTTTCAATCAAGTTGGAGGAGGAAAGATATTTTCAAAGATCGAATTGCGATCTGGATACCATCAGGTATAGATCCATGATGAGGATATACACAAAACAGCCTTTTGAACTTAATACAACCATTATGAGTTCGTAGTAATGCCTTTTGGGCTAACCAATGCACCGACAAATTTTGTGTGCACGATGAACAATTTCTTTAGTAAATATGTGGATAATTTTGTATTGGTCTTTATAAATGATATACTAGTTTACTCGAAGATTAAAGAAGAAGATGAGGAACATCTCTGCATAGTACTATGGGTGTTAGGAGAACACCAACTTTACAATATGTTTAGAAAATGTGATTTTTACAAACCACACATACAATACCTAGGTCACATCATTTCCGAGTAAGGGATAGTCATCAACCTAGAAAACATTAAATCCATCGAATAATGGCCTACCCCTACTTGTGTCATAGACATAAGGTCATTTCTGGGATTAGCAGATTATTATCGAAAGTTCATTGAAAACTTTTCAAGGATTACTTGTCCCATGAACTCCTTACAAAAGAAGGAAAATAATTTCTTGTGGACAATCAAGTGTAGGGAAATCTTCTAGAAGCTTAAACAACTTTTGACTACTACACCTATACTACGTATTGTGGATCCCGATCGGGATTTCATTGTTTGCACATATGCGAGCAAGGAAGGACTTGTTGGAGTCCTCATGCAAATGGTTACACGATATGTTACGAGTCACAAAAATTAAAGGAACATGAAAAAAATTATCCCACACATGATATTGAGCAAGAGGCCATTATCCATGCCTTGAATATGTGCAGGCACTACCTCATGGGGAAGAAGTTTATCACGAATATAGACAACATGAGTATGAAGTATTTGTTCGACTAGCTAGATCTAAATTCCAGGCATGCTGGATAGTTGCATTTCCTTGGTGAGTACCACTTTGAATTAAATCATATAAAGTGAAAGGAGAATAAAACTGTCGATGCTTTAAGTCAATGAGCTCATATGTTGTATGAGGTAATATTGAGCCAAATTGATTTGGATTTACACAATAGGATCAAAGCGACAATAGAAACTGATTATTTTAATGTTGAAGTCCTAAAAAATATTTAGGAGGACAGGTTGTTTCAACAACAGAAAGAATATAAGGTAGACGAGACCAGACTATTGTGGTCCAAATAGAGACTATATGTTCTGGAGGGAGGAGACATTAGGTCCATCATCCTAATACAGTTTCATTAGAATCCCTACTTAGGGCACCAGGGATATCAAAATATGATATTGGCAGTAAAGAAACACTTCTTCTGGCCTAATTTAAAGGCCGACATAGCATTATTCATCGCAAAATGGAAATGGGAGGTTATAAGTAGGGATTTTGTTACATGTCTATCAAAGAGAAAGAAGAAGAATGATTCCATATTTTTAGTGGTTTATAACTTTTCTAAAGTGACACACTTTATCCTAGTTAAGTCAACTTACAAGGAAATTCACATTACTGGCATATTCTTAAAGGAGGTATTTCGATTGCTTGGGATACCCAAGGAAATCATCTGAAATCGAGACACAAATTTTAACAATATATTTTGGATATATGTATTCTCTGGCTTAGAGGCACGGTTAAATTTTAGTACCTCCTACCACCCATAGACAGATGGGAAGACAGAATGAGTAAATTAGATTTTGGAGGACATGCTTAGAATGTATGTGATGAACAATCCCAAAAAGTGGGAGGATTATATGCACCTTGTAGAGTTTGCATGTAACAATGGATACTATACCTCCACCAAAATTAGTCCCTTCGAGGTACTCTATGGTCGAAAGTGCAGGGAACTGGTAACTTGGGATAGTACGGTGGACATGCTAATGTCACGGTCAGACTTATTGAAGGACCTTGAAAAGTTAGTCACCAAAGTACAACAGAATCTCAAGGAAGTACAAGATCGCCAGAAAAGTTATGGAGATAAGAAAATAAAATATAAATATTACCATATCAGCGAACATGTTTATTTAAAAGTAGAAGAGAAAACAAGCTCATTGAGCCTGGGAAGGTGCAGAAAGTTGGAACCAAGATTTTTCGAACCCTTTGAGATACTAGCCAAGAGAGGTTCAGTGGCGTATGAATTATCTTTACTCTCTCATATAAAGGTTCATAATGTTTTTCATGCATATTTATTGAATAAATATGTATATTATACTAAACATGTGATTGATTGGTCCTTGCTACAGGTGGAACCTCAAGGGGAGTTTATACCAGTCTCCCTTCATATTCTGGACAAAAGAGAAGTACAAATCAGGAAGGAAACCATCGTCCAATTGGAAGTACAATGGAATCACTTTGGAGTTGATGAGGCCACCTGGGAGAATGAAGCCACCATGAAAAAGGCTTACCTTGCCTTGTTTCATGACTTCATTTCTAGTCCCTAGAACATTGGGACGACGTTGTTCAAAGCGAGAAAGGATGTAATATCTCAAATTTTGACCTTAACTATATTTGGCATGAGCCCCACTACATATGAGTTACTTTGATGTTTATGTTTATATATTGGGTGTATTCCCCATTACACATGAGTTATGTTGATTAGTTAGATATATTAGGCATAATCCAATGCACATGTTGTATTGTCTTGTATATGATTATATATGTTGGGCATAGAACCTGATGGATAAGGACTATTATATTGGTACGATGTAATGGATTTATTATTATGTGATTATCCCTAATATATATACTAAGATGATTATTTTGATGTATTCTGTAGAATACAGAATACATGATTGAGTTCTATAACGTGTTGGGTGTAATCCCTGAAGCACATTAGTGATGAGATTTTGTGTTGAGAATAAGCTCTGGAGCACAAGAGTTATGATATTTTTTGTTGAGCATAAGCTCTAGAGCACATGAGTTATGATATTTTTTGTTGACCATAAACTCTGCAGCACATGAGTTATAAGATTGAAGGTGTTTAGCATAAGCCTTGGAGCACTCCAAATCGATGTTGAACATAAGCTCTGGAGCATCAATTTTTTTTCCATTGTATCCCTAGGTGTATCATACAAGTACATCCTAGTATTAGTGTTGAGCGAGAGGCTTTGGAATCGCACTAGTGTAACGCCCAATTAATAGTGTTGAGCCGAGGCTCTGAATAATGGTAGGGGTTACTTAAATTAAGTGTGTTAAGCGAGAATGACTTTGAATAGTACTGACCCTTATCATACTTATTTTAAGTTGACTAACTGAAATTTTAAATCTAGTTCCCATCAACGATTAGAAGAACTACCACGGAATATGAGGTAATCAAGCATGTAAGTAGGATCTAGAGATGCCTAACCTAGTTGACCGACAAGAACCTACCTAAGGCCCTGATAAAAGAAATAATGTAAACTAAGGAAAGCATCAAAATAAATAAACTATGATATATGATGCATGAATAAATATTAATAATATTATGTAAAGTTTATATATTATGTATATATATATATATAAAGAACTAAAGAAAACTAAAATAATAAGTGAGTGTCTATGTAGTTATTATAAACTAAAATAATTAAATAAATATTCTATTCTAAAACTCAATTAGGAACTAGTAAAAAGTTCCTAGTGAAACAAAATAACTATTAATTCCATATAAATCAAATTAAAGATTATTTTCAAGAAAGTAATGAATTTTTCATTCAACTAAATTTTAAACCAACTACCATTTCCTAAATGATTTTCTATAAATACCAAAGCCAAGAGAAGGATTAGGGATCTGATTATTATTCTTGAATGAATTTGGAGAGCATTTTTCAAAAACAAGCATTCTTATACAAAGCCTGATTTTCAAAATAGTAGCGACCTCGTCTTTAGGAGTTCTATATCACTTGCATTTGGGGCCTGCTCGAGGGATCCAAATTAGAACCAGGAATGGTTCTGAGCCATGGTTGGGAAGAACGTGGTAGTTCCAAAGTTATTCAGTTATCATCCCTAAGGTTAGAGATAGCTATTGTTTTATTAATTCTAGGTTTTTAAAGTGTGTAAGGTCTTTTAGCCATTACAAGCTGCATAGTTGCAGGTAAGAGGTTTCTACATTTCGAAAGTATTTTAATTATGCTTACAGGTTGTAATTAGTTCTGATGCTTTGGATTTAGATCTGTAATTTTTACTCCCTGTTAGCTTGAATAAATATTTCAGGTTTGTTTTTATTATTTAAATTAGAATCTCAGTTTTAATATTTATATAGATTCTAGAGTAGCTTTCCTATCAGGTTTACATTAAATTAGTTTCAAAGTTTGATATAAATGTTAGGATTTAGTCTAGACTCAACCTTTAGTTTTGATAAAATCTAGCAACCAGATCTTTTACAACTATAGAATACAATATTAAAACTCTAAATATAAACCCTATAAACATAGTACCATGTATAAAGTTTTCTTCCACGAGTTCATAAAACCAATAGTGAAAATAAATAATCATTACCAAATTAATTTATCCATTAAAACAAACTATTAAACTAGAGTCATGGACTACGGATCGAGACCCTTGGAAACCAAAACTCCTGACATTATTAAATACCACAAAACACACTAAACTTACAATATTTTTTATGTGCAACATTCACTGCTTAACAATATTCAAAATAATTAATAAGCAATAGAAATACCATCCAACAAAATAAAATAAACAAATAAATAAACAAACTACAAACATCCTCATTATCATTTAAACTACTCATTAACCAAACTAATAAAGAGTCTGATTACACCTAACCAATTAACAAGGAATCGAATGCCTTAACAAACCAAACACCATACATAGGTTACGTAGCAGTCGCTAAGTTTACACATTAAGCCAAGTAAAATATACAAGTCACCCACCAGTCACAAACCTCGAGGGATCCTGTACAAATAATAGGCTAAACGTAACATACGCTAGCATATTACATTTTCCAGGGACAAAAATACAATTACACATAACCTATCAACGCTACATTAATATGATTAAATCATCAACAGAATCATCATCATTCCTCTAACACAAAGGATGAGAACCTGCCAACGTTTTAAGAGGAACAATTTACATTATTAAAACCAAAATATAAACACAGTTAAAAACTATATCTTGCTTATTTTGCTAGCACCCTATTATTCCTTGACCCATCCAAATAAAATATATATAACGATTTGGGTAGTATATAAAATATATATATATTTGGGTAGGCTGAGGAATAACATTCAAATTGTGGTATATATATCTTCTTCATATATTTGGAGGTCATCCACAGAGACATGTTCAATGCCTCCATGGTTGAATGAAAACATTCCCTTGCATTACAAGCTCGCATAAAATTGTTGTATATTAAAATATTTAATTTAAAATAATATTTTTATTAAATTATAATTATGTTGATAATTTTTTTTATTTTACAGATTTTAAATTATATATATATATATATAATTCTTGCATATGAAATTATGCAAGGTTGTAATGCAAGGGCATATTTTCATTCAATGATGGAGGCATTCAACATGTCTCTCTAGGTGACCTCCAAATATATAAAGAAGATATGCAGACCATGATTGGAATGCTATTCCTAAGCCTACCAAAATATATATATTTTATATACTACCCAAATCGTTTTATATATATATATATATATATATATATATATTGAATGTTATTCCTCATCCCACCCAAATAAAATAACCCCTAATATTATAATATTATGTCAAATTAAAAACCCTCCTCGATCCTTTGATATGAGGCAATATATTTTTGAGGTTTTTAGGGGTATGCAGACGCCCAATATGAATGGACGTGATATAATATTTCCTTGCTAGTTAAACCCCCATGACCCACCCTTCCTTTTTCTATTTTGATGCTAGTTTCAAGTACTCCCCTTTTATAACCATCGATCCAGTTGGGAATTCAATATTTTCATCATCTGTAACATGTTCAAAAATGGTTTGTTTCCCCTCTAAGGAAAGTTCCAACCAATAGTCAGAACCCCATTCATTATTTTTTGGGGAAACCACTCCATATATATGACATGTGAAAGGAAATAGGCCGAGTTAACAATACATATATTAAAAAAGGTCTTTCATGTAACATAAATAAAATTTCTTTAAATGTAAAAGTTTGTAGTGATTTAGGTACTACAAATTTACCTTTTTGTACCCTCTTGTATGATATCCGATATGTGATCATAGTATGTATAAATATATGTCTGCTCATCTTCCAAATGGTATATTTCATTAAACCCCTTCAAATCGGTGCCAAGTGTCACTTGATCCCATGTATCAACCGTATTTGTATACTCACAGTCATCCCATTCATTGATTCTATAGGAATCGCAAAAGAAAGCCTTCAATATTGTCCAAATTTGTAGAGTCGAGTTGTCTGAGCTTCTAATTTAATGAAATTGTTAAGTTCCATGCACTATGTTCACCTGATGTGTGTTGGATTGGTCCACTATCACCTCCCAGAATATTCTATGCACTAGGTTTTCCATTGTTTCTTGTTCTCCCATCGGAGATGGACAACATTTCACTATAGATGCAGTGTCTCAAAGGCGAGCACCTGTAAACTTAATTCTTCCCTTCGAAGGGCAGTTTTTATGCATGAACTAGCACCATCACACTCTCATTTTTCATGACTAGTTTCAAAGTAGTTCCATATATGTGGAACCTTGTATTTTATGTGCAACAAATGCAACCATTGAAATACACATGCATTCTTGAACTGTCTAGCACAACCATCTGACCAAATCAAATGATGAAAAAATGGTATATTCATAGCTATCACATGATCATAGAAAAATTTAAAGCAAGGTTGCACATAATGGATTTCATGGGTTCAGTAGTCACTTATGTAGAAGTGACTTTCTTTTAATATCACATGTTTCTATTCGTTGCTATCTGGCCCATGTCGATAAGTGATATGGACCATAATGCTCACATGCTTTGAGTGCTAGTACTGACTTTGTATTTCATTTTGTGGTTGTAGGGTGTAATTTCTGCAAAGTCAACCATTGATAGTAATGTTCTGAGAGGGAAGGTGTCTTTGCATATTCTTAATTTCTTATCTTGCCACCGTGCCATATCAACATGATGAATGTATTGTTGGATCTTTCCATATAACTCTGAAATAAATTCACATACTTGCACCTCGTTGAAAAAAAAAAACAGTTTTATAAAGCAACATAAAAATATTTGTATGAATATTAATATGTTAATAAACAGTGAACTATAAAATAACATAAAAAATACAGTCATTTAAATTTATATTATTCGTGTACATTGTCACCTCTAAATTCACCAATTTAATATTGTTGCTTTCTGTCCGATCATGTAGCCGATATGTCTCATATTGATAGTTTTGCTTCTCGAAACATTTATTCTTGAATGGTTGATCTTCACTCTCATAAATGCAATCATACCATAATGATATCCCACCACATTTGTTGCAAGAACCCTCTATGCATTGTTTTAAGTAATATGTCTACCCATCCTTCCTCGGACACATTATGCTATGGATGAAATCTCTAGATGACATTGGTGGTACTGTACTTGAGCATTCCTGTACATGGTTAGTATGCAAAAATTGATGTATATGTGAAAATGTATGATAATATGTATCAAACTCTATCTGGTATCTACAACAACAAGGCTTGCATTTTTCAGAATATATTTGCCCGATCCTTAGCTATACATGGGAAAATTTAAACATCGGGAACAATTGAATTTGTGTCATGTCAATATAATGTTTAACATGAGTTTCATTATTCATAGAACCCCTACATCATTTTAACACATCATTTGTGTTAGAAGAAGGCCTGGTGCTATAATACCAAAAAGTGTGCACTAGTCCCTTCACTGCTTCGACTAACTTCATGTCTTTACGGGGAAACCTACTGCTAAATGCCCATAATGTTTCCATTTGTCCCTCTACATCAAGGTTATCTATTCTTACTGAATATTTTTTAAGTGTGTTTGGATGTAATGCCATAATTTGTGATTGCATTTAAGTAAACGACATTGTCTTGTGGATCCACTTACAATTGATTCATCCAAGATGCGATGAGCCAAATTACAGTCCTTTGAATGATTTTACCAATATATTTGAATGCAGTAGCAAGAGATTTAACAATGTGATTACTTGATTCGGTATTCTTCAATGTTTTTATGCCTAACTTTCTTCTAACAATTCCCATACTCCTAGATTAAATCAAAGCTAAAAACAATTGGCATTTATCGAATTCAGGTTGTTTATCAAAATATTGTTGCATTATTTGAGAACAATGACGAAGGATAGTGCATGTAGGAACCTTACTTTCCATGGAAGTCAATTCTCTCTCATACACTTGTATGCATTTAGGAGTTCTCTTTCACATTGATGTGATATTTTTGTCATTTGAAATGTTAGAGTGATGTTTACATCGACTATAGGGTGACAAATTCGATTAGGAGATTGAAGCACTTGGCATGGTTGTTGCGGAGACACATTTGCGTCATCAGGAACACAATGATTGAACTCTTCACAAAATTGTCCGATTAGTAATGCACCAAGATTTTCATCTCCCCCATAACCAACTTCCATTAACATTGCATTATTCTCCTCAACCTCTATGTCAAGTATTTGTTCTTTTCCCCGAGATGTTAAGGCAGAAGTATTTAAGGCAAAGTGTGGTGTTCCATCGATTGAACTCGATACTAAAATGTGGGTCACTGGAGAATGTATGGTATTGTCTGCTATCAAATTCCTATGCTTTGAATCTTTCTCTAGGGTATCCAACATTGTACTTTCTATTGAACTTCTCTACTTCACCTATTCGTCGGGAATGGGAATTATTTTCTCATGGATTGAATGTTGGTAAATTCTTGATTATTCCCTCTCCTTTTTTCTTTTTTTTTGAGCTTCTTCTGGTGTAAGCACCTTGCTCACTTATTTCTGATCTATATTACGTACATCCCCCATTTAAATCCACTCAAACTTGTACAATACCTATGGATTTGTGTAATAAATGATGAAATGGAAGTTTCAATAGTTCTCAATGTGTGGGTTCAGAGGAATTCATCCTTTTTCTATGGTAAAAATGACCCACATCCTGCAACCCATCATTTCTTATAAAACCCATATCGCATATGCGATATAACACATGTTTGTTTTAACGCATATGTGTTATATCACACATGCATTATGCATACAATGGTTTACACCTAAGGACCACTATGTAAAGCCTGATCATCATATTGCATATGCAATATAACACATATGTGATTTGGTGCATATGAGATAGGAGAAATTAACATTACATTGATTAATATAAAAGAGGGGGGAGAATCAAAGGAGGGAGAGTAAGGTGTAGAGGGAATCATGGGAGGGAGGGATGGGTAGGGGAGATATATGGGGGGATTAAGGGAGGGTAAATAAAAGGGGAAGGGAGGGATGGGTAGGGGTGTAAATTTGAGCATATAGATCTGTAGACAAAAACACAACTCACAAAGAAGATCTCACAATTTACTCAGCAATTGAAGAATGAAATAGTGCAAAAAGGCTTGCAGCTGTGAATGCTTTCATTAATCAAAAAGTAATTCAGATAATGATTACAATGAAGTAAAATGGCTTTAATAGCCACAAGCAATTCGAATCCACATGAGGAAGTTCGAATTGATTAGACTCTACTTGACTGTAGGTAACCAAGACCTTGTCTAAATCATTATCGGAGGACTCAGTGGTTAATTGACCTTGTCTAAACCATAACCAGAGTTCATCAAAGCTCTAAAACACAACTCAAGTGTTACATTCAGTGTTGACCAATGGTTAACTGACTGTGGTAGGTGAGAAATGCACCCCACATGTGTGCAGTTAAGTAAACCTAGTGCTAACTGAATGTGGAGGACTTGAACTGAATGTAACTGACTCCTAACTTAGCTTGACCAGTCATTAATTGAAGTGAACTGACCTTGGTTGGTTTTGGCACTCCTAGTGGCTTCCTAAATTGTAGGGATTGGTTTAGGAGGCTCCTAAACTTATGCAATCAAGTGCAATAAGTGGCAGTGAGCCTCAATTAGTGTTCCCCACACTTTAGTAACTAGAACATGTACCCCAATCAGGTTAAGTGGACCCAATGGTTTTAATGACTATAAATAGACTAGATGGACTCCCGATTTAGACATGACTCCCAAATTATACATATGACCAAATTTGGACAAGGGAGGATTAATAATCCTAACATACCCCCTGAATGCTAACTCGGACAAACTGTGGGCCCTGGTAACTAAGACCATAGGTCACCCATTACATCAAGTAAAATAAAGTAACTGCTTAATACAAGGAGTCAGGGCAAAAACCACATGGGAAAAAATCCCTTCCTCTAGCTAAGCAGGTAGAATCAGGTCTAACATTTGAAAAACTTGAAAACATGTTGTTACAATCTTCATCTCTGTGAGGTAGTGAAGCAGCATGCATGGTGTGCTGTGCACAGGTATTCTGGGGCCTGGCATGTAGACTTCTCATTCTTCTCAAAAACTGATGATGAGAGGAAGGAGGAATGTAATCTTTGTCTCTTGTTGAATGAAGAGGTGTATGATCATATCCATTCTTCTGAATGTAGTAAGACTGAGCCCTTGCCATATTGCATCTTACAGGAAGTCTATTGCATCTCTCTAAAGGAGGTAAAATAGTATGACATAGCGCAAGAGTCTTTCCTTTCTGAGTGTCAGGTGAGTTTACAGTAATCTTCCTAGCTTCCAGTTTGGAAGTAGGGACTGAATCTAGATCTGAGTCACCCTGAATCTCAATGTCATAAACTGATATAGATGGATCTGCAATACTAGTAGAAGCTATAAAAGAAGTAGATGCAATGGTTTTACCTTCCCTTGCAGGTGGCTGCTGAGAGTGCACTGGTTCTGAAGGAGGCATGAAATGTGAGAACTCATATGCTTTTGAAGCATGATTCGCAATACCCTTTGCTATGATGCTCCCAGTAGAGATATCCGTGATCTCCATTGAGTCAGGACCAAAGATCACTCGCTTTGGAGATCCAGTATGGGTCATCTGATAGACAGATAACAGGTTTGAAGCTAGGGAGGGAACAAATAGCACATCTCTGAACCTTCCATGTTCAAGTTGGATAGAGCCCTTCCCTTTTGTTTTGACTTCATTGTTATTGCCCATCTAAATACTAGGACCATCAAAGGACTGAAAAGAAGAGAATGATTCTATGGATGCAGCCATATGGTTGGAAGCTCTAGAATCAATGAGGAAGACAGGTGCTGATGTGCAGCAAGCCTTCAGTGCATGTCCTTTCCTTTGGTATTCTTCTTCTTCTTCAGAGTCTTCCTTCATTGCACTAGCAGGTGTAGAAATGTTGTGCTTTTTCAAGAGAAGGGCCATTTCATCAAGTTGTCTTCTCATATAGAAGATTTTTGAATGGAAGCCCCTTCCATAGTAAGGGCAGAGGACCTTTCCTTTGCCATTCTTCTTACTTCTCTTCGAACCTGAAGGTTCTTTTGACTGCTTAGACTCATCTCTTTTCTTCCCTTTGTCATTCGCTACCTTGTCTCCTCTTGCAACTAGAGCTAGATCTTTGGGAGATCAAATGATCCCCATTTGGATCAATTTATCATTCTTAGAAATAAGAGATTGGATGAAAGCATTAAGAGTGGGCATCTTCCAATTTGGAGTAGTGAGCCTTACTGTTTGAAAGGTGGATACAAAGACTGAGTAGTATGAATTGAGCTTTGTGAGAATAGCAAGGATGAGCTGATCTTCATCCTTCTTCACTTTGCATTGCTTCAACTGATATATCAGGTTCTTGAAATTTGAGAAGAATTCATTTAGAGATTCGAAATTGGATGGATTGAGAGTAATCAGATCATTTTCTAGCTGATGGATCCTCATCTCATCATGCTTATCAAATAAGGAAGCAAGCTTGTCCCAAACCTCCTTGGGAGTGTCCAAGTCTTGGATGTGGAATCGAAGATCTCTAGAGACTGAAGAGAGCATGAGACCAATGGCTTCATCAAGCCTGTTCATGTACTTAGCTTTGCATTTATCTGATTTTGGCTCTTCTTCTGTTTCTTCTATGAGTCTGAAGAGATGCTTGGTGTTGAGCAATACTCTCATGTCATCCTTCCACTGGTGATAGTTGAAGGGAGTGAGAAGCTCCACTAGATGAGCCATTTTGAATGTAATAAGAAAGACTGAGCTGCTGTAGCGAATGCAGTGAGAAGAAGAGACTGCTTGTAGTGAATACTGTAAGAAGAGCTGATAACCTATCACACAATCAAAGATACAAAGTAAGGTCGGCAGTCTACACTTTTGTAATTTCCTTCACACCCAGCTTAGTTAATTAAGCAAGCTTGATCAACAATTCCTTTGCTTGGGGTATTAAGTGGTAAATTCTCTGCTTCTAGTGCAGTGCTGGAAGGAGCAATTTTGCTCAAAAATGATCCGGTTGGAGATCTGAGGAGGAGAGGAGTCTTGTCCACCGAGGATCTGATACCATGTAAATTTGAGCAAATAGATCTGTAGACAAAAACACAACTCACAAAGAAGATCTCACAATTTACTCAACAATTGAAGAATGAAACAGTGCAAAAAGGCTTGCAGCTGTGAATGCTTTCATTAATCAAAAAGTAATTCAGATAATGATTACAATGAAGTAAAATGGCTTTAATAGCCACAAGCAATTCGAATCCACATGAGGAAGTTCGAATTGATTAGACTCTACTTGACTGTAGGTAACCAAGACCTTGTCTAAATCATTATCGGAGGACTCAGTGGTTAACTGACCTTGTCTAAACCATAACCGGAGTTCATCGAAGCTCTAAAACACAACTCAAGTGTTACATTCAGTGTTGACCAATGGTTAACTGACTGTGGTAGGTGAGAAATGCACCCCACATGTGTGCAGTCAAGTAAACCTAGCGCTAACTGAATGTGGAGGACTTGAACTGAATGTAACTGACTCCTAACTTAGCTTGACCAGTCATTAACTGAAGTGAACTGACCTTGGTTGGTTTTGGCACTCCCAGTGGCTTCCTAAATTGTAGGGATTGGTCTAGGAGGCTCCTAAACTTATGCAATCAAGTGCAATAAGTGGCAGTGAGCCTCAATTAATGTTCCCCACACTTTAGTAACTGAAACATGTACCCCAATTAGGTCAAGTGGACCCAATGGTGTTAATGACTATAAATAGACTAGATGGAGTCCCGATTTAGACATGACTCCCAAATTAGACATATGACCAAATTTGGACAAGGGAGGATTAATAATCCTAATAAGGGGAGAGATATGGGGGGGAATAAAGTGAGGAGAAATATAAAGGGAAGGGATAGATGGGAGGGGAATAAATATAAGTGGGAGGGAGGAATGGGGTGAGGGAAGAGATATAAGGGGGATGGGAGAGGGAGATATATAGGAGGGAGGTATTACTGGGTTTGTGAAAGATATAAGATAATGGATGGAGGAAATATATAACATAATGGATGGATGAAAGATATAGCATAATGGATGGAGGGACAAATGGTGGAGGTGGTTAAAGAGTGATAGGGAGGCTATGGATGGATGGAGTAGTGGTATAGTGAGAGGTATAGAGTGAGTGAGTGATAGAGACAAATGGGGGGTGGTTAAAGAGTGAGAGGGGGGAGATTCAGAGAGAGAGAGAGAGAGAGAGAGAGAGAGAATGATGGATGGAGGGATGATTAGAGCATGAGAAAGTGGGACAATAATAGTGAAAAAGGAGGGATTTAGGGAAATGAAGGATGATCAAGGATGGTTACACCAAGGGATAGAGATGATGGATTGTGTGTGTGTGTGTGTGTGTGTGTGTGTGAGAGAGAGAGAGAGAGAGAGAGAGAGAGAGAGAGAGGAATGTAGAGAAATATGGAAAGATGAAGGCTTGGACCACTAGATTGATTTCATGAGCGAGAGAGAGGGAAGGGGGAGAGAGAGAGGTTTCATGGATGGTTTTAGAGGTAGAGGCATGGAGAAGGAGAGAAATATTGATGGTTATATAGGGAGGGATAGGGAGAGGTTGTGTGGATGTCTTTGAGAGAGACAAAGGGAGAAGGTTGGTTATAGAGGGAGAGGGAGTGTGGTGTTCCAAGTCCAAGAGGTGTGTAAGTTTGTTTGAGGGGGGGCTGGTGAGATAAGGAAGGAGGGGTTATATAGGCAGAGAGGGGGGGAGAGGAAGAGAGGGAGGGAAAGGGATGAGAGAGAGGGTTGAGGGATGGTTATAGATGCAGTGGGATAGTGAAGGAGAGAAATAGTGATGGTTAGATAGAGAGGGATAGACATAGGGTGTGTGGATGTGTGTGAGAGAGAAAAAGGGGGAAAGGTTGGTTATAGAGGGAGAGGGGGTGTGGTTTTTCAATACCAATAGGTGTGTAAGTTTTTTCGAGGCGGGGACTGGCGAGATAAGGAAAAGCGATAGAGAGGGAAGGGGGGGAGAGAGAGAGAGAGCTTTGAGGGATGGTTATAGAGGTAGAGAGACGGTGAAGGAGAAATAACGATGGTTAGATAAAAAGGGATTGAGAGAGGGTATGTGGATGTGTGTTAGATAGAAAAAGGGGGATAGGTTGGTTATAGAGGGAGAAAGTGTATGGTCTTCTAGGCCAATGTATATGTAATTTTATTTTTAAATTAACATAGTGAAATGCATATGCAATATAACGCATATGTGTTATAACACATATGTGATATAAAACACATATGTGTTTTGTAAAATTTAAAATTTTAGTGGGAACAAGGCTTGGCATGATGTTCGGAAATAGCTTTGGGCTACTGAACCTATTGGCCAGGACAAATAAACTAGGGCTATTTCCTGTATTTTAGAACTCTATGAATATGTTTGGTTTTGATGGCGTTTTTTGCTATGCCAAGCACAATATTTTTTTATGAAAATATAGAATATTGTAGAATATGATGTAACAATTCTGAATATGTACTTTTTTCCTAAAAATGTATGTTTTATTTATTTATTATTATTTTTCTAAATGACACAGGTCAATTTTTGAAAATGGATAAATCGATTGTTTTTTATATAACTTTTGATTTCCTTCACCGTTTCGCAAGAAAACTATATGGTAAACTAGAGGAGAGTGAGCTCTACAATAATATATATCGAAATGAAGAATTTCAGTAAAATTTTACCCTAGAGTGTTGCACCTGCACATAACATTTTCGTTTCAAGATTTTCAGACGTTAATAATTAATAATAAAAAAATAATTATTGAAATTTTTTGAAAAAATATTGTTGTACTAGTACCATATGTCCTTTATATGTCTACAAGATTTTATCCAAAAATGACATAATTTACCTCATATAGTGTTGCACCCACAGAAACATATATGTTATGATATGCTGAAATTTTGAAAATCTAATCTAAGGGAAACTAATTTTATAATCATTTACACAAATTTTATATAGANTATATGATTTTTTAAATCCAACATATAATATATCATTTTAGAAATCATATAAGAATCGTTAATTTATGATATTAAAAAAATTAAAATACTTTAATAACATATTTAAATACAAAACTTATTTCGTTCTTTAGAGTTTGGTAAAGGATTTCTCAAAAATAAAAATAAGAAACCTCAGACCTCCTCAGAGATAACACAAGCTCTTAACCATTGGGCCTACTCAGGTGCTTCATACTTAAATACAAAACTTACTTGGTTCTTTAGATTTTGGTAAAGGATTTCTCGAAAATAAAAATAAGAAACCTCACCTCTAATAATTAGAATAAAAAAAAACATGATAAGGTAGCATTTAAAAACAAAAGACTTAATAAGGATAATAATCAAATCCATGATTAAGAATAAAAAAAAACATGATAAGGTAGCATTTAAAAACAAAAGACTTAATGAGGACAATAATCAAATCCATGATTAAAGAAATATCTGAGAAGTATAGAAATAAAAAGGAACTTCCGAGAACAATCAAATCCATGATTACAGAAATATCTTTGAGAAGTATGGAAACAAAAAGGATAAGTAGAGAAAGCAAAACATGGAAATAAAAAGGATATGATTAAATAAATATTTGTGAGAAGTATAGAAATAAAAAGGATAAGTGGCGAAAGCAAAACATGGAAATAAAAACAAAGATCAGTGGAGAAAGCAAAACAGAAACCTATAATCTAAAAGTTTTAGGATTTGGAAGGAAAAAGTAGATTTTTGGACATTATTTTGAAAAAATATTGACCAAATTTTGAAAAATTTAGATTATAGCTGTTATTTTTTGGAATTTTGTGTGTTTTGGGTTTTTAAGTGTGTTGAATCTATTTCTAATATCAAAATAAAAATTAAAACAAAATTAAGCATTGATTTTACAAAATAAAGATTAAAACACAATTAAACTTTGATTTTAGAAAATAAAAAACAATAAGTTCTGAGCTAGAAAAAAAACATAGTTCCCTCAAATTTTACCTATTCTCATAGAAACATAACATTGACATTAACAATCAATATGTACAAAATTATAAAAAAAAAACATTTGAGAAAACAAAATTCTCACTTGAAAATATAAAAATATGCTAATATCAAGTAATGAAAATTTATTTGTTAGAAAATAGAAAACAAAATTTTCACTTGAAAATATAAAAGTATGCTAATATCAAGCAATGAAAATTTATTTGTTAGAAAATAGAAAACTCTTTATTATGTGGAATTTACAAAACTTGAGGGAGAGTAATGTGTGGTTCATAGGTTTATTTAAAAAAACTTGGCTGATCTTTTCTTTGCCTTGAATTGAATATTGTGGAGGGCGATTAACAGCTGCGAACCATGATTGACTCCGCTAAATTTGAAACACCTTAATAGGAAATTAAAATTAATAAACAGAGAGAGACAAGGTGCAACACAGCTTGCACAGGATTGAATAGAAAGTGGCAAGCTACAACTGAGCTTCATCATCTTGATTGATGAACGTGATGGCATATCCTCCTCCCATACTTGTCATCTTTCTTGCCGAGATCAATGCAAAACAAATATTGGCATATCTGTCATGCCGAGAATTATGAGAATAGTTGTTGAGATTGACGGGAAATGTGTTCTGTTCATTTGATTGAGTTTGTTTGTTTGTCTGCCATGGCCTGATCAAATCACATCAACGTCTCTCCATTGTCAATTGCTCTCTCTTTTGTTTGCACACATAATTGGCATAATTCAAAGAATGCCTCATAGCCATTGAGAAGGACAAAAGTGAAAAACAGGAAGCACATTCAGCGTGCAAGTAATCGTCTGTGGATACCCACCTGGACAATCATCTCTATCGTTTTCTTGGGCGTTTCTTGCTTGCTTTTGATGCGTGACTTGGCTCAACTGAAGCGAGAGGGTCCCATAATTATTAGTTAGGTATGTGATTGCCATGGAGAACTGCCTCTTGTTTCTTGATGGATGGGTGGTTATAGAGCCTACTGACACATTCATTCTTTTGATTTGTCAGGCGCAACTATTCTCTAAGACTGTCCAAAAGATACAGCCATTCCGACGTTTCCAGAGAAATTTGGTATAATTTCCCTTTTGCAAGGCAATGATGTCTGTTCGTACAAATTCCAAAGATACATCTGTTAACGTCTTTAAATATTATTGGATCATGTATGTTTTTGTTTATTTTTTATTAATAACCAAATCTGAAGTGTTCTTTTGATTTTTAGTTCAAGGGCATATATTTATTCAACAGAGTAAGTATTTTCTTCTCAAATTGAAGTATCCAAATTTTTGGTTAACTCATTAGGCTTGCCCAAAGGAACTCTACCATACCATAACAACTGAGACTTATCAAAAGAAGAATGGACTCCATCCCAAGGAACTGTACCATTACATGTGAGATTCATTAAAAGAAGAATGGACCCCATCCCATAATGCAAACTCTAATCCCTGCACCTAAGTATGAATGTGCTCATTATGTCACTACAAGCTTTGATTGGAAAGCTTATAAACTTCTAGCATAGCCCAGAGGCTACAAAGGTGTGGATAGCGAAGCATCGGTAGTCAAAATCTGACTTTTTCTCCTAGATCCTTACTTCATTGGACCTCAAGGAATGTTCGTATCTGAGTGACACCTTAAGTTATCTCATACTAACCCTTAAGTTATCTCATACTAACCCTTATATGGCTAAGGCTATCCCACCACCTGGTAATAAGCTAGGATGAAAGCACCTCCAACATCATGTTTTTTTGTTTAAGATTTTTCTGTCAAAAAGCAAACCTACAATTAAACTTGCAACCATGACTATAAAATTATGACCCAAAGCCGTGAGGCACAAAGGAATCATAACAAATAGGATTGTAATGAGACTAGTATATTCTAGCAATACTCATTACTGCGTAGACATCAATTTTGCTAAGCAATAAAACCTTTTTGTATACCCCAGAATAGGAATAGGATTTACATAATTGGACTACCATACTACCTGATACTTACCTACTGATACTTATTATTCAAGGTACAATGATCAGAGTTAGCTATTGACATTGCTACTCAGAGTTAGCTATTGTCTCTTGATAAGGAACGCTCTCATTAACTGCCTTATTAACAGCTATTGATTGCCAAAAGAACACACTAGTGGCTGGGGGTAAACCCTTCTTTCATTCAGAGAGGTAGAGATAGGATAAATGCAATTATTCATCAATATTCTCTAAAAAGGATATTGTTGTCTTAAAAAGATAGGATAAATGCAATTATTCGACAATATAGGCAAATAAAAAAGGAAAATTTTGGGTGAGGTAAGGTATTGGAGGACAAATTAGGAAGATACATTAACTAACAAAATCAAAAGGAAATTTGTATTTTTGTGTCAAAATACATGTGTAAGTGGATTTGGAGAATTGACTTCTAGAGGCATTACAAATAAATATGGACAATTGGAGCCATTACCAAGATGTATCATATGAAAGACATCTTTCAAGTGTAACTCTTGCAAAGAGTAGAAGCAATTTTTGCTAAAAAATACTTGAACCTTTCTAGTGAAGCACAGAAGAGTCCATTTAGGTAAGTAAAAAGTGGGCACAAAAATAAATAGTCTAAGGTGTTGCAACAACCAAGTAAAATACAAGAAAGATTGTTGAAATCAAACATCAATAGCATTAAAACCCTTAGAAACTTAAATGACAAGAAAAATAGCATTAAAACCCTTTGAAACTTAAATGACATGAAAAATGAATGTGAGGAAGTGGAGGCACAACCCAGTCATGATGATCTCGATGCTAAAATTAAATCCTCTAGTGTGAACCAAGAATATCATGGGGATGTTCTTGAAGAATAAAAATATATTCTACAAGCTTTGTTAGTGGATGAGACAAAGAGTAGCCATCTCTATCTGGAGGCTGTATTGGAAAGCATAAAAGGACCCAAATGTGCCCAAAATATATATGTTAAGCGGTATAATTTTAAGCTCCTTTCTGACACTTAACATCTCTTATCTTGGTGCATTAAGATTGAAGTCTGTTTATAGCTCATCGTCTCTCACAAGCAAGTGGAAAACAAATTAAGAACATTAGGAGATAGAAGCAAAGCATAACAAAGCAAGTATAAACACTCAATGTTTACTTGCTACTTCTTATTCAACCTTCATATGTAATTACAATTTGTAAAACATTATGCCTACTAACCTATAACAACATAAACTAGAGACTTATGCATAAGTGATATCTAAAAGTTAGAATTTAGTTTATTGACATCAAACTTTGGTGGCTTCCTAAAATTGTGTATTTACTTATAACAACACAAGTTAGAGACATGCATAAGAGATATTTAAAAGTTAGAATTTAGGTTATTGATATCAAAATTTGGTCACTCACTCAAATTGTGTATTTTGTTGTTGTTGTTGTTTAGCTTCATCAAAACTTTTTGAAATATTTCCGTAAAAGACTTAATAATCTTCTATATAAATATGAAAATAAAAATACCTAATTAAATAATAAGGTAAGGATAAACTAAATCTACACTATTGTAAGAAGAATCATACCATATATTAAATTATGGTGTAGTCTAAATATTCTAGGTGTTCAATATTTTTTGAGTATATGTTTCCGCTTATTTTGTTAGGAGTTGGGTTCCATGCAACATTGAAGGGTATTTAAGCTATTTATAGAGTCAAAAACACAATTAAAACACTTCAAAATTTAGCTTTTACCCCCAAAAAATTACTAAATTTAACCTAAACTCCATCTTAAAGTTAAAATCTTAAAATAAATAGACAACTCCCATATAATATAGGTTCTATGTGACTCTATTAAATTGTACAAATATAATTTTTCTTTTAATATATTCATATTAAACTTTACAAGCCAATATTAAAGAAATTATAACTTTTGTCTCTTATATTAACTCAACAACAACAACAACAACAACAACAATAACAATAACAATAACAATAACACTAGAAAATAATAATGTTTGAATATGATTGTTATTTTTTGTTACTCTTTCCTGTTTGCATTAAATGAATTTGTATATTAAAAGCATTATTCAAAGAGTAATTAGATACATGAAAAACTATATGTTCAAAACTATTATTAGGTGTATTTATACACATATGTTAGGGTTGTAGTGTTATTAAAGGAGTAGTCTATTTGTTAAAGGTTTTGGACTTTCCAAAATTTTTTAATTGGAATCGTCTTAATTGTTTTTTCCAAAATCTGAATTTTGAAGTGTCCAACTCAATTTTTTTTAATGCATACATGGATTCAACATCCTCAAATACCCTAAGGACATCAAAATTATGCAAATTTAACAACTATGGCATGTTTTCATATTTTGTGAAAACAAAGAGGTTAAAAAAACAAGAAAAAAGGGAAACCATCCAACATTTAGCGTTATTAGATAAAATCAAAAAAGAAACCACAACAAAAAAAAATAGAAAAGATATCAATATAATAAAAAAAATAAAACAAAAACAATATAAACTAATAAAATGGTGTAGTCTAAATATTCTACTTAGCATATTAGAAATCTTTAAATAATCTTAAAATCACATATATTAGCTATGAAAATTGTATAATTTAAATGTCATAGGGATGTTGGTGAATGCTGAAGCTATTTATGGGTTCAAAAATACAATTTAAACACTTTCAAAATTAAGTTTTACCAAAAAAAAAGTTTGGAAAATTTCAACTAAAACTTAAAACCCACAACAAAGTAAAAAGAAAAAAAAACCTACAAACCCTAGAATATATAAACTACTTTTAATAAAATAAATTAGCATAGATAATAGATCCATCTTAACTTTAAATGAATCTAGTATTTAGATAAAACAACTTTTTTTTAAATAGAAACATTTTTTTAATATAAAATTAAAAAATCTTACCGTACAAGTAATTTTATTAAAAATAGATCTAAATTTCTATATATATAATTATATTTACATATAATAAATAAATTAAATCTCAAATCCAATCATCAATATATGACAAAATTAAATAATAATATATATAACATAATAATAATAACAATTACAATTTACTAAATGTCCGTGCATAAACACAACATTACAATTACACTATTACTTAAAATGAATTCAAAAAATAGCTAATATTTATATATAACTGTACAAGGAAAGAATGGCATAAAGTGTAAAGAGTTTGTGATATTTGTGTACAATGATTATAATATAAATTATTAATTAAAAATATTTAAATAAAAATAATTATTAAATTTATTAATTAAATATATGGAAGAGAAATATTCGGTATTCAATAAAACAGTGTACAAGGAAAGAATGGCATAAAGTGTAAAGAGTTTGTGATATTTGTGTACAATGATTACAATATAATTTATTAATTAAAAATATTTAAATAAAAATAATTATTAAATTTATTAATTAAATATATGGAAGAGAAATATTCAAGATTCAATAAAACTGTGTACAAGGAAAGAAGGGTTTGTGATATTTGTGTACAATGATTAAAAATATTTAAATAAAAATAATTATTAAATTTATTAATTAAACATATGGAAAAGAAATATTCTCTTCCAATCTTGATTTGTCAAATACTGACTCAAAGTGTGATATTTCCAAAACCAAATATGTCAATGTAGCAAATTTTCTGAAAGGAATTTGCATATAAGATTGTGTTAGTCTTCGATACTTAATTTCTATACTAAATAATTCTAGTATATTATAATATAACAATCTAATTTAAAAGGATATAATTTCTTCTTAAATTTATATCATAAAAAAGTTTAAATATTTTGTTTTAATGGGTCCAAAGTTGAAAGGTTACCGAGTCAATTATTGGTTTAGATATACCAATAACTCCATTCATTATATAGTTCTGGTAAATTGCAATATTTTTTTTTGAATGGCTGCAAAGTTGAAAGTTTACCGAGGTCAATTATTGGTTTAGATAAACTAATAATTCCATTCATTATATAGTTATGATAAATTGCAATTACATTATAAAACAAGGAAAACAGTAATTTTTATCTTCCTCCCAATGATAATAAATACATACAAATGCATTTAAAATTATTATCTTTTATATTTTCAAAGATATTTAATATTATAAAACAAATATGTTTATGTTTCATAATAACTAAACATGTTTAACAAGTACATCAACAAATATTACATGACAAATATCATTGTATGCAACTTTGTTTAAATAAAAAATGTCCATATTCTAAGTACATATCTAAGTAAAACATAAGTCCATTCGATGTACTTTGGGTGGCAGGGAGGAATGATTATTATCCTCCCCACCTAGATTCAGTTTTTGTAAGTGATGCAATGCTCTTGTTGAGCCCCTATGTAAGAGAATATAACCCACCAAGATGATGGTAGGAGAAGTGCAGGCGACAAACTGAATCTCTCGAACAGATTAGATTAGTTCGTCTAATTCTGGATCCTCGTGTTCAGGTTTAATCTATGTAATTTTAGACATTCATGGTATATGGATTTTTACAGATCCTTTAATCACAAAGAAATTTGGAAACTTAAACGGTTTGACTTTGGAAAAAAATTTGGTGACACATGGAGGGTATAGATGCAGCTGCGTGGATAGTAGATCCTTTTTCCTCTGCGTCATTGATCTGTGAACCCAAGGCAGTTACCAATTAACCAGTCTGAGATTTAACACAACAGTAACAAAAACTTAAACAGAAAATTCTCAGTCTCGAATTGTTCTTCCGAATTTATCCTTTGACGGGCATTTTTCCACTTAACATGACTTTTGTAAAATCAATCCTTCCACTATTCAATTTCCATCTTCACAGTCTCTCAAGCAGCCATGAAATTTTAATAAACTTTCTTTACAGAGATGAACTGTAGAGTTATTCAACATTCAATTTACAGGATTTTCGAAGGTAGAACCTCTGAGGATTTCAAGACAAATTCATAGAGTACAAATTTGTCATTTTTCAACTCTCCAATTTAGTCTAACCCAACTTTGCATTAACTACAGAAATTAGATATATACCCACTTCTAATTGGTCGAGATCCATAACAAGAGGATCAAATATCTCCAATATTAGCTAAAAACTAATTTTACACAGTATTTTCCTTTAAAATATAAGCTAACACACAATGAAGATTACATCAAAAATTTGGGAGATTCAAATCCCTTGATTCAAGTTCACATCATATTCTATAAATCTAGAAACGACAACGAAGAGGTCCCACTCCTTTGCTTGGAATAATTTTTGTATTTTCAAATAATTTATGGAAGTCTGCCTTTTGACTTGGTGCTCCTACATCAGACTCCCAAGGTTGAAAAACTTCATGGGATCCTATCTATGAGCTCCTCTACTGACCTGCCCATCCTCTGCACTACTGCTTTTGTCATGCACATAGCATCTGCAACTGGATGATCCTTCCATTTGAATAAATATTCGAGATATTCTTAGTCCCTGGTTTTTTTTTACACTTGTTCCTCCAAAATGATTTTTGGCTGTAAAGGTTTGGTTGTAGGTAATTGTTTTACCCACTTTATCTTCTTCTCCTCTTTGTTTTTAGTTGAAATCTCTGTCTCTTTCTCTTCATACCTATATAATTCTGAAACATTGAAAATAGGAGATATTCCAATGTCAAGAGGCAACTCAATTTCATATGCATTTTCGAAGAATTTTCTCAATATCTTTCATGGTCCAATCTTCGCCAGCTTTAATTTATTACACTTCCCTCTTGGAAACCTTTCTTTTATGAGGTGGGCTAATACCAAGTTCCCTACAAAATTTAATTCCCTTCTTTTCAAATCCGCTCTACTTTTATATTTTTTGTTACTGTCCTATAACTATTGCTTCACATGTTCATTGATTTCTTCTATTTCTGAGGAAAAATTCTCTCCTTCAACACTTCTCACCTCATCTTTGCTCGAGTTTCTCAACTTGTGTACTCCTCTTTGGTGCATACCACAAACTATATGGAATTGACTCTGCCCTGTACTCCTATTAAAAGAATCATTATATAAGCAAATTCTACTTGTACCAAAACTTGATCCCATTGTTTGGGATGTTCACCAACTCTTCTCAATATATTTCCCAAGATTCTATTCACTACCTTAGTTTGTCCATCTATTTGAGGGTGATATGCTGAACTAAAACTTAGTTTAGTACCAATATTCTTCCACAAGGTTCTCCAGAAATGACTAGGAAATCTAGTATCTCTGTTCGAGACAATACTCTCATGAAATCCATGCAACCTTGCAAATTCTTTGAAAAATATATTAGTGACATGAGTAGCATCACTGGTTTTAAAACATTGAATGAAATGAGCCATTTTGGAAAATCTATCAACTACAACAAAGATTGAATCATTACCCTTTTGAGTTTTAGGTAAACCCAAAACAAAATCTAGAATCACCATATCCCAAGGTATGTCTGGAATAGGAAATGGAGTGTTCAAACATGTGTTATGGATCCTTCCTTTGGCATATTGGGAAACCTTACCATTCTTCACATATTTCTCCACTTCATATCTCATTTTCTGCCAAAAGTAAAAATGACCCAGTTTCTCAAAAGTTCTTTTAGCACTAAAATTTCCAGCAAGTCTACCACTATGCTTCTCCCTAACTAAATTCTCTCTCATACAACAAATTGGTATAGACAGATACTTTTTCTTAAACAATACAGACCTTCCTACAAGAAATAATCCAACCACTGACTTTTGTCCAACAAGATAGGATTCTTGCATGCTTCAAATGCCTCTTAAAATTCTACATAATTCTCATATAATTCCTTAACAAAACCAAATCCTCAAATTTGAATTTGACTTTCCTGAATCAACATACTTTTCGTGCTCAAGAAATCTACTACTTTGTCTAATTGGCCACTGATATGTTTCAACACAAAGATATAAATATGAAGATATTCTACACATTTTGCATGTTTTTGGTTTAACTTTGGATGTTGCAATATGAACTGTAAGGCATGATTATCTGAGTAAAGGATAAATTCCTTAGACATTAAATAATGCCTCCATTTTTTCAATGCCTACACAACCGCATAGAATTATTTGTCATAAGAGGAATACTTCTTCTTAGTATCATTCAACATCTCACTAAAATATGTTGCAATTCTATCATCTTGAATTAATACAACACCAATAGCTTATCCACTTGCATCACATTTCACCTGAAATGGCTTGTTAAAATCAGGTAGAACCAAAATTGATTTCTTTGTCACCTTTTTCTTCAGCAGCTGAAAATTTTCTTATGCCTCCGCAGTCCATTTAAATGGTTGTCTGTCCTTATTGATTATATCAATGATAGGAGCATTGATTATATAAAAGCTAGCAAGACCATGGAAAATTCTTACTTGAAACACGTTTCTCAGTGAAGGCCACTCTATGATTTCCTTTATTTTTTCTGGATCCATTTTCAATCCATCTGTAGAAATAAAAAACCCCAAATATACTAATTCTTCATTAAAAAATAAAGATTTTTTAAAATGCATCAATAACTTTTCTTGTTGGAATTTTCTTAAGACATAATTTAAGTACTTCAAATGCTCCTCTTCAATCTGGTTGTAAATTAATATATCATCAAGATATACTATCACAAATTTACCTATGAATTATTTCAACACCTCATTCATAGGTCTCATAAATGTACTAGGATCATTCGATAATCGAAAAGGCATTACCAACCATTCATACAACCCATCACTTGTCTTCAAAGCAATTTTCCATTCATCTCCTTATCTGATTTTGATTTGATGGTAGCCACTCTTTAAGTCCATATTTGAAAAGTACTTTTCCCCACTCAGAAAATCCATTAGATCACCAATTTTGGGTAAAGGAAATCTATATCTGATAGTGATTTTATTTATGGCTCTCGAAACAGTGCAAATTATTTATCCTCCATCTTTCTTTGGGCACAGTATTGTTGGTACTGCACAAGGACTCAAGCTTTCTCTAATCAACCCTTTATCCAACAACTCTTGGATCTGCTTCCTGATTTATTCATTTTTTGTAGGAGTCATTCTATAAGCTACTATGTTTGGCAAGTTAGCTCCTGGAATTAGATCTTTATGATGGCTGATACTTCTCACATGGGGTAAATCATTAGGAAAATCATCTACAATGATATCATTATATTCATCCAACATGTCATGAATTTCAATTGGGAAATCATAAATTTTAGTAGAGGTAAGTATTACTTTGGGTTAGCAGACTAATGCAAAATTTACCTCATTTTATTCAATCTACTGTAAGTATATTTTTCAACTCAACAACAAATATTTTGGTTCAGGGTTTTTTTATGTACCTTCTTCCTTCATAGGTACCAATGTATGGTCAATACAATCTTTGAGAAATTTATAAGTCTTCTTATTCTCATCATGTATGGATGGTTTGTCATATTGCCAAGGTATTTCAAGCAATATGTGACATACATCCATAGGAATCACATCAAATAGAATTTTGTCCTTGTACTTACCCAATTGTAGCTCTATTTCACATTGTTCATTTACTAGCAATTGGTGTTTCTTTTGGAGCCACGCCACCTTGTAGGGTGTTGGATTTTTATCTTTCTTCAGTTTTAGTTTCTCCACCACTTTGGTAGAGACCAAATTATTTGTACTACCACTATCTATTATCATTTGATAGCATTTCCCTTCAACTTTACATACTGTTTTGAACAAGGTTTTCCTTTGAGTTGGTTCCACAAATTTCCTTTTCTGGTTTCAACAACACTTTTCTTATCATCAAATATTCCCCTATCTCTTGTATATTCTCTGCTTATGGAGTTTGTGTTTCCTCTCCCTCTATTTGAGAAACAATGACATTTATTTGTTTTATCCCTGCATTCTCAAGAAAATCATAGGATGGGTTTCCTAATTTGTTACATATGAATCATCTCAATTCCCTTCCTCTTCCTCTACATTCTCTTCCTATATAAAAAATCCCTCTGCCTCTTGTATCACCATCGGAAGGTGTATGCTGACTTGATTTGTTGTTAGCTCCATATATAGGTGTTGTAGATATTTCTCTACCACCTTGACTTCCCCTTCCTTGGAAATTACCTTTTCCTCTGGTAGATTTCTTCCTCATGAGTTTTTCCTCATCCTTTAAGGCCATCCAGTACCCCTCATCCACTGTTTTTTGAGATAGTATACTAATTGTATATTGTATCTCCATTCAAAGACCATTTAGGTATCTAGAAATCATCTTTGCAGTTTATTGCACTTTTCCTTCTCTTATGCTCACTTTATAAAACTCCTTTGTGTACTCTCCCATAGTAAATAACCTCTGTCTAAGGTTCTACATCTGTCTGTATAAGGATAAGTCGTAATCACTTTGTAAGAATTTTCCCCTCAATTTTACCACCATTCTGCTCCAAGTATTCTTCTTTATACCCACATTCCATCCCACCAAAGTGTTGCATGTCCCTTAAACTTAATGACAACAAATTTCACTTTCTTCTCATCTTCCATCTCTTCATAATCAATGAATTTCTCCATATCATTTATCCAAACAATCAATTCTTTAGGATGAGATCTCCTTTATAAACTGGAATTTATGGTCTTGGTTTTGAAGAGGATGTCAATACTGTCTTTAAAAACCTCAACTCATGAGTAATCACCACCTATTATTCTACATCTGGGGCCTCATTTTCTGGCTCATTAACATCTCTATCAGCAACATCTCTATGTTCCATCACTGCTAGTCGGACATTTACTTGTTGCATAATTTCCACCACTTTTGCATTTGCTATAGTTATTCCTCTTTGTCAACCCCCACATTCTATACCAACTTTAAAAGCCATTTTAAACTTTCCTCTCTTGTTCCCGAGGTTTTTTTCAATGTTTTTTATAAGCCCTAAATTTTTCGTGATTCAAACTCAAAATTTTTCTCTGATACCACAATTGACGGCAAGACAATTGCAGGAGACAAAATGAATCTCTCGACCCTTGAGATTAGTTCATCTAATTTTGGATCCTCGTGTTTAGGTTTAATCTCTGTGTTTTTAGACATTCATGGTATATGGGATTTTATAGATCCTATAATCACAAAAAAATTGGAAACTTACCCGGTTTGACTTCGATGGATTTCTTGGTGACACATGGAGGGTATAGATGCAGCTATGTGGACATTAGATCCTTTTTCCTCTACATCATTGATCTGTGAACCAAAGGAGGTTACCATTTAACCATTCTGAGCTTTAAAACGATGGAAACACGAAGTTAACAGAAAAATTCCAGTCTCAAATTCTTCTTTCGAATTTATTCTTTGCTTGGCATTTTCCACTTAACATGACTTCTGTGAAATCGACCCTTTCAGTATTCGATTTTTGTCCTCACAGTCTCTCTAAGAGTCATGAAAATTTAATAAACTTTGTTTACAGAGATGAACTGCAGAGTTATTCATCATTTGATTTACGGGGATTTCAAGAAAAAATCACATAGTACAAATTTGTCATTTTTCAACTCTCCAATTCAATCCAACCCAACTCATTAACTACAGAAATTACATATATACCCACTTCTAAGCGGTCGATAACCATAACAAGAGGATCGAATCTCTCCAATATTAGATAAAAACTGATTTTACACAATATTCTTTTTTTAAATCTAAACTAACACATATAAAGATTACATGGTAAATACGGGAGATTTAAACCCCTTTATTCAAGTTCACATACTATTCTAGAAATCTAGAAATGTTAGTGAAAAGATCCCACTGCTCCGCTTGAAAATATTTTGGTATTTTCAAATAATTTCCGAAAGTTTGGATTTTGACTTGGTGCTCTTGCATCACAAGACATATGAATAATCAAACTATCCTTAGCTCTAGCATGTGTGGAAATATAATATTGTACATATATTTTCGTAATGTTGTGAAAGTATATATAATAAAGTCATCATAAACCGGCAATCAATCATGGATTTAAATGTGCATTCCTATTCCATTTTAAACGAATTAAATATAACATTCTTCCATTCTGTCATGCAAATTGAACCTTTCAATCTTAAACCAAATACATCTACAAACAACAAATTAAAATAGATTTTAATTTTTCAAGTAAATAAACAATATGATTGTCACTGAATACTATTATCAAACATATCCAACATTTTCAAGACTCGGAAGTTGGAAATGTCATCATCTAGAATCATGTAGTACTGAAACATACTTTACCACCTCTATAACCCTTATGGGTCAATCATAGACTCAAATACCCATATGTAATGATTACCCTTCCTTAGATCTAGCCTCCAAAGGAAACGTGATATACACATACATACACAATGGATTAATAATAGCATTATACTTGAATAAATAAACCCATAAACAAACATGCATATCATCACATACATTATAAAAATAAGATAGACACAAGATAAACACATAAAAATGAATAGTAATCTTTAATGACAATTGTTCCAAGCAATTGGCTATGTAGGATTAATGTTCCACACATCCCTAGGTATTAGACTTTGATACCACTCCATATATGGATTATGAGGTTACTAGGGTGAAGGACACCTATAAGATTTTATGTCTCGACCTGGATCCCATTTTCTCTCAATGCTTATCCAAATGCACATTCATATGTTCTATATGAATATCACTCAGACACCACAACCATGGCACTCTTTCCAAATTCCCCATCCAACATGAGGAAGGAATTTCTCTTTAATGATCCACAGTTCCCTAAAGAAATCCAAACCTTACATTTCTTACTAGTGTGTGCATTAAGAGTCCAAGATACTATGTTCCTTTCAAGCATTTCAGGTAGAAATAAACCATGATTTTTTAAAAACTTTTTAAGCATCTCATGAGCAACAAACATTAGTGTACAAGGTTCTTACATTCCTATCCTTTTTCTCCATATAGACAATATGCTTATGTCTCTAAGTCTGGTTATGGGATAGGGTAAAGGACAAAATGAACTCTACTTCATTCATTTTCTCTCCATTCGTGACTTCCATTTTCTATCTTTCATGGTCTAGTCTCCCCATGCCCCTCCAACCCACTGTCAAGGAAAATATGTAACGAATTAATTCGCCTTCAATTTAATTAGAGAACAAGGTAGGTAAACTTTGAGTTGCTACACTCAATGTGTAGGGTAAGATAATCTAGGGCTAAATTCCTATGATAACCTAATCTAATTTACTGAGAATCAAATTCTATTAATTCCAAAAGGAAATCACAGAACTAATTTATTCATTCATTCACTAAGAAAAAATAGATATTAAAATCTAATTTAAAAAAAGGATTCATGCATCAAGCCAAGTTCTAACTTATTTGAACAGCTCTACAATTAACACTTAATCTACTTCTAATTACCTAAAATATCAGATACTAGATAACTAACTAATTCCAATCGTATCTTCCTAATGCAGAGAGTTTAATATTTCAAATCAAATAATTGATCAATCAAAGAACATAACTATCCTTACAGTCTCAGTAACCAAATCAGGAAATAGATTATATATCTAAAATAAATTGCTATAAAAGAAATGGTAATCCGAATCAATGACTACTACTCTTAGATTTAAACAAAATGAACTAGCTCTCAAACTTTGCAGGTCTTTTAACTAAAATTTCCTTAATACTAGAAAAATATACTCAAAATAATGTTCAAAAGAACTGCCTTCAACAAATAGTACATGCTATGGTTTATCTATTGTAAGCCCAAAATAAATTCAGAGAAGAAATATTGACTCATCTAAGAATTCATCTAGTAACTTCAAGCTTCAATCAAACTGTAAATGAGCTACAATTTTTATAAGACTAATACATTAATTTCATGCACTACCAATATTGAACTTTTAAGAATTTCTAAACTACCATTAGGGGAGTTTTAAGGTCTAAAATGGGCCTCATAAGGTAAATAATAAAATAAAAGTTCTAAATTTTGGAGGGGAAAAAGAAAAACTACTTTTTCTTATCGTATTTTTGCAATATCTCCGTATCGATTCACCCAAAATTCGAGTTTGGGGACTTATTGGATGCATAATTAAATTTTGCATCCAAACCACACCCACATTGCATACTTTTGAGGTACCCACGACACCTAAAGATTAAATATTCAATAAAAAAATGTATTTTAATATTAAAATACATTTTTTATTAAAAATTTCATTTTGAGGTGTCGTGGGTACCTCGGAATTATGCAATGTAGTAATGGGTTGGATGCGAAATTCAATTCTTCACCCAGCAAGTCTCTGCACTCAAAATTTGGTTGAACCGATAAGTATATATGCCAAAAATACGATAAGAAAAAAGTACCTTTTTTTTTTCCCTCCATTTTGTTTTACAAATTTTACCCCTTTGGTTGACATCATCATCTTGAATCCTATTGGTTATTATAAAGTGATTTTTAATGGTACAATTTTTGTTTTTAGGCCATTTCTTACCTCAAAATTCCCCTAATGATACTTTGGCCAAAGGTTTTCTAAGTTAAATCTAAAACATGATTGACTTATCAGAGAAAGGAACCTAAAATATGAAAAATGTTACTATGATATTTTACTTACAATCGTTATAACTGACATCATAAAACTAGATATACAAAAGACGAAATATACATTAATCAAATTAAATTGGTCATTGTTTCTATGAAAAATCGATGCATAACAAGGGAACAAAACAAAATTGTAAATGCACTACTCTGTTCTGTAAACCATACACAGAAAAATAAATCATTTAAGCTATTCTTACATACTCACATCCACAAAATTGCAGATTTCATGCTGAAGCAAACTGTATTAACAGGAAATATTATAAACAAAGAGTGTGACAATATTTTATATAATGATATGAACAACAAACTTACTAGCCGAAACACATGAACATGGATATTTGTTGAAGGCAGACCCCCTTCAAATGTTTTCAAACCTAAGCTAAAAACTTAAAATGAACGCAAAATTGGATTAATATTCTGAATCAAAGTTTTACAACATTTCCATCTGTCTCCCATCCCTCATCCTCAAGAGTCCCTTTTATACAACAATATCTATAGAAGAATGGGTTAGATCAATCCCCAAACAAATATGAAATTGGTTCAACAACCTAGAGAAAAACCAACACAAAATATCAGATAATCATGTTTGTTATGGAAAGGATTTCTCCAAATTGATTCATAAATTCTAAAAATATCCCATGTGTAGGGATAAATAAGGTTGTTTAAGAAGTGGGTTTTGAATAGTTTCACCAGATTCAACATAGATTGCTCAGAAATGAAGCAAGAAATTAGGTTCCTGGATTAATCATGGGAGTGTTGGATCAGGTCAGTGAAAAATATTCATAGTAATAAGATTCTATATACCAAATAAGTATTCAATATATGTTACATTTGATATTCTGTTTAAAACTAAATCAAGTAGGTGAAATGATAGTAAAAATACCTTATCAAAGTCTTCATGAAGTAGTCCTTCAAACTTATACAAAGGAAGCCTAAACAGATGATAAACATAGATAAAAAATTGGTTAAAACACTTGGTTCCTTATTCGACATGTAGACAGAATATAGACAAAATAGGGAGCCATCATCTTCCCCCACCAAATATCTCACATGTCCCAATGCAAGGAATAAAAACTGGAATTCAAAATTGTTGATGTGATTTGAGTTAGACCCCTGAGGAATTGAGCAATACCTACACTTGAGAATATGCAAGAAATGGATTTGGTTGAGTGTTCATAATCTCTTCTAGTTGCTGTTATTTCTTCTTCAACTGTCTTATCGGGCTCTAGTTAGACCCCATCATATCATCAACCAATTTTTGTAAAGAAGCAACTTTAGTCTTTAGAATCCCATTTTCTTTCTTGAGATGTTGAGCAAGAAGGGAATACTCCTGAACTTCCTCTATGACATGAACATTCCTCTTTTGGAAATAATCATTTGCATATAACTCAGAAGGAATGGTTGAAGGATTCGGTACTAGAAATGTACAAGTAGGTGTATGTAAAGGATTGGAAGAAGAATGTATAGGTAATGAAGATTCATTGAAAAAATGTAAAGGAGACAGAGGGGATGAAGATACACGTTGAGGTGCAGTATGTTTTATTAATGATGGATTAATTCATAATTAGGAAAATTGGACCAAGAAAAGTGATTAAGGTTTAATCCAAAGTGATAAATGAATCAAACACAATATAGAATAAAGGAAAATTGAGTTTATGAGGTCTAAGGGACATTGCACATTATCAAAAAGTTACCATAAACTCGTAAACTAAAATATAACACACATAGAATAATTTAAATGAGGTATTAAATATATGGAGAATAATATACCCAAACGTTAAAGGTGATTTGTGTTATAGTTTAAATATATTTGACAAATAATTCAAGTTGTATGAAGATATCAAAGATGTCTTCAAATTCTTGAGGAAGTTTCCAACTAAGACCGATATGATAAGATATTTTGAATTGGAAGCTGAACCAATTAATTAAGTGCCAAAATGATGTTATAACTAAATAATTTACATATTCACTTAATGTTAATTCCATTTAATCAACTTAGGCACTTAAGTATTTGTTGTAAAATAAACTGGACTTAACACCTTCACTCTATAATGAATTGAACACTAAACATAGATCATTGACCAAATAAAAGATTTGGACATTGATCATAATATTAAAAAACTGAGTTGGGTCAATCATATCTTGTTTTCAGATTTAAAAGAGCAGGTCTAGTGAAGGGACCAGTCACTAAGTTGAAAACCACTAGAATAAACAATCCAAGAGAAATTAGCATATCTCTATTCATGAAGGATGCAGGTGAATGTGTGTGTGGGTTAATTATCTCTATGAAACCAATTTTGATTTCATCAGACTTGGATTTCAGTAGTTATTAAATAACCAAATTTACCTTGGTAATTTTACCTATGCAGTCTTCAGATTTACCAGCACTCGATTTAGCACCTTATCCAACACTTCTTCTAGTACTCCATCCAATACTTTGTCCTACATATATTCTAGTACTTCAGTTGCTAAAATGCAGAAATATCCCTAGGTTTTCATAATATTTCTTCTATTTCTATCAAGAATATGTTTTGGACAAGAATGTGCTATAAAGAATCTATCTTTTTACTTCAAACCTAAAAAATTCTTCTCCTTCCACCAATATGCCTTTCTCATAATGATATGCAACTTGTACTTAGGCCACTGGTCATAGAAAAAAAAGCAATTGATCAACAGATTTTAGACCAGTATCAAAATGAAAACATATTTAAAAGGAAACTAACATTTATTAATCTCATCCTAATTTTGATTTACAGATGCATATTTACTTTTCTCTATTTATATAGAAATTCATCATAAATCAACATGTCTTGCTTAAACAAGAGTTCCAGTAAATGAGATCCATAAAATACCAGTCAATTTGACCTATATATACACAAGAATGTTCAAATAATAAAGATAAGGTTCACAGCTAAGTCCATTGAATCATTAAACATAAGTACACTCTATAGGAGTAACCCTCCTATATAGTAAAGGTCAGGGAGTAGAGACTTAAATCATCTTAAGAATATTATCCAATGGAAATTAAATAAGAGTCACTAATTTTAATTTTAACCAGACATGTCTTTTTAATTCTTATAAGAGTACCACGTTCATACAAGAAAATATGGGTAAAGCATAATAATAGATACTAAAGTCAGAACCCATTTCTAGTGAGCCTATTCGTAACTCCGATGCGGTAACTATAATATCCAGGAAATTTCTTCCCCATGCAATATGCCCCATTTCCAACAGACCAGTTCGATACCTTGATGGGTTTTCTTAGTCATAGCAAAGACTAGTACCTGCTTCCAGTAGATTCGTTCAACATCCCAATGGGTTAACCTCTTACACCCCTTTTCTGTTACAGGCTCTTGTCCCAAATTCACCTTAAAGATAATATTTTTAATTTTTCTTTCGCAGAGATAAATGGGGGAGTAGCTCAGAAAACCTTTCTAGGAGTGGGATGGTATCGATTTGGAATATGTTCCTTGAACAATTCTTGTAAATAGTTGTTTGCATGAAAAACTAACTCTAGTAATCATACTAATTCAAGATGTGGAGAGGTTATCGATATTTGTACTGAAGCCAATAAATAATAACCAAAATATTCTTTAGTATTAACAACCATCTTCTTATGAGCTTGTTGTGGTGTCTCCCAGAATAATAATTCAATGTCCTCATTTGTTACTACTTATAAAAATGATTGCTCAATCAAGTGTAAATCCAAGTCAAACTGTACTATGCTATGGATTTCATGAGTTAAAGTTCTTGAAAAAAAACTCAATGGTAGAGAACAAAGAAGGATAAATATTATGTGACTGAAAACAATAGGTCTTGAAGTATATGAGAAAATCATTTCCTTTCATCTTTTTCTTAAAACAGAAAGTCAACAACTCAACAAAACTAGTAAACATATTTTGAGTATATTTCATAAATTTAATCAAATTAGGAAAGTTTCAAAAAATTCCTTTATAGAAAAATTAACATTTTTATAAACATCAATGGAAAAAAACAACTTCCCTTTTTAAGCACTCTGAGTTGTTATTCTAAATAGAAAATACCTTCAGTTGGTGTCGATTTACCAGGAATGTAGCCTGTTCATAATCAATTGTTCTCAGTATTAAAAGAAATCACAATTTCATATTACCCCATGGTATTTTCCTTTTTATAGGTTATGAGTTGTTGTAATAATAAATTTCCTAAAATTCTAGATTGGAGAGAAGGTATAAATTATGTTTAAAGATATTAGTCCTTTTATTGCAAAAAGAAAAACAAAGAATTTGAGTTAATTTCTAATCTAAACATGCAACTTTTTATTTATATACATATTTTCCTATTGTTCCTAAGAAGAAAGAAAACATTTCTATTCAAGTATATGAACTCTTCCAACGTAAAAAAGTGCGAAGCAAGCTGAAAAATATACCTTTATCCACATATGAACAATTTATTGTAGAGATTACTAGGATATAGAAAATGCACTAACTTACTTGTTTCTGCATCAGAAGGTGTTGAAGGAAGAAATGGTATTGTGGTCGGGTTACCTTTTGGAACCAGATTTCGATGTAGTCTTGATACTTGCCTCCCTTCTTCAGGATATGAAGACCTCCGTTTCTTGGATTATTGATTTCTTTAATACATGTCAGATCAATTGTCAGGCATGTCGAGAACTCCTTAATTTCACATTTATCTCCATCAGATGTAGTCCCCAAGTTGTCAATTTCCTCTGCAATTTGGCAGGGAATATCTTTTTGTGGCTCTTTGGACTTTGGTTCAGTTGTTGTGTCAGGAGACGAAGATATATTCTTAAATTCTATCGGGATGTGTTCTACTTGATAAGAAGAACTTCCAACTTTTGCCAGGATTTGAGAAAGTTGTCACAAATTGATGGTCACCTCTGATTCCATTTTGTTTGTTGTTTTGTTTCTGTCTCGCACAAGGATTCTTACAACACCCCAATTTTTCTTTTCCGTTTTTTTTAAAGATTTATATGTGTTTTAAATGAGTCTAATCAATACTACCTACCACTAAAAACATATTTGCATAAATCAAACACAACGCTCTTGCATGAAATAAAACATCAAGATGCATGAAATTAAATTGCAGAAAGTAAACACACCTAAACTTGCAAAAATAACACTTACATAAAACTAAATTGCAAGAAAGTAAACTACCTAAACTTGCGAAAACGAAAAACACACTTTTTCCAAAAAATCAAACATGTGAAAAAAAAGTAAACACACTTGCAAGAAAGGAACAACAAGGATTTGGGGAAACCCACTAATGTGGATGCCTAAGGTTGTTACCCCATGGAAATCCTGTAGTGAATTCATCTTTGTGTCTTATCGTTGTCCCCTCCCCGTTTTTGTGTAATGTAAAGGCAATCGATCTACCCCTATCTTCCTAGACTTCACCCTTTTAGCACCTCCCCAACAATGGCACCAAAAATTTCAGGAAAAGTATGTAACGATTTGATTCACCTTCAATTTAATTATCGACCAGGGTAGGCAAGCTTCGAGTTGTTAGACTGTATGTGCAGGGAAAGATAATCTAGGGCTAAATTCCTATGATAATTCCAAAAAATGATAACCTTACTCTAATAAAATCATATCAATGCCAAAAGAATCATAATACATACTACAAAACTTATTTCATTAACAAATGATGGAAAAAGAAAGTTAAAATCCAATTTACAAAAATATTTAACCCCAAATCACTTATTCTATGTAATCAAAGATCAAAGAAAAGAATCTAGAACCAATTTCAAGTACCCTTAACCTACTTTAACTTTTAAATAACAAGAATACTATGGTTTTTTTTATCCAAGAAAACAAGTATTGATCTTACCAGATATTTAAAATCATCACAACTTACCATGCAATGAATTAATCTATCTTACAACAGATTCCTAAATGAAGCTATGCAACTATCAAAAATATTTAGTTCATATTTAATAGCTTATGAATTGCTCCTTTCTAATCCACACAAAATGGAATTAACAAATTTCTTTAAGCCTCTTTAATAACACTACTATCTCAAGAATAAAATAATTTTCAACAATATTATGTTCTTAGTGAAATAGAAAAGAATTATCACCTAACAACCAAATCTGAAAATCAAATTATTAGACAATCCACACAATTCATTTTAGATCTTACAATCACCACATAGTCTATTTTAATTGCAATCTCTTCAGTGTCTGATTTCAAATCAAATGGAAAACACATCAAATAAACTTTAACTCAAAGGAAATATGTAACTTCAAACCAAATAAACTGCAAGCTTCTCAATTTATCTGAATCTCACTAAGCATAAGAAATCCATATACTACATGATTTAAATGTAAATATCATTGGATTGCAGACTCTGGACAGAATTCTATAATCTAAACAATGACCTATTTATTAAAATAGAAAGCAATGAAACTTTATTTCTGCTACCCTATTTGCATATCTGAAATTTAAGATGAACTAATTGAGTTTATGAAAAATATTTAAATCTACCGTATAAAACCTTCGGCGAATGGTATTAATGCAAACAAGGCCTAATGAAATAAATCGCATGAAATAATAAATATCCCATAGCATTTTACAAAGCATTAACTATCACATCATCTTTTCAAACCTTTCCTACTCTATTCATATTTCTGAAATCATTGATAAAATCAGAAGCAAATGAATGAACAAATAACTATCACAGAAGATTTTCAAACCCTTGCTACTTTATACCTATTTCTTAAATTGTTGGTAAAATCAAGAGAAAATGAACGAATAAACAACATATAAGGAAAATTATTACATTGATATGAGTAAAAAAAAAATGCATAGGAAATATATATACCAACATCGATTAAAGGTGGGCCCCCTCCAAACCCTACTCAACTAGGAATTAAAAACTTAAAACAAGCACATGATTTGATTAATAGTTTGAAAATGTGTCACTCTATTTTTCATCCATGTCCTCCCTTTCAAAAAATTTATTTATACATGTTAATCTCCTAAGGGGAAGATAAAACCGAATCCCCATAGCTCTGGATCATTCAACAAGTCCTGAATTTTACAAAACCAGCCAAACCCCAATTCTAGAAAAATGTTTGTTTCAAAGAATCACGAGTTTCTCCAAAATTGCTTTGAATTTCCAAAAACATCCCAATAGGGACCTATTTAGACATATTTTGCACAAAACTCGTGTGCCAAAATTTTAAATTTCACCTCAATTTGCCTGAAAAATCAAGCCTGAAATTTGTTGTATGGTAAAAAAATGTGTTTTTATGAAATCTTTAAATTGTGAGCTTCTCGCATTTAAAAGGTTCTAGGTGAGATATGATAGGTAAAAATCCATGTTGGGAAATCTAGAAATAAAACCCATGTTGCCAAATTGATTGAAGAGTCTCGGAAGTAAGAGAATCAATGATCCTCATTTGTAGCAGTGCATGAACAAGTGTCTGTTTCTAAATTATAACCAAATATCCCATATTCCAAATAATTATTCATTAGGTTTGATTAAGTTTCCGTTTTAAAAATGAATAAGAAGAGGTGGAATACTAGTAAAAATATACCTTGTTATAAACTTCATGGAATAGACTTCAAAATTATGAAAATGATGCTTTGATAAATGATAAACATTAGGAAATTCAATTAAAAGACTCAGTTCCTTCTCTGATGTATAGACAGAATATTGGCTAAACAGGGGGCCATAATCTCCCCTACACCAAAGCTCTTGCATGTCCCAATGGAAGGAAACAAAATTGATAGTCTAAATTGGTGATGTGATTTGAGTTAGACCCTTGAGGCATTGACTAACACCTGTACTTGAGGAGAGGAAGGAACTGGATTTGGTTGAGTGTTTGTAATCTTTTCTAGGTAGTGTTATTTCTTAGTCAATTTTTTTCTCAGGATCTGATTAGACCTGGTCATATCATCAACCATTTTTTGTAAAGAAGCAACTTTAGTATTCATAATCACATTTTCTTTCTTGATATGTTGAGTGATAAAGGAATAATCTTGAAGTTCCTCTATGACTTGAGCATTCCTCTTTTGGAAATAATCATTTGCAGATATCTCAAAAGGAATGGTTGAATGATTCGGTATTAGAATAGTACAAGTAGGAATATGTAAATGATCGAAATAATAATGTATAGGTAATGAAGATTCATTGGAAAAATTTAAAGGGGACAGAGGGGATGAAGATACACATTGAGATGCAATAAGTTTTATTGATGATGGATTAATTCATAATTAGGAAAATTGGACAAAAAAAGTATTAAGGTTTAATCCAAAGTTCTAAAGGAATAAAACACAATATAGAATAAAAGAAAATTGAGTTTATGAGGTCTAAGCGACATTGTACATTATCAAAAAGTTACCAGAAACTTGTAAAATAAACCATAACAGACATAGAATAATTTAAATGAGATATTGAATATATGGAGAATATTATACCCCAAACTTAAAGCTGTATTATGTTATAGTTTAAATGGATTTGACAAATAAGTTGAGTTGTATGAAGATTTGGAATATGCCATCAAATTCTTGAGGAAGTTTCCAACTAATACCGATATGATAAGATATTTTGAATTGGAAGCTGGCCCAATTAATTAAGTGTCAAAATGATGTTAGAACTAAAGAATTTATATATTCACTTAATGTTAACTCCATTTAATCAACGTAGGCACTTAAGTATTTGTTTCAAAATAAACCAAACTTAATACCTTCACTCTATAATGAATTGAAAACTAAACATAGATCATTATCCAAATCAAAGATTTGAACATTGGTAATAATATAAAAAAAATGAGTTGGGTCAATCATACATTGTTTTCATATTTAAAAGAGTTGGTCTAGTGAAGGGAGTAGTTAATCAGTTCAAAACCACTAGAATAAACGATCTAAGATAAATTAACATATCTATCTTCATGAATGATGTAGTTGAATGTGTGTGTGGATTAATGATCTCTGTGAAATAGATTTTGATTTAATTAGACTTGGATTTTAGTAGTTATTAACTGACCAATGTAACCTTGGTAATTTTACCTATGCAGTCTTCAATTTACCAGTACTCCATACATCATCTTATCCAGCACTTCTTCCGGTAATCTATCCAATACATTATCCTACATATATTCTAGTACCTTAGTTGCTAAAATGCAGAAATATCCCTAGGTTTTAAGAAGATTCTTTCTATTGATATCAGGAATATGTTGTGGACAAGAATTTGATTTTAAGAATGTGTCGAATTGAGTATTGGATCAGGTGTAGGATCGGGTGAGTGAAAAATCTGCATAGTAACAAGATTCTATATACCAAATAATTGTTCAATAGATGATACCTTTGAACAAAATTTAAAACTAAATGAAATAGGTGAAATGATAGTAAAAATATTTTATCAAAGGTTTCATGAAGTACTCTTTAGGACTTATACAAAGGAAGCCTAAATAGATGATAAACATAGAGAAAACTTGGTTAAAACACTTGGTTCCTTATTTGACATGTAGACGGGTTAGAGACAAAAAAGGGAGCCATCACCCACCCTCCACCTAAATAATAGACTCTAATGGAGATAAAATGATTGAAAACAAAACAACTAGCATTTCTTCTGATTCTAGGAGGAATGACTCTTATAAAGTTATAAAAGGTATATCTGCCACCTTGACTCTTCCATAACTATGTAAAAAGAGTTTCTCACCCACCGCAATGCAATTGGCTCCTTTAAGGTACAAGGAAGAATTAGATTATTTCTAGGATTGACACATGGAAACATATGATGACATTCCCATAAAAACCCATTTTCCTCTTACCATATAGTGTAATTATAGCTTCTCTTAATGCTTCCTTACAAAACATTCTTGCACCTTGTATTATTTTTTCCAGCTTAGTATTTTCATAGCTTAAGTCATGATGACAAGGTAGACACATGGCCTATTAGATATATCTAAATTACAGAGGCCTATTCATTCACTAGTGGGGCCTTGTCCTTGACCACCTCACTTGGAATCCATACTTATCATATTTACATCATTTAGATAATTTGATTGAATACATTATAGGGGTAAAATTGTGGTATTATAATCCCCTACCCTTTGGAATAACATCTTGCTCGATGTTCCTCAAAATTAGAAGAAAATGTGTAAGCCTCTTCCATGAAATCCTCCAACTCCCAAGTAGCCTCATAAAGACCAAGGTGCTCCCATTTCACCTTTAACTATCCAATGGATCTATTCCATTGGAAGGTTAACTTCATGTCCATGATTGTTATACCAAAATCATGTCATCATCATGTCATAAGACCTTTGACATACCTATTTTCCCTTAATCCTAGCACTTGGAGTGGAAACCCATGCTAAATGTCAATCTTTCATAAAAATTCCTAGCACCGCACTTACCTTGTTATCCAGAAGGGGTACACTTGTTTGCACTACCCATTCCCTATTTCCCACAAGCGGTGCCACCGCTTATGGCTCTTGGACCATAAGCGGTTATTACCAGAACCGCTCTGTTATTGAAGGAGAAATGCAGTACCCTGGGTAAAAGGGGAAAAACAGAAGTTTCTCAAGAATTATAGATGATAACCCTCATGTCCTCCCTTATCCCTACTATTGTGGGTTATTTGAGCTCAAGATCCCTCATCCTAGGATCTTAGAGGCCACCTCACCCACTAGTCTCTCAACCATCCCTATCCATCTAGCATTATAAATACAAGCTTATGGCCATGGTTGAGGGGGAGAAATATTCAGGTATTGTTATGATGTTGGATTGTTCACTTGGTCCATATCATTGGAGAGCATAGAGAGAGCTAGAGTGAGAGCTTATGGGGATGAGAATGTTTGGTTTCATGGAGATGCAAGTGAACACTAACGCTTGGTTGTAAACTTCTTCATATTTATTTAATGCAAGTTGATTTCTGTCCCACATATATTGTTGTTGTTTGATTTCACATGTATGTTGTTAGATTCCTTATTCACTAACATAGATTAGTAGATTATATTCTGGTGGTTTTGATATGTTTTCGTGTTGAAGCTTATTGCAGGTACACAGGGTAACGATCGAAGCATTACATTCCAGGTATCTACGGTGTCTAGGGAGAGTCTTCAACATCTGTCCTCTATTTGTTTTGGATCTGAACCATTCAGACCAGTGGAACACCTTGCTGTCCGTAGGAGGTGAAGTATTCCAGCTAACAAATCTTGCAACTCCACTATGGAATAGAATTGTGTATCAGTTGTTCTAATCTTCCTCAGTCTTCAACTCTTGTCTTAATGTAGGCTCCTTCTTCAACTCTCTTTAATCATATCTAGTTTCTGGCTTGCTTTATTTGGGTTTGAAACTTCCAGATATGTTCAGATCTGAGTCCTTTCAATCTTTTATGCTCTATTTCCATACTCAATCTAGCAATATTTTCCATGATCTAGTCCTTTTCTAACTTGATCCATCATTCTTCTTGTGTTTTGGTCATCTACAGGAAACCACGCCTATGTTGTGCATGAGGAGCTGTGCCACCACCTGAACATAGTGGGCAGTACGGGGTGTCACTGCATGTAACCTGTTGACGAGAAGCGGTGCTGGCATAGAAATGCTCTGTCAACACGTGGGAAGCGCGGTGCCAGGTAGGCATCATTCCAAAGCCTTTTTTCCTCATTTTTTTTTGTAAAAATTTGAGTTGATTTCAAAAAATAAAAATTAACAAATTTGAGGCATCATTCTCTTCCCGATAGTGTTCTTTCTTAGTCAATTTTTTTCTCAGGATCCGATTAGACTTGTCATATCATCAACCATTTTTTGTAAAGAATCAACTTTAGTCTTCATAATCACATTTTCTTTCTTGATATCTTGACTGAGAAAGGAATACTCTTGAACTTCCTCTATGACTTGAGCATTCCACTTTTGGAAATAATCATTTGCAGATAGCTCAGAAGGAATGGTTGAATGATTCGGTACTAGAATAGTACAAGCAGGAATATGTAAATGATCATAAGAAGAATGTATAGGTAATGAAGATTCATTGGAAAAATTTAAAGGGGATAGAGGGGATGAAGATACACGTTGAGATGCAATAAGTTTTATTCTTGATGGATTAATTCATAATTAGGAAAATTGGACAAAAAAAAGTATTAAGGTTTAATCCAAAGTTCTAAAGGATTAAAACACAATATAGAATAAAGGCAAATTGAGTTTATAAGGTCTAAGGGACATTGCACATTATCAAAAAGTTACCATAAACTCGTAAACTAAACCATAACAGACATAGAATAATTTAAATGAGGTATTCAATATATGGAGAATATTATACCCCAAACTTAAAGTTGTATTATGTTATAGTTTAAATGGATTTGACAAATAAGTTCAGTTGTATAAAGATCTGGAATATGCCATCAAATTCTTGAGGAAGTTTCCAACTAATACAGATATGATAAGATATTTTGAATTGGATGCTGCTGCAATTAATTAATAGTCAAAATGATGTTAGAACTAAATAATTTATATATTCACTTAATGTTAATTCCATTTAATCAACTTAGGAACTCAAGTATTTGTTTCAAAATAAACCAGACTTAATACCTTCACTCTATAATGAATTGAAAACTAAACATAGATCATTATCCAAATCAAAGAATTGAACATTGATAATAGTATAAAAAAAATGAGTTGGGTCAATCATACATTGTTTTCATATTTAAAAGAGTGGGTCTAGTGAAGGGAGCAATCACTCTGTTCACAACCATTAGAATAAACAATCTAAGAGAAATTAACGTATCTATCTTCATGAATGATGTAGTTGAATGTGTGTGTGGATTAATGATCTCCGTGAAACAGATTTTGATTTCATTAGACTTGGATTTTAGTAGTTATTAACTCACCAATGTAACCTTGGTAATTTTACCTATGCAGTCTTCATATTACCAGCACTCCATACATCATCTTGCATATAATCTAGTACCTCAGTTGCTAAAATGCAGAAATATCCCTAGGTTTTAAGAAGATTCTTTCTATTGATATCAGGAATATGTTGTGGACAAGAATTTGATTTAAAGAATGTGTTGAATTGAGTATTGGATCAGGTGTAGGATTAGGTGAGTGAAAAATCTGCATAGTAACAAGATTCTATATACCAAATAATTGTTCAATAGATGATACCTTTGAAAAAATTTAAAACTAAATGAAATAGGTGAAATGATAGTAAAAATATTTTATCAAAGGCTTCATGAAGTACTCTTTAGGACTTATACAAAGGAAGTCTAAACAGATGATAAACATAGAGAAAACTTGGTTAAAAGACTTGGTTCCTTATTCGACATGTAGACAGGTTACAGACAAAATAGGGAGCCCTCACCCACCCGCCACCTAAATAATAGACTCTAATGGAGATAAAATGATTGAAAACAAAACAAATAGCATTTCTTCTTATTCTAGGAGAAATTACTCTGTTGAGGCTTGGAAATTCGCAGGCGGCAACAACAAGGGATTCTCCCCAGTAAACGTTTCGAATTAGCTCGTGACTGTTTGGTGTAGGGAATCCGCCTAGTTTGTGGTCCGGATACCGTAGGTCAAGTAACGAAACTAAATGGCTTTATCAGTTGTGGCCTGATCCACCGTATATATTTTTGTATTTTTGGCTTAAATTATGATATGCAAGTGCCTATTTAACATGTGGACTTGATAAAGAATGCCAGGAGTATTCACAATGTGATGCGCAGGTTCTTACCTCTCGTCTTAAAAATCACAAGCATCTAAATCACACACCATTAGAAAAATAAATACTAACTAGGCTATCCCTAGGGAGTTATTAATTCATGAGCAATGCAATACTATTCATATGTTATGGCAAATCACAGGTAGCTGATTTTAAAACCAAACATACAAACGTAAATAAAGTGTACATGACAAGGTAGCTCGTCAACAGTTAAAACTTCCATTACTCATAGTGGAAAAAATTATAGAATATACTAGAGAACATTCAAGCAAGAACATAGGTTCAAAAAGTTAGAACGCTCTCATAGTGAATGACACACAGTTAAAAATGAAATAGTTCCCCTTCAACATTGTTCATTTATCGGATTGAAACATTCCACACAACACCTTTTCCAACAGGAAAAAAATTGTAATTTCTTATTGTAAAATAAAGTAGTTCCTCTTACACACAATGGTTCACAAGTTTTTTCCAAGGAAAAAGCCCCCGTAAGTTCTAACTTTCCTATATTTAAACTAAATCACTTAACCGCTTGGGCTGCCCCCAACCGCATGACCTTTGGGTTCCTCCAAATCGTTTAATATCCCCCTTTTATCTTTTCGTGAGTCCTCATGATTTACTTCATGCATTATGTTTTAGAGTACTCGGCAAAGCAGATCCGCTCAGTAATTGACAGATCTTTCTAGGCCTGGGATTTTGTCTCCATTGATTCTGCTATTTTGTCTCCGTGTTATGTCTTCTCATTGTAGAAATTTATTAAAAAAAAAATCCCTTGAGTTCACCTGCAATTACACGACATGTATCATTAATCAGGACTGCATTTTTCAACAAAACCAAATGCATCAATCAAATGACTAGTCATCAAAAGAGGCCTTATACTGTTATGAAAAAACCTTAACAAATTCCAGAACCACTGTCTTGTCCATAAGGGTTTAAGACTGTCGAAACGACAAGGAGAGAAAACTTATCAGCGGCTTAAAACACCAAAACCTCGGCTGTGGTATTCTTACTCACCGCTGCGTCAGCATATTTCCAACAGGTAATGGGATCCCTGAGACCATTAAGTTCATCGTAGTTGGAAAAGTTAGACTCAAACTCTAGTTGAAAAAGTCCCAGTCGGCGAGCGGAGGAACATCAACGTCAGACACTTAGTGCATTTCACAGCCACAAGGGTGGAGGAGGAAAGACTATGACCTCCAATCCAACACAAAGTAACGAAGACCTGATAAAGCATCGACAAGTGGAGCAGTTGTATGCTGGACACTTAGTTGGTTTGAGAGCTGCAAGGGCAAAAGATAAATAGACTAACTCCTCCGATAATGTGAACAAGCCAAAAATAACATGACACGACAACAAAGAAGTTAATATCATCGTTCGAATTCTGCAACGGCACCTCCCTAAAGAAACATGTTGCTGATAAGTTGTTTAAACGACTTCTGAAACCATGGTTAGTACGGGAACTAAGTTCCCGAGAAGAAAATGCAGCTCGAAGGGAAACAAAACAAACTCTAAACTCTGCGACCCACATTAATTTCAAACATAAGCAATTTTTGAAAACAGGAAGAGAGTTAACCTTAAAATAGTCCGAAATTAAAACATGACCAAAAAGTTCATAGATCCAAAAGATTCAAGGCAACACTAAAATTAACAAGGGGGTCCAAAATTGAAAATTTGGGGGCAACAGTTGCAGCTACAACAATTGATGACTACCTGGTGAACCTAGATCTCTGGTTGATTATTTCTTGTGTAAGAGACTATTTAGCAATGAACGAACCTAGTGAATTCTTCCAGCTATCTGGATTGCTCACACGGCATGTATATGTACTTTCAATCATTGATGATAGTCCAATTTAGGAAAGTGGAAACCAGGATCTTCAAGTCAAGATAACTCTTTTGAGGCCAAAAGATGAATTTCATTTGTTACTTCTATCTTTAGGAAGCTGCTAGCTTGGACACCACAGGATTGTAGCATATGGTAAACATAAATATTCATTTGTTCCTCATTCCCATGCCATTTTAGCACTTTTCGTGCTTTTGAACTTTTGTCGTTTCATATGAGCCCTCCTGCATGCCTTTCTTTCTAAATTTTAATTTAGTCTCCTCTATCCCTAGTGTCCTTTTGTGTGAGAGGTGTAGTCATGTTTTAGCTCATGGATGGAGAGGAACTTTCAGCGATTTAGTACTTACATGGTTTAGCATTTTTTTTGATATATAATGCTTTCATAGGAGTTTTTGACTCTTATCTTTCTTTTGGCATTCAATTCTTGGCATGGGATCATTTATATATAATATAATGTTTACCTTGCTTCCTTTCCATGGGCCCTTTGCTGTCACTCCCTAGAAAATTTTAAATGTGACATGGATGGAGCCTAAAAATAGTATTCCAGACCCTTTGATCTTGGTTTATTTCACAGGGATTAAGTAGGACTTCAATGTGTACATAGCCACTCGGGAAAACTACTAAAATGGAAGAAATCCTTTTAGATAAACAATAATACATAGTCTTATACCCCATAATTTTAATCATTCCAAAATTATGATATTCTCCCTGCAATTGCGGGTTCGCCTCCTTTATTGAAATCAGCAAAATTTAAACTAAAACATAACTGAACCACACAACTCAAAAAGACAGCCACGCCGGATTATTTATATACAAGATAGAAGAACACAAACAAAACTCAGGAAAAATAAGGTTTGAGAACTAAACCATTTACTAGTAAGTTCTCTTCCCACCCTTGTAAATATTGCAACCTATAAGTTGAGGGGCCAAGCTTTGCCGCAATCTGGAAAGGACCTACCCACACCTGCTGGAATTTTGTGTGTTTTCCTTTCTCATCATGGGGGTGGTCCCACTTGAGAACCAAATATCCCACCTCAAAATCTTTTGTTCCAGCCTTGTGTTTATTAAACCATCTCTTTACTACCTCTTGTTGTTGTTTAAAATGCTCTCTGGCTTTAGATCGAGAGTCTTCTGCCTTCAGGATATTATATATCCTCATTTGCAAGACTTCATTATTTGATCCCCTAGACTCTTGAGCTATTATGGAATAGGGTAGCATGATATTGGGGGGTAGAATGGCCTCTTTACCATACACAAAGGTATATGGAGACATTCCTATCGAAGACTTGGGGGTGACTCTATCATCCCAGAGGGCATTTGGTAAAGTTCAGTGCCAACTCTGATTTTCTATCACCGTCTTTTTTAAAATCCTGATTAGGTTCTTGTTTGTAGACTTAGCTAAGCCATTTTCCTATGGATAATAATTAGCAGAGTAATGCAACTTAATCCCTTTCTCATGAGCAAAAGCAGTTAATCTTATTGAGGAAAAGTAAGTATCATTATCAAAAACTAAAGAAACTGGAACTCCAAACCTGGTCATAATATGGTCTTGCAAGAAGTCTATGACTGTAGTCTCATTTATTTTGCGCAATGGGATGGCTTCGACCCAGAGAGTGAAGTAGTCAGTTGCTGTCAGAATATACCTATGTTGCAAGGAATAATTCATATTTATCTCCCCAATGATATCTAACCCCCATTGTTCAAAGGGCTTTGTTATTATCACAGGCTTCAATGGCCTTGCTGCATAGGCTTTCCTTCTGCTACACCTTTGACAAATGTCGCACTTCCTGACATGGGCGTGTGCATCTTTGAAAAGCATGGGCCAATAGTATCCATCTTTGAGAATTTTGTGAGTTGTAGTATCTCCCAAAAAATGTCCCCCAGCAGGCCCATCATGCAAATTTGTCATTACCTTCTTCGCATCTTCTTTTTCTAAGCATCTAAGAAGAACTCCGTCGTAATTTTTTCTGAATAACATTCCTTCAATAATTTGATAGGAGGCTGATTTAAGACGTAGTGCTCTTCTTTGCTTAGAATTTCAATGTTCTGGCAACGATCCTGTCTGAAGGTAATGCATAAGATCTTGATACCAAGATTCTGGGGCTGTGAAAAGAGGACATACATCCACCAAATGTAATTCAGCCTCGTCTTCCCAGGCATGTTCTTCATCGTTCCTATTTTCGATCATTAGTCTACACAACCCTTTCCCTTTAACTATAGAAATTGTCTTGAACTCAAGGTTATACTCCTGAAGAGCTGTTACCCAATTACCCCTTCTTTCTCCTAACTCCTTCTGTACAAAAAGAGACCTCACAGCTGGGTATGGGACGATTACCTTGATTAGGTTTTTTAGTATGTAGGGCCTGAATTGTTTCACTACTTTGAACACTACGTAAGCTTGTTTATCAATAGCTGGGTAATTTAATTCGGCCCGCTGTAGACCAGTGCTCATAAAAGATATGGGGAATTCTTCTCCCCCATCTTCCTTCTGAGTAAGCACATCTGCTAGCGAATCATCAGATACGAAAGTGTACAAAATAAAATCTTTATTGAAATCTGGTATTTTGAGAGAGGGTGCATGCGCAACAGTGGTTTTAATATTGCTGAAGGAATTCTTCTCAACCTCAGTCCACTTGAATTGTACACTTTGCTTTACCATTTGCTGCAAAGGTTTAACAATTTGAGCGAAATCTGGCACAAACCATCGAACGAAGTTTATTGTCCCCATAAATGATTGCATGAACTTTTTATTTTGGGGTAAGGGGATTTGTTCAATGGATTTGATCCTTTCTGGGTCTATGGAGATTCCCTTCTTTGAAACTATGTGACCCAGCAACTTACCCTCCATAGCAACGAACACGCACTTCTTGGGTTTGAGTGAGATACCATATTTTCGGCAGCATTCAAAAATATGCTTTAGATGAAACACATTTTCTTCTCTCCTCTTTGAGAATATCGTAATGTCATTGAGGTACACTACAGCACTACGGCCAATCAAACCGTGGAAAGCTATGTCCATAGCCCTCTAGAATGTAGCTCTAGCATTTATAAGCCCAAAGGGCATTCTTCTGTAAGTGAAAGTTCCCCACCTGGTCCTGAATGTTGTTTTCAATCTGTCTTCTTTGGCTACTAATACTTAATTGTAGCCTGAGAATCCATCTAATGAAGAAAATAGTTCAGAACCTGAGACCATTTGTATTAGTTGCTCCATGGGTGGAACAGGATAATTGTCTTTATCGGAGGCGTGATTTAAGTTTTTGAAATCCACACATAGCCTGATTTCTCCATATTTCTTCCTCACTGGTACCATATTTGAGACCCATTCCGAGTGTCTAACCTTAAAAATGATTCTAGAATCCAATAATTTCTTAACTTCACTCTGGATTAGAGGTTCCAATTTTGGGTGCATTTTCCTTAAAGGTTGCTGATAAGGTTTGACTCCAGATTTGATGGGGATAAAATGTTGGATGATACTGGTGTCATATGTCTTCAGATCTTCATATGTCCAGGCGAAAACATATTTATATTGATTAAAAAGACCTATGAACTTATTTATTTCCGCTGGTGAACAACATTTTCCAAGATTCACATATCTAGGCTTTGTCTCAGTCCCCAAATTTATCAATTCAAACCGCAGGGATGAGCTATGAGTCTTCATGTTTGATGGTCTTCTAAATTTTTCATTTAAATCAAACATCTGTTCTAAGGTTCTGACTCCTTTAGGGATGAAATTATCAAATTTCAGCTCGGCCTGATGCTCTTCATCATCAATAATCGCCCCTTTAAATACCTCATCATTCGTTAAGCATTCTATAATCTGCTAATTGTTGTTGAATACTCGTAGGTTGGTAATCATATCTGGAACTGAGGGCCTGAAAATCAATTCAATGGAGCACCGATTATTAGAGGGCAGAATCCTAGTAGTTGATGTGGCCAACAAGTCAGCTACCGTATTCTTAAGTCTTGGAATTGATATAATATTAAATGCGTTAAAACATTTGAGTAAATCCCATACCTCATTTTGATAAGCTTTTAAGTGAGGAGAAATGCAATGTATTTGATTCCGAATTCGTTTTACAATTATTTCAGAATCTCCAAAAACATTCAGATTATTTGCCTTTAATTCAACTGCTTTCCTTAAACCCTGAACCAATGCTTTATATTCATCTGTGTTGTTTGTACACTCAAACTCTAACCTACATGAAAGAAAATGTTTGTTCTTCACGGGGTCTATCAGGACACAACCAGCTCCCGACCCTTCTAACGTTTTAGATCCATAAAAAAAAGTGTCCAGAAATCGCTAACTACTGTACGGGAATCTACTTCTACTGCTAAGTTTACTATTTTACAATCGATTTCATCAGCCTGTGAAAACCGAAGGAGATCAGGCTGACCATCTGATGTGTCACTGGCTTCTTCTGCTTGGTAATTTCCTAGTTCTAACTCAATAAAGTAATTTCCTAAAACAGAATCCACTGGTTCATTTTTTTCGTCAAACTAAGTAACGTTGTATTTCATATGGGGCTCTCTCAAAATTTTGATTTGATTCGGGCTCCCTTTATACAGTGGCCAAAGATGTGACTAGTCCAAGGAAAAATATCCATTTAGCTTTGCTGACCAGTCCCTGCTCAGAACAAGCCCATAAGTGTCTGGTATGTTAGCCACCACAATATCAATAACTTGACACACCTTATCATTCGAAGATAAGCGGACTAGAACATCCTCCATCTCCCCAATTACCTTCATATTTGTTCTATCCAACTAAACAACTCTCCAGGTGGATGGTTTAGGTTTCCCATTTATCCTTTTGCAAACCGACAGCGGCATAACGTTAACCGATGCCCCTGAGTCTACCAAGAAATTATGTATGTTGTGGTTAAAAATTTCAAAAGTGAGGAGAAATGGTGGATTCTTGCTTTTGAACTTAACTCCTACGCTTGCTTCTCCAATTTTTCCCTCCTTGGGTTGATTTCCGGTGGGCAGCCCCTCCTCTGATGCTTCAAGTGCTTTCCAAAAGTTTTCTTTCTGCTGTGGCACCTTACACATTTCAAATAACGAGATATTCGCCCTTACCTTCTTTATATCCTCCACAATGTCATATTCCATCTTAGGTTCGGTGGGACTTGGTTTACCATTATTTATTTTCCCTTCATTGGGCTTGGTGAACATGTTAGTCTATCTAGGATCTTGGTTGGTGATGGTAAATTCCGGAAATTCATTAGCTGAGGAGTTATTCTGAAATTTCTTAACATTCTTTTCAAGTCTTTTAATCTTTGGGAGCATGATATTGTTTTCTTTAGCCAACCTTTGGCTTCTTGTTGTTACATTCATTTCCATGATGTCCTTGTGTCCCAAATTCCTTTCTTCCTCAGCATCAAATAACGAAACACAGTCCCATAGAACCATGGTCTCATCCTCTTGTTTTTTCGTTGAGGTATTACTCTCTTTCCTTTCTTCATCTTCATCTTCTATTAATTTAGAATCCAACAGCTGATTCATAACCAACGTCATTGAGTTTATCCATTGAGGACAATTCTTTTTAGAGTGAGGTTGTTGGTGGAAAGTGCAAAAATTGTCCATTCCTACCTCTGTTAAATTCATAGATGCCGAATTATGCGGGGGGGGGGTTGGATTGATTGTTATCCTCCTGTTTATTGTAATAGGGCTTGTAGAACTTTTGGGCTTCCTTTTCCTTTTCCAAGTCTATGATTATGTTAGAAAGCTTCTACATCATTTTTGTCATTCCTTCAAAATCTGGTGATTGCTCTTCCTTAGGCTTAGTAAACAACAAGGCTTTCCTTCCCACATTTTTTTCTCCTGATCGTTCGGGATAATATTCGATACTTTCCCTTTCAGCCTCTACTTTCTCTGCCTCCTCATAGGTCTATGCTAAAGTGGGCTTGGCCTTCATTTTGGAAAACATGGCCAACTTGGGTCCTAAAGCCGAGGTATAGTATTCAATCAGGACTTTGTCCGAAGGTTTGTCGGCTTCAGAAAAATTCTTAAGATATGCTGCAAATCTTTGGGTAAAGATATGCACCTTCTCTTTTCTTTCCTTCTTTAAGGTGCATAGTCCTTTCATGAGAGCTGCATGAGTTTTTTGGGTCGCATACTTACTTCTAAAAATCCACTCAAAGGTATCCCAATCAGGGATAGAATTTGCAGGAAAACCAAATTACCATGATGCGGCAACTCCTTTAAGGGTGTGCAGGAAAAGTCTGCAAATTACATCCTCATACTCCCCAGCCCTTAACCCGTATATCACCAAATAGAAACTTTGCAAGTGGTTGTCTACTAGTATCTTCTCATTTGGGTCGAATTTGGGCAGCATCTTTTCAAAAGACTGAGGTAAATCATGCAACGGAGGTGTTAGGTTTAAAGGTGATCTGGCTTTCCAAGTAGGTGGTGGATTTGGTGGGTTGGGTGGTTGATTTTCATTTATTCCTTCCATGAGTCTGGGTGGAGAGTCAGGGGGTGAGCGAATAGGAGTGTGAACAGGAGAACTATGAGGAGTATCTGGGCCTACTTGATTCAAAGGCAGTACAGCTTCCTGTAGGGCTATTTCTACAAGTTCTTCCTAATCCCCGACCAGCATCGAGTCTTCCAATATAGGACGATCCTTCCTTTTATATTCTCTTCTGGGCAATTCAGGGATAATTGAAAATCCTCCAATCTTCTTCACGTATTCCCTAGTGTGTCTGCTCAGATCATTAACAACTTCGTTGTTGATAGAATACAAATGCTCTATACTCTCTTCTTTCGAAATTGGATTACAAAACACATTGCTTTCTGAATTGTTATTGGTGGAATAATATCGAGAAAACAATTTTCCTCGACTAGCCATGCACTGGAAGCCCTCCTTCTAGCACCAAAAACTATTGAGGCTTGGAAATTGGCAGGCGGAAACAGCAAGGGATTCTCCCCAGTCAACATTCCCAATTAGTCCATGACTATTTGGTGTAGGGAATCCATCCATTTTGCGGTCCGGCTACTGTAGGTCAAGTAACAAAACTAAAAGGCTTTATTGGTTGTGGCCCGATCCACCATATATATTTTTGTACTTTTGGCTTAAAGTATGATATGCAAGTGCCTATTTAACATGCAGAATTGATAAAGAATTCCAAGAGTATTCACAATGTGATGCGCAGGTTCTTACCTCTCATCTTAAAACTCACAAGCATCTAAATCACACACCATTAGAAAAATAAATACTAACCAGGCTATCTCTAGGGAGTTATTAATTCATGAGCAATGCAATACTATTCATATGTTATGGAAAATCACAGGTAGCTGATATTAAAACCAAACATACAAACGCAAATAAAGTGTACATGACAAGGTAGCTCGTCAACAGTTAAAACTTCCATTACTCATAGTGCAAAAAAATTATAGAATATAATAGAGAACATTCAAGAAAGAACATAGGCTCAAAACATTCCACACTGCACCTTTTCCAACAGGCCAAAAATTGTAATTTCTTATTGTAAAATGAAGTAGTTCCTCTTACACACAATGGTTCACAAGTTTTTCCCAGGGAAAAAGCCCCTGTAAGTTCTAACTTTCCTATATTTAAACTAAATCAGTTAACCGCTTGGGTTGCCCCCAACCGCATGACCTTTGGGTTCCTCCAAATCATTTAATATCACCCTTTTGTCTTTTCATGAGTCCTCATGATTTAATTCATGCGTTACATTTTAGAGTACTCGGCAAAGCAGATCCACTCAGTAACTGACAGATCTTTCCAGGCCTGGGATTTTGTTGCCATTGATTTTGCTATTTTGTATCCCCGTTATGTCTTCTCGTTGTAGCAATTTATAAAGAAAAAAAAAATCCCTTGAGTTCACCTACAATTACATGACATGTATCATTCATCAGGACTGCATTTTTCAACAAAACCAAAATGCATCAACGAAATGACTAGTCATCAAAAGAGGCCTTATACTATTATGAAAAAACCTTAACAAACGCCAAAACCACTGTCTCGTCCATAAGGGTTTAAGAATGTCGAAACGACAAGGAGAGAAAACTTATCGGCGGCTTAAAACACCAAAACCTTGGCCATGGTAGTCTTACTCACCACCATGTCGGTGGATTTCCAATAGGCAACGGGATCCATGAGACCGTTCAATTCATCAGAGTCGAAAAAGTTAGACTCAAACTCTAGGTGAAAAAGTCCCAGTCGGCAAGTGGAAGAACATCAACGTCAAACACTTAGTGCATTTCACAGCCACAAGGGTGGAGTAGGAAAGACTACGACCTCCGATCCAACACAAAGTAACGAAGACTTGATAAAGCATCAGCGAGCAGAGAAGTTGTATGCCGGACACTTAGTTGGTTTGAGAGCCGCAAGGGCGGAAGATAAACAGACTAACTCCTTCGATAATGTGAACAAGCCAAAAATAACATGACGCGACAACAAAGAAGTTAAGATCATCGTTCAAATTCTGCAACGGCGCCTCCCTAAAGAAACATGTTGTTGATAAGTTGTTTAAACGACTTCCAAAACCATGTTTAGTATGGGAACTAAGTTCCCGAGAAGAAAATGCAGCTCGAAGGGAAACAAAACAAACTCTAAACTCCGCGACCCATAGCAATTTCAAACATAAGCAATTTTTGAAAATAGGAAGAGATTTAACCTTGAAATAGTCCGAAATTAAAACATGACCAAAAAGTTCATAGATCCAAAAGATTCAAGGCAACGCTAAAATTAACAAGGGGGTCCAAAATTGAAAATTTGGGGGCAACAGTTGCAGCTGCAACAGACTCTTATAAAGTTATAAAAGGTATATCTGCCACCTTGACTCTTGCATAACTATGTAAAAAGAGTTTCTCTCCCACCGCAATGCAATTGGCTCCTTTAAGGTACAAGGAAGAAATAGAGTATTTCTATGATTGACACATGGAAACATATGATCACATTCCCATAAAAACCCATTTTCCTCTTACCATATAGTGTAATTATAGCTTCTCTTAATGCTTTCTTACAAAACCTTTTTGCACCTTGTATTATATTTTCTAGCTTAGTATTTGCATAGCTTAAGTCATGATGACAAGCTAGCCACATGGCCTATTATATATATCTAAATTATAGAGGCCTATTCATTCACTAGTGGGGCCTTGTCCTTTACCAACTCACTTGGAATCCATACTTATCATATTTACATCATTTAGATAATTTTATTGGATACATTATAGGGGTAAAATTGTGGTATTATAATACCCTGCCCTTTGGAATAACATCTTCCTCGATGTTCCTCAAAATTAGAAGAAAATGTGTAAGCCTCTTTCATGAAATCCTCTAACTCCCAAGTAGCCTCATAAAGACCAAAGTGCTCCCATTTTACCTTTAACTATCCAATGGATCTATTCCATTGCAAGGTTACCTTGATTTCAATGATTGTTATACCAAAATCCTGTTATCATCATGTGATAAGACCTTTGACATACCTATTTTCCCTTCATCCTAGCACTTGGAGTGGAAACCCATGCTAAATTTCAATCTTTCATACAAATTCCCAGTATTACGTTTACCTTGTTATCCAGAAGCAGTACCCTTGTTTGCACCACCCATTCCCTGTTGCCCACAAGCGGTGCCACCACTTATGGCCATTGGTCGATAAGCGGTTATTACAAGAACCACACTTTTATTGAAGGAGAAACATGGTACCCTGGGTAAAAAGGGAAAACGAGAAGTTTCTCAAGGCTTCTAGATTATAAGCCTCATGTCCTCCCTTATTCCTACTATTTTGGGTTAGTTGAGCTGGAGATCCCTCATCCTAGGATCTTAGAGGCCACCTCACCCACTAATCTCTCAACCATCCCTATCCATGTAGCCTTATAAATACAAGCTTATGGCCATGGTTGAGGAGGAGAACTCTTAAGGTATTGTTATGATGTTGGATTGATCACTTGGTTTATATCATTGGAGAGCATAGAGAGAGCTAGAGTCAGAGCTTATGGAGATGAGAATGCTTGGTTTCATGGAGATGCATGTCAACACTAAGGCCTGGTTGTAAAATTCTTCATATTTATTTAATGCAAGTTTATTTATGTCCCACATATATTGTTGTTGTTTGATTTCACATGTCTGTTGTTAGATTCCTTAGTCACTAACATAGATTAGTAGATTATATTCTGGTGTTTTTGATATGTTTTCATGTTGAAGCTTATTGCAAGTACACAGGATAACGATCGAAGAATTACATTCCAAGTATCCATAGTGTCTAGGGAGAGTCTTCAACCTCTGTCCTCTATTTGTTCTGGATCTGAACCATTCAGACCAGTGGAACACCTTACTGTCCGCAGGAGGTGAAATATTCCAGCTAACAAATCTGGTGACTCCGATGGGGAATAGAATTGTGTATCAGTTGTTCTGATCTTCCTTAGTCTACAACTCTTGTCTGAATCTAGGCTCCTTCTTCAACTCTCTTTAGTCAAATCTACTTTCTCACTTGCTTTATTTGTGTTTGAAACTTCTAGATTTGTTCAGATATGAGTCATTTCGATATTTTATGCTCTGTTTGCATACTCAATGTAGCATTATTTTCCTTGATCTAGTCCTTTTCTGAATTGATACATCGTTCTTCTTGTGTTTTGGTCATCTACAGGGAACCGCGCCTATGCTATGCACGAGGAATGATGCCACCGCCTGAACAGAGTGGGCAGTATGCGGTGCTACCACCTGTAACCTGTTGATGAGAAGCGGTGTTGGGATAGAAATGTTTTTTCAACACTTGAGAAGCGCGGGCCAGGTAGGCGTCATTCCAAATCCTTTTTTCCTCATTTTTTTTTGTAAAAATTTGAGTTGATTTCAAAACATAAAAATAAAAAATTTTAATTAAAAAATTAAAAAATTTGAGGCATCATTCTCTTCCAGCTAGTGTTCTTTCTTAGTCATTTTTTTTCTTAGGATCCAATTAGACCTCGTCATATCATCAACCATTTTTTCTAAAGAAGCAAATTTAGTCTTCATAATCACATTTTCTTTCTTGATATGTTGAGTGAGAAAGGAATACTCTTGAACTTCCTCTATGACTTGAGCATTCCTCTTTTGGAAATAATCATTTGCAAAGAGATCAGAAGGAATGGTTTAATGATTTGGTACTAGAATAGTACAAGTAGGAATATGTAAATGATTGGAAGAATAATGTATAGGTAATGAAGATTCATTGGAAAAATTTTAAGGGGACAAAGGGGATGAAGATACACGTTGAGATGCAATAAGTTTTATTGATGATGGATTAATTCATAATAAGGAAAATTGGACAAAAAAAAGTATTAAGGTTTAATCCAAAGTTCTAAAGGAATAAAACACAATATTGAATAAAGGCAAATTGAGTTTATGAGGTCTAAGGGACATTGTACATTATCAAAAATTTACCATAAAATCATAAACTAAACCATAATAGACATAGAATAATTTAAATGAGGTATTCAATATATGGAGAATATTATACCCCAAACTTAAACCTATATTATGTTATAGTTTAAATGGATTTGACAAATAATTTGAGTTGTATGAAGATCTGGAATATGCCATCAAATTCTTGAGGAAGTTTCCAACTAATACAGATATGATAAGATATTTTGAATTGGAAGTTGGCCCAATTAATTAAGTGTCAAAATGATGTTAGAACTAAAGAATTTATATATTCACTTAATGTTAATTCCATTTAATCAACTTAGGCACTTAAGTATTTGTTTCAAAATAAACCAAACTTAATACCTTCACTCTATAATGAATTGAAAACTAAACATAGATCATTATCCAAATAAAAGATTTAAACATTGATAATAAATAAATAAAATGAGTTGGGTCAATCATACATCATTTTCATATTTAAAAGAGTGGGTCTAGTGAAGGGAGCAATCACTCAGTTCAAAACCACTAGAATAAACAATCTGAGAGAAATTAACATATCTATCTTCATGAATGATGTAGTTGAAAGTGTGTGTGGATTAATGATCTCTGTGAAACAGATTTTGATTTCATTAGTCTTGGATTTTAGTAGTTCTTAACTGACCAATGTAACCTTGCTAATTTTACCTATGCAGTCTATAATTTACCAACACTTCTTCCGGTACTCTATCAAATACATCATCCTGCATATATTCTAGTACCTCGGCTGCTAAAATGCAGAAATATCCCTAGGTTTTAAGAAGATTCTTTCTATTGATATCAGGAATATGTTGTGGACAAGAATTTGATTTAAATAATGTGCCAAATTGAGTATTGGATCAGGTGTAGGATCAGATTAGTTAAAAATATGCATAGTAACAAGATTCTATATACCAAATAATTGTTCAATAGATGATACCTTTGAAAAAAATTTAAAACTAAATAAAAAAGGTGAAATGATAGTAAAAATATTTTATCAAAGGCTTCATGAAGTACTCTTTGGGACTTATACAAAGGAAGCCTAAACAGATGATAAAGATAGAGAAAACTTGGTTAAAACACTTGGTTCCTTATTCGACATGTAGATGGGTTACAGACAAAACAGGGAGCCATCACCCACCCGCCACCTAAATAATAGACTCTAATGGAGATAAAATGATTGAAAACAAAACAACTAGCATTTCTTCTAATTCTAGGAGTAATGACTCTTATAAAGTTATAAAAAGTATATTTGTCACCTTGACTCTTCCATAACTATGTAAAAAGAGTTTCTCACCCACTGCAATGCAATTGGCTCCTTTAAGGTACAAGGAAGAATTAGATGATTTCTAGGATTGACACATGGAAACATATGATCACATTCCCATAAAAACCCATTTTCCTCTTACCATATAGTGTAATTATAGCTTCTCTTAACGCTTCCTTACAAAACCTTCTTGCACCTTGTATTATATTTTCCAGCTTAGTATTTTCATAGCTTAAGTCATGATGACAATGTAGCCACATGGCCTATTTTATATATCTAAACTATAGAGCCCTGGTCATTCACTAGTGGGGCCTTGTCCTTGACCACCTCACTTGGAATCCATACTTATCATATTTACATCATTTAGAAAATTTGATTGAATACATTATAGGGGTAAAATTGTGGTATTATAATCCCCTACCCTTTGGAATAACATCTTCCTCGATGTTCCTCAAAATTAGAAGAAACTGTGTAAGCCTCTTTCATGAAATCCTACAACTCCCAAGTAGCCTCATAAATACCAAAGTGCTCCCATTTCACCGTTAACTATACAATGTATCTATTCCATTGCAAGGTTAGCTTCATGTCAATGATTGTTATACCAAAATCCTATCATCATCATCTAATAATACCTTTGACATACCTATTTTCCCTTAATCCCAATAATTGGAGTGGAAACCCATGATAAATGTCAATCTTTCATACAAATTCCTAGCACCGCGCTTGGCTTGTTATCCAGAAGCAGTACCCTTGTTCGCACTGCCCATTTCGTGTTGTACACAAGGGGTGCCACCGCTTATGGTGCTTGGTCCATAAGTGGTTATTACCAAAACCTCTCTGTTATTGAAGGAGAAACGTGGTACCCTAGGTAAAAAGGGAAAAAGAGAAGTTTCTCAAGGCTTCTAGATGATAAGCCTCGTGTCCTCCCCTATCCGTAATTTTCTGGGTTAGTTGAGCTCAAGACCCCTCATCCTAGGTTCTTAGAGGCCACCTCACCCACTAATCTCTCAACCATCCCTATCCATCTAGCCTTATAAATACAAGCTTATGGCCATGGTTGAGGGGGAAGAACTCTTAAGGTATTTTTATGCTGTTGGATTGATCACTTAGTCCATATCATTGGAGAGCATAGAGAGATCTAGAGTCAGAGATTATGGGGATGAGAATGCTTGGTTTCATGTAGATTCATGTCAACACTAAGGCTTGGTTGTAAAATTCTTCATATTTCTTTAATGCAAGTTGATTTCTGTCCCACATATATTGATGTTGTTTGGTTTCACATGTATGTTGTTAGATTCCTTAGTCACTAACATAGATTAGTAGATTATATTCTGGTGGTTTCAATATTTTTTCGTGTTGAAGCTTATTGTGGGTACACAAGGCAATGATCGAAGAATTACATTCCAGGTATCTATGATGTCTTGGGTCTCGAACCTCTGTCCTCTATTTGTTCTGGATCTGAACCATTCAGACCAGTGGAACACCTTGCTATCTGCAGGAGGTGAAATATTCCAGCTAACAATGATACATAGTTGATCTACTTGGAATTCTCCCTTGAGTTCCACCCTAATCACATCACAATCAATAACATGATTAGTACCATGTACATATTTCTTAAGCAAAGAAAGATGAAAAAATTAAGATCTCTAGCATTAGCAACTATTGAAATTACTTATGCAACTAACCCTATTATTTTTAAAACTTCAAATGGACTACAATAGGGGACAACTTCAGACAACTTTCAAGTTTCATGGAACTCTTTCTCGGTATAACTCTAAGGTAAACATGACTCTTGAATGCTGAATTTTCTATGCATTATGTTATTATATGCATAGATTCTCTACCTATCTTGGGTTTTCTTTAAATTATGGTTAATCTTAGCATCATCTTCTTCCATTTCCTTAACCATTTATGCCCAAGTATATTTATGTTTACTATATTATCCTAACTTATAGGTGTTTTGCACCTTATACCATATAAGGATTCAAATGGACTCATCCTTAGTGATTTGTTCTTCCTATAATTATATAAAAACTATAACAAGTGTAAATAATCCCCCCACTTGGATGGTTTATTATCACATATATAAAAACAATCTCCTTAGTCACTTGATAACTCTTTCTTTATACCCATCTTTCTATGGATGGTAGATGATGCTAAAATTCACATGTGTACCTAGATCAACAAAGACACCCTACCAAAATTTTGATCAAAACTTTGAGTCTTAGTCACATGCAATTGCCTTAGGTAACCCATGGAGTCTTAATATCTCCTTGATTAATATTCTTTCTACTTCACCATCCTTATAAGTAGACTTGACTGGAGTAAAATGTGCTTCCTTGGATAGCTTATCCACCACAACTGAGATGGAATCATGCTTCCTTGAAGTGATTGGTAACACTATGATAAAAATTATATTTAGTACTTTCCATTTCCACTTTGGAATGGGTAATGGATGAAATAAAACTACTATTTGTTCATTCTCAACCTTTACCTATTGATATTTTATGCATCTTGAGATAGACTAAAACATATTTTTCTTCTTGCATGGTAAAAAATATTGCTTCCTTGTTGTAGTAGATTTCTTTTTGTATCCTATATGACCAAAATATGGCATTTTATGGATCTCATCAATAAAGATATTTCTCAAAATCATAGAAATAGGAATGTATTGTCTTCTCTTATAGATAAGAATTCCATATTCTTCCAAATGGTAACTTCCATACCTCTTTTCAACATTATGTTAATTCAATTTGTCCTTAACCTGCACATAATGTTCATCTTCAACAAGGGAATCAATAGTCCTTTTCCTCAAATATGACTTGCAAATACTCATGGATGCCACATGACAGAGTGCATTAGACACTAGTGTCCATACCTTGTCCTAAAGTTTGTCTTAAGATTTTCTTCCTCCTTGATTCTAACTTGATGGTAACCAGACCTCAAATCAATCTTGGAAAACAAATTTTCCCCTCTCATTTGGTCAAATATATCATCAATTCCAATAAAGGGATACTTTTTCATTAATATGAATTTATTCAATTTCATATAATCAAATCAAATCCTAATAATTTTTTCTTTCTTCTTCACAAATAGAATTGGTTCTCACCATGGAGATAGACCTAATGTATTTCTTTTCAAACAATTCATATAATTTTATTTTCAAATCTATCAGTTCAGGAGTACTCATTATGTAAGTCATCTTAAACACTAGTGCAACTCATGGCATGAGATCAATGGTTAAGTCAATATCCCTTTTTGGAGGTACTCCTAACACTTCATCAATAAATACATCCCTAAACTCTTGCAATATTGGACAATCCTCCAATTTTGGAACTTCCTTCCTTGATTGGTATGCAACATGGGTTGCATACAATTGAAAACCTTTCTTGAAGCACCTCTTAAGCTACAAGGATAAAATTTTCCTAATGGAAACCACTCTCAGAATACCTTTCACTATCAGTTGGTTTCTTTCCCCATCAATCAATTTAAATGTCTTATGGTAGAAATCCACTTTAACTCTATTGGATTCTATCCAATCCATTTCAATAATAATATCATAGGAACCAAGTAGCAATACATTCATATTTACCATGGTGAAAAAATTGTTTATCTAATATGGACATCTATTCATCACTTCACTCATTTTTCTCTTGGTTTCAATATCTAGTTTCACACTCTTGAATATTATGAACTCACCTAGTATTCCTATTCATATGTGGATGATTCTTGAGCAGGTAATCTTGTTCACAACCTCAACATTGAATGGGTTCTCTCATCTTGTTCCAGACAAACATTGCTACCCCTCCATGATATGGTTTCCTCTGTTGATTTATGAACTAAGGATTCTTGAATCCTTTCTTCCTTTAGTCAAGATTCTCCCTCTTCCTATCATTCCATGATTTATGGATCATTGTTTCTTACTCTACCTTTGCCCATAACAATACTGATCTTCCTCATGGTTTCCTCTAGAGGTATAGGCTCTTTAAACTCAATTTTTTTCTTATATGATTGAGATAATCCAATAAGGAAATGTTGGATTTCTCGCTTTATCATCCTTGATATATTTGACACACCTAAGAAAATCCAAGAATTTGTTTGGAAATTCATCCATGGTAATTTGACCCAATTTCAACTCATGGAATTCCTTGATATTACCATCAAAATACCTAACATAAGGGTACATTTGTTGGAAGTACTTCTTGAACAACCTACACATAATATTCTTCCATGTAACTTGTTGAATTTCATTAGGGATATCTGCCATTAAGGTTAAAAGTATCAACCCTAGACTTCATATTCTCAATGTATTCATGAACCTGAAAAAAATGTTCTCATGCAAAGAAGCCAAGCCTCTACTTCTTATCCTGATTTTACCTCACCATCGAAGGAAGGAGGTTTATCCTTGTTAAATTCCCCCTGTGAGTTTTCTATGATAGGTATCTTCCTTTGGCTCTTAGTATATGGATAACTTGGATTATGGTTAGTCTTTAGAAGTATATGACTCACTGTCAAAAATCTTTGGGGTACAAGTTCTTCTTTTGTATTTTCTCCTTGAGTTGTGAGACCTCTTGTGAGAGTGTCTCCTTAGTTACTTCAACTCTTATCATTAGTTCATAATTTATCTACAAGGTTCATTTTTATTCAAATGCCTACCAATATATTCAACATGGATGCATTCAATTGATTATGCTCCTCTTGGGATCTAATTAGTCTCTCATTATTTTATTTGAAGCTCTACAACTCTACCCTCATGCTTCTCATAATCTATATTGTGTTTGGAGGTCCACTTGGTTTCTACAGCCATCATACTTAGTCTCTAAATTCTCAACATGCACATTTCCCCCCATGGAATCTATCTCAAGTGCATATGAGTCCTACAAATCACTTTGAATGGCAGTCCTCTTGGCCTAACCAAACTAAAAACATATAAGTACTCCCTCCACCCTAGTTGTCCTTGGAATGAAACTATATATGAAAAGTGTTGATAAAATTTGTTTATTAACCTCATTTCATCCTTAGAGTAGCCACCCTATCCTTTATTTCTTATATTATTCATGAAACTAAAATCATTTCCTCATCCCAAGAAGCCAAGCCTCTACTTCTTATCCTGATTTTATATCACCATGAAATGTAGGGGGTTTAGCATTTTTAGATTTTTCCTATGAGTTTTTTATGACAAGTATATTATTACGGTTCTTAGAATATGGATAAATTGGATTGTGATTCATGGATAAATTATTTAGAAGTATATGACTCATTACCAAAAAACTTTGGGGTACAACTTCTTCTTCTAAATTTCCACCTTAAGCTATGAGACATCTTGTGAGAGTGTTTCCTTGAGTTATTTCCACTCTTGCCATTAGTGCCTAAGTTATGTACAAGGTTCATTTTTATTTGGATGTATACCAAGATCTTCAACATGGACACATTCAATTGATTCTTCTCCTCATGGGCTCTAATTAGTTACTCATTATTTTCTTTGTAACTCTATAAGTCTACCCTCATACTTCTCATAATATTTTTTGTGTATGGATGATGGATTAGTTTCTATTACCATTAAAATTAGTCTCTAAATTATCAACATGCACATTCTCCCCCATGGAATCTATCTCAGGTTCATATGGGTCCTACGCATCACTCATAGTTTGTTGGCCTAATGAACCCAAAAGCTTATAAGTACTTACCTAGTTGTCCTTGGAATGAAGATATATATGCAAAGTGTTCATACAACATGTTTATTATTTTCATTTAATCCTCAAAAAATAAAAATAAGATTTTCATGCACTTTGGAAATTTATCCTTATTGGAATATCTACTTTAACTAAGGAAACAAGCCTATTTCTTGTTCATTTCCAAGAACATCTAAAGTGTTCCTTTATAATTTGGACTTGCACAACTATTCCTCATTGAATTTTCCTTCCAACCAAACTGACCGGGCTTAAATTTGGCTTCGAAAAAAACTATGCATTCTACTAATTCTACTCCTCCTAGGCTCTAATTAGTCTCTCATTGTTTTCTTTATAGAACTAAAGCTATATCCTTATGCTTCCCATAATATTTGTTGTGTCTATAGGTTCGCTTGCCTTCTACGACCATTAAAATTAGTCTCTAAATTCTCAACATGCACAATCTTCTCTATCGAATCTATCTCAACTACATATGGGTCCTATGCATGACTCATACTAATCGTATCCTCACAGCCTAACCAACAAAAAATTTAGTGTCCCCCTCACCCAATCCAATTAATGTGAAGGGACATTACATGGATTCAGGACCTTAAACTTCACCCTAAACCCAACTTAGGAATTCATAACAAACAAAAATGAATCTGCATAACATAAAAAAACATACCTAGCAGAAAATAAATGGATTCACACACAATGAACATGCATATGTAATCATAAACACTACAGACATCATCTAAAATCATTTCACATTCAAATAAACAAGAATAATTATATTTAAACAGTGCATATTCAAGCAATTGGTTGTGTAAGAGAAATTTTCCACCCAACCATAGGCACTCTACTTACCTATATTCTTTCAGATTCATAGGGCACCCCCATTCTGGGCTATGACACCACAAAGGAGAAGGAAACACCTACATGATTCTCTCTCTCTCTCATCTCGCAACCCGATATGCTCTCTATGCTTAGCAAAAAGCTCATACAAATCTCTTTCACTCAACTCTCACAACCTTGGCTTCCACAAAACCTACCCCACAAAACACCCTTCTTGGCTCAGACATCCCCTTCACCGATCCACAACCCTCTTGCATGATCCATATTATCGAGCGCTTCTAGTGTTTGTATAGAAGAATACCAACCTGCTAATGATGTTAGAGAACCACCTACAACCTCAATTCGTTTCTTCACAAGTGTCTACAAGAAACAGTAAACAATGTGAAAGGGTACCAGGCTCGCCCAACCTCTCGGATCACCTATAGCCATCAAAATTCCCTTCCAAATTTTCACCTTTGTCCCTAAATTCGAATTTCCTAGTTTATGCATAGTTGTGGAAAACAATACCATGCTCCAGTAGTGTAGATCTGTATGAGAGTGTGTGAGCATGAGGGTTGACCCCAAGAGGTATGATAAAATGGTGACAAGACAACTGACATAACTTTTGGCAGTATAAGAAAGGACTCTTGGCAGCTATAGACTAGCTCTTGGAAGCTTATAGAATTGTCACAAAAGTGCATTTAGCCCCATGCTTCAATAACTACATGAGGCGACTTTTCCCACCAACCCCACACATGCATTCAACGATTGGAAAATAATAAAAAAGGAGATAATTGGCTTAGTCAAGACAAATGACAGAATTTGGGTGAGTTATAAAGTTGACACTTGGAAACATGGATTTGGTTTCCCATGGCCCCCTTTTCCTCTTCCCCTCTGGTTGAAGCATAGCTCATTTGGTGCTCTCTACACAACCATGCTTGGACCATTATATTATTTATGCACATAACATTTACATATGTTTTGAATTGGCATGATAAGCCAAACACAAGGTCCAAATAAAATATTTAAATCATACATTCCTATCCATTCACTAGTTGGGCCTTCGACTTGAACTCTGTACTAGGAATCCACAACAAGATATTTACATCATTTACATAATTTAATTGAATACATGATAAGCATCAAATTGAGGTATTACTATTCTCTCCCCCTTGGAATAACACCATTAGAGGAAATTTCAACTCAAAATGGGCCTCCTAAGGAAAATTAATAAAATAATAGTTAAAATAATAGAATAATATTTATTAATTTTGGAGGAAGAAAAGAAAAAAAATACTTTTTTGTTTGTATTTTTGACATATCTCCCCGTGTTTTTACTCAAATTTTGATCAGGAGAGCTCATTGAATGTAGAATTAAATTCCGCATCCAACAAGTACCCACTCAATATACTTTTGATAGACCCTTCTACCCCAAAAGAAAGAAATACCTGAAAAAACATGATGATGACACTCATTGGATGCAGAATTTAATTATGCATCCAACGAGCTCTCCCCGTCGAAATTTGAGTAAAAACACAGGGAGATATGTTGAAAATACAAAAAAATAAATAAAAAATTATGATACCTATCCCCAAATTTATATTAAGAAATTGTTTAAGACCTATATGGTATTTCAAATTTAAAGTAATTTCATTGGCTAACACATGATGACATGGAATTTGAATTAAAGTTAAAAGACCCATTTTGAGTTGAAATTTCCTCTAATGAATCCTCGATGTTCTCTTTATTTTCATGAAGGCTCCATGCCCTTCTTTTTAGCTGCATTAGCAATGCCTTTCTCTTCAATGCCACTTTGTCTTGCTTCTAGCTATATTGGATGCTTCAATCCTTCCTTAGTGTTACCTTGGAACATTTCCAATGTATTTGATAACCAACAATACCTATGCTCAAACAATGAGTTAATTTGCATGTCAAATCCATTCTCATAGGTCTCATCTCTTGACACGATTTTCAAACCATATATGAATCATACATACATGTATAATCACATTAAATCAATAAGAATATGCAAACTAGACCAAAGGTAACAATGTTTATACAATCCTTGGATCACACACACACACACACACACACATATAACAAATGTTAAGCCAAAACATTGGCTCCTCCACAACATTCAATTAACCAATGCCAAGCTAGTACGCCAACTGGGTTTGTCAGGCATTCCATTAACTAATATTCTAAGACACCTATACTAATGGGTTTATCAAGCATACAACTTGTAATATTTCCAATCTAACACCCCTGTTGGGTTTATCAAGGAATAAAAAGAAGAATGCAATCGCATGGATCCTTCTCCTTTGCAAACCAATGGTTCCCTCTAAGGACTCCATATGTAGCTCACTTAGTTGTAAGATAGTATGGCCCCATAATACTCACTAGAACAAAACAAGGATGGCACCCCTTCTCTATTATACAGTCCCTCGAGCATAGCCATCCCTTTAGTTCTCTTCAGTGTGATTGTAGAAATGTTGCCAATACCCATGAAATCCTATTGCGTACCCAATCTCTTACTAGGTTTAATGGAACTATGGAGAGACAAGATCATATAAGGGGTTTTACAAGGTTTCTTAACCCCAAGACATAGTTGGAATTTGTTTTTCATTTTTAGCTTCAAGAACCAGCATCTGCCCCAAGAGCATGTTTTCATCATCTCACCTACATTACATACAAGAATGCAATGCACATGAGATGTCGTCATAATAAGTTTTTATCATAAATTTTCAAATATGTTCACATAGAAACTAAATTCCCCAAACATGAGGCCCTTCTCATAACATATATATATTGCAGTACATAGCACATGGTCACCCTACATTATTTCCTCTTGACATAATTCACTAACATTCAACTAGTCAGTAACATTAGTAATTCAATTCAAACCTGAAGTTGCAATTATGTCTCCTACATAAATTAGATTTATTCAACCATGAGTCGATGCTCATATTGTTTGTATCTTGTAATTGGAAGCATTTTGTCCCTTATGATCTTACATCTTCTCCCATAACCTAGACATCCAAATACAACATGTCCCCCTAACACATTTTTAGATCATCCAAACAACCATTAGTAGTTATTAGCAAGATTTCAAAACTGAAATTTACAAAACGGATCTATGCAAAATTATATTTCACAACCATGAGTTCTTTCTCATAATGCTTGGCCTTTGTATGTGGTAGATTCTAGTCTTTAGTATGGACTTACTCACATTTCCATACCAATGACAATTCTTCCTATGATCTGAAATTTCAATCAGCCAAACAACTTGTGAGGATCTAGCATATAATCTTTTCATTACAACCTTTACAACTGTCGTTGAAGTGATCTTAGAATTATAACACACAATAATTCAATCACCATCAATAGTTAATATCTCAAATTTATTGAAATACATTTAATTTATATGCAGCATTGACATGGTAAAACTGCAAGATATAGTCACATAATCTATGCAATCAAATAAAGCTTCAAATACTCATGATTACATAATCACGCTCCATGCAAATATTTCCTCCCAACTAGGAACTATTGTAAGAAGTCAAACACGACTACCTCATTCATGCAGTTCATTTCCTTGCATGCATAATAGTTCATGAAATCATCTTGTAATTGTCGATAATTCTATCATTTCAACTATGAATGAATTGCAATGAAGTATATATATCACAACCATGCATTCAAACAATGCATCTTATATGTACTCACACATTTGCATTCACAATCATAGTAGTTACAAAATATTTTAATTTACATTCATTCAATGCAATCTTGCATTGATTCATGGCTGCCATAATGTCATGTGATGCATTCCACCATAATGTTTCATAAGGTTCAACTATGAGCTTGATACATCACCCAACCACCTCCCCAATCACTTGGTTAACTATCTGGGTGCCTCCATTCTTCACTAGAACAAATCATCTGGAGTTCACTCACTTCCTGCTTCTTGGAAAAGCGGTTTCATCCCATATTAACACCAATAGGGATTTCATGGGATACTTGTGTAGCAATATAGCATTTCCATTTCCAACAACATTATGGCCTTACCCATGACTACTTTATTTGTCATGCACTACCATAGTAGGACAATAATTCCTCACTTACTTTGGTTATTAGGACACATGGCATGATATTCTTATAGATGAATACATTCAAAATTATAAACAGATATATGGTATAACAATTCATTCCCTTACTACCCCCATACCTCACATACCCAGTGGAATAACATTCACATAAATGCATCCATTATCACAAACAAACCAAGTTATGATGATTAAAATATGGCTGGAGGGATTCTTACCTAATCCTCTTTCAACACTTATGAAAATCAACATAAATAAACCACTACATGCATGGATTACCTCAACATTTATGATGTTCCCTGACCAATTGGCCTCTTACTAAGGACTATGCATCCTTTACACCAACTTATTGAACATAGATTTGTTTTCTCCTCTTGTCTTCAAAATGTTGCTGGTCACATGCAATAGCATCATCAACATATTCAACCATGATTCATCCATTTTTGGTCATATAATCATAATCAACCAAAATAATTGTAATTAGTGGCTCATTGCATATGGAAAACCTCAATACTTTTACAAATATTCAAAAACATCTTCATATGTAGTATTCAATACATATTAATATGCCCACTAGTGCATATTCATTCCAACTATCCAACTCTTTCATTTTCAACATTCATATTACATAATTTCTATATATATAACTAAAAAATTGTAAATATAACAACAATTGAAAAGTCTAGGAATTATCCCTTTCCAATTCCCCATCATAGCATGGAATTCCTCTATCACATCATAGATGGTCTAATTTCATGGTTTCTCTTCCAAGCACACAAAAGATTAGCTATGATTTTCTCACCAAGAAACATTTCAATACATATACACATGTATAATGATTTATACTTGCTACTTTCCAAGCATGAGATTATTATTCTATAAACAAGAATAGTTTAAGGTAAGAAACCTCCATTTTTATCAATATTTCCTTATGAAGATTATTGTCCAAATTCTTCTATAACCATCTTATTGCTTTGAGTTCACATTGCCTTGCTACTACAATTGCTTTGAGTAATTATGGCCATGTCCAACTTGATCCTTCTTAAACTTTCTTGCTCTTAACAGTGTTACAATTGATTCCATTCCATATACATATGGAGTCTTTTCAAGCTCCATTATATGTCCTTGTACCCCATTTAAAAATGAGACTTCCTTTCCTTTCCCATGGAAATATTTTTCCATGGTTATGAACCACAAAATTGATTCAGGAATAGGAATTCCTCATTCCCTTATTAACATCCTTTTTCATGGCCACATGATAGTCCACATACTCTAATGTACTATTTATTATTTGTAGCTTATAAATGAATGGAATTTTCTTACCCATTCGTATTACTCACTCCAAATTTTCCAGCTCATATCCTACAAGATCTCTCAGTATGCATGCACTTTCCCACAAGGATGATTCACCATCACCCTATGAGTTGCATGCCTTTTACTTGTTTGCCTATTCCATATCGTGCTAATCATTCACTTATAGAATACAATAACCATATATCAAGAGCTCACATGTCTCTTCCTTGTAATTCAAATTGCACATTTTGAGCATTTAGAATGCATTACATGCATTCTGGCTAAGGAACCATCAATTCCCATTAGTTCATCTTCTTCGATCATCCATGTTTATAAAATACAATATGCAAGTGTGCAATCTTGTCCACTCAACATGTTTTTCCCACATGCTAACATGAATTACCATAATACTCAATTGACTGTCTTTGCTCAATAGTATTGCTTTGTCACGAAGCATTCAACTAGATCTACTTCAATTTTTCACATTGCTAGAAAAAATTCAGTTTTACCATGCCCAATAAATCCTAGAGGATTTGCTCTACCTATTTTTTGAAACAACTTGAAACCCGTTTCAAAAATAAGAACCTTGTGTATGACTCCTCTATATTTTAGCCTCGCTACATTCTTAAAATACACAAAAATAAATATCATATACTCTAAAAACAACCCATATTGTCTATTTCTATCAAATTACAGAAACATATGAATCACCACATTCAGAATCTAACTATGCACAATCTTATCCATTTTATAGTGTTCCAATAGTCACAGTTGAACTCAAGAATTAACTTTGTTAATTTAAAAAAATAAAATTTGGGGTTAAGGGTGCTTTCCCCTTGCGGCCTCCCTACAATCCAGTGCATAATTTCAACTACATCTTTTGAATCTCGGAAGCCAAAATTTGACTGCAAAACCATTTTCTTTTCCATTGGTTCACACCCTTCAGATGCCACCCACACACCTTACCTCTTATCAGGCATCGAACCTTACAATACTTATTTTAAGTTGATTAAATGAAATTTCAAATCTACTTCTTATCAAGGACTAGAAAAACTTCCAAAAAATACAAGGTAATCCAACATGCAAGGAGGAGCTAGAGATTCCTAACCTACTTGATTGACCAAACCTTACCTAAGGCCTTGATAAAAGAAATAATGTAAACTAAGAGAAGCATCAAAATAAATAAACTATCAATGATATGATGCATGAATAAATATTAAGAATAATATGTAAAGCTTATATATAAAGAAGTAAAGATAACTAAAATAATAAGTGAGAGTCTATGTAGTTATTATAAACTAAAATAATTAAATAAATATTCTATTCTAAATCTCAATTAGGAACTAGTAAAAAGTTCCTAGTGAAACAAAATAACTATTAATTCCATATAAATCAAATTAAAGATTATTTTCAAGAAAGTAACGAACTCTTGATTCAACTGAATTTTAAACCAATTGCCCTTTCCTAAAGGATTTTTTATAAATACCCAAGCCAAGAGAAGGCTTAGGTATCTAATTATTATTTCTGAGTGAATTTGCAGAGCATTTTCCAAAAACAAGCATTCTTATACATAACATGATGTTCAAAACAACAATAACCCCACCTTTGGGAGTTCCAGATCACTTGCATGTTGGAGCTAGCTCTGGGGGATCCGAATTAGAACCAGGAACGGTTCCAGGTCATGGTTCGGAGGAATGTGGTACTTCCAAAGTTATCCAGTTATCATCCCTAAGGTCAAAGATAGCTAGTGTTTTATTAATTCTAGGTGTTTAAAGTGTGCAAGGTCTTCTAGCCATTACAAGCTGCATAGTTGCGGGTAAGAGGTTTATAAATTTCCAAGCTATTTTCATTATGCTTACAGGTTGTAATTATAGTCTTGATGCTTTGGATTTAGATCTGTAATTTTTACTCCCCATTATTTTGAATACATATTTCAGGTTTGTTTTATTAGTTAAATTAGAGTCTGAGTTTTAATTCTTATATAGATTCTAGACTAAATTTCCTATCATATTTATATTAAACTAGTTTCAAAGTTTTATATAAATGTTAGGATTTACTCTAGACCCAACCATTAGTTTTGATAAAATATAGAAACCAGATATTTTATAACTATAGAAAACAGTATTAAAACAATAAATATAAACCCTAAAAACATAGTACATGTATAAAGTTTTCTCCCACATATTCAGAAAACCAACAGTAAATTTAAATGACCATTATCAAATAAATTTATCCATTAAAATACTAAACCAGAGTCATGGACCAGGGATCGAGTCCCTTGGCAATGAAAAGTCCTCACATAATTAAATACGAAAAGACACATTAAACTGAAAATATAGTTTATGTGCAGCAATCACTGCTTAACAATATTCAAAAGAATTGATAGGCAATGGACATGCCATCCAACAAAATCAACTAATGAAAATAAAAAATAAAAATTACAGACATCCACATTATAATTTAAACTACTCATTAACCAAAATAGTAAACAGTCTGATTACACCTAACTAATTAACCAGGGATCGAATCCCTTAAGAAACCAAACACCATACAAAGGTTGTGCAATAGTCGTTGCTTTACACATTAAAACAAGTAAAATATACAAGTCACCCATGAGTCACAAAACTCAATCCATCCTGTATAGAGTATAGGATAAAGTCAACATATGCTAGCATATTACATTTTCCAGTGACAAAAAAACAATTACACATAAGCTATCCACACTACATTAATATGAGTAAATCACCAACATAATCATCATCATTCCTCTAACAAAAAGGATGAGATCCTGTCAACATTTTAAGAGGAACTATTTACATTATTAAAACCAACATATAAACACAGTAACAAATATAAACATTATGTATTCACCCAGTGTCGAATCCTATTAAGATTTGGATAGGATTCCTCCACAATAATCCATCTTAAATTGTCTACGCTACAATAGTAATAATTACATCTCAAACAGAACCATAAATATAAGAAGAAAAACATTTACACCTTAAAACCTATCACGAAATTCATCCACCATTCGAATCTTGTAAAGCTCCGGGTGTGAGTGTTTAACTATGAGGAAGAAGTAACACAAATAAAACATTATAGATCAACTATCGAATCCCTTAAAGATACGGTTGGGAGCATTGAAAATTATTTAAACGAAATAATAAAAATAAACGTTGAACCACTTATTGGATCCATTAAACAATTACCATAAGTCTTCCCATACATACAACAATGTATAAATTCTATGGACACACAGGCTACGCCACATGGGCCATCTTTGGCCACACTTATATGGCAGCCATCAAAACCAAAGTAGTAATATATCAAAATGTATAACACTGAATAGAGCTAGGGTTTCCCTCAGCCTCATATAGAAAACACATTCCAATAAACATAAGTGAAAATTCCCAAATCAAACCATTTAATAATTAACAAAGATAAACCCATTAAAATGCTAAAACATTCCCTACAAGACAGTGAGGGTTTAAAACCCAAATGATATCCATAGTCACGAATAAACTACTAAAACAATGTTATCATAGTGTCATTTCTCTACAATGGCACTGAAATATTTCAAACATCGTATAAATTAAAAACATTGTGCTCATAGGAAACAAAGAGCCAAAATAAATCAAACGAAATACCAATATAATTTTCAAACACAGAGTTTTAGATTACATAGTCATGTCCAATTTATAAAACACCCAAGTGGGCTTAGAACCACAAAATATAAACCCATGATTTAAAGACTGAGCATCGTCACTACTTTTCCCCAAACCCTGGAAATCCAAAATGGGAGGCCTATTACAACTCATAAACAGAGCACACCTACAAACCTCGTAAATAACAAAGTAGTTGGGTGAAGGCCCTTTTTATATGGGATTACCCGGTATGCACAGTCGACCATCCCCTTGACTCAGTCGCAGAGCTTCCCCGTGCTTGTCGAAACCTGCAAATGAACAATGTAATTCATTATAAGTATGAATTACTAAAAATCAAAATGAAAGTATGAACAAGTTAAACCCTAACCAAAGTCTGCATACTTGTCAAATAATTTGCGTCGACACTGTAAAATATCACCCCTATGAGAACAACTCAACGGTGGAGCTCGCCCCCATTACCAACAACAACAAAAATGCAAAGGTGGACAATGAAACCCTAGCAAGGTTTTTATGGCTTCTACCATCATGGAGGATCCACGCAACCCTTCAGATGAGCGCATTTAAAATGCCGACTATCCTCCACTAGACTTGGTAGTAAAGGATAGTAAAACTATCCAAAAATAAATATAGCGTCACTTGTTATTATAAATAAATAATAGGGTAATGTCATCTCGCCACATTACTTATGTCATGAAGAAATTGGGAAGATAGAATTCACACCTTGACGACAATTGTGCAAATGATCATTTATAACTATAATACATTAACCGGCTGATAAATTTCCCTACTAAAGTTCAATTAAAAGTAGAACTAAGGGTTCTTTTGTAAGCTTTTCCTTAGAAGTCTTTAGTTTTATTTTCCATGCTTATAAGCAGTGTTTAAAACTGTAGAAATAACAACAACAACAAACTCTTATGTCAGTAAAGGTATTGTTCTACAAAGTCTTGAGCTTTATAAGAACTTGGATAATAGCTTGAAGAAGGTTTGTCTGAAAATAAAGTCATACTGATGAAAAACATTGAGTATGGTAAGGTTATTGGTCTTTACGACATGAATTTAAAATACTGTCATATTTGCAAAACATGTAAAGAAGAGTTACTTTACCTCGTAGTACCCTTGGATTATATTAAGCAAACTTTTACTGTAGCAGTATATTTATGCTAAAGAAGTATATCTGGATTAATGCTTTAATAAACTCCTACTGGTTGAAAATTTACCTGTCAAGCCTGTAAGATCCAGAAATCTAGCTAAGTTAGCAATCACTAAGTAAGGCCCAGATAGAATGTAACTTCTCACCTACTTGACAAGATCAAATCATTAGTACAGCTAGAAACAACTAAATGCAAATTAGTTCCATCACATATCAAAATTAAAATAGTATTAATTTATATGTGTTTAAGTTAATCATTAGTTTGTTAACTATTTCATTTTTCTGTTAACCGCTAGCAGTTAACAAACTGCAACTATAGACAATTTATGTTACATCAAAAAAAATTAATTTTTGTGAAAATTTGGGGTTATGACATCGACATCCTTGGTGATGGTGTATGGCCCATATCGGAGAGGGAGAAGCTTGCAGTGGGGTCCAGCGAGGCGCTCCTTCTGCAAATGTAGCCACACTTTGTCGCCCACCTAGAATTTGTGTTGCACCCGATGCTGATCATGTCATTGCTTGTACTTAGCATTGGATCTGTCTAATATGTCATGAACCTGTTGGTGAATGTGCTAAATGCACTCAATGAAGCTGTTCGCCTTGGAAACTTCAGACTAGATATGAGTTGAATTAGCCTGAGTAGCTGCAAATGGCATGGCTACGTCAATGGGACATAATGGATGGAATCCCAAGCCCACCTAAAAGGGGCTATGGTTGGTTGAGTTGTGGAGGGCCCGGTTATAACTGTGTTGTACATAGGGGAGGCTCTCATCCCATGTGCATGGATGCTTTGAGTTGTACATGTGCAGAATGTGTAAGATCATCCTGTTGACAACCTCTGTTTGGCCACCAGTCTTGGGATGGAAAGCTGTGGACTTTGTGAGCTTGGTGTCTAGAATTGACCATAGGCTAGACCAGAATGTACTAAGGAACCTTCTATCCATATATGAGATTATACACCGTGGGATCCCAATGTGTACCCACATTCATTCAAAGAAGAGTTTAGCAGCACTTGGCTTCTGCTATGATATTCTTCTTGAAGGCCGTCATTATGATCATCTTTGAGAATCTGTCAATGACCACAAACACACAGTCGTTGTTGTTCTTAGTAGAAGCAAGGCAGAACATGTAATCCATGGAGATGGATTCCCAAGGTCGACTAGGGGTAGGAAATGGAGTATAGAGGCCTTGCTTCTTGATGGATGGTTTGGAAATGGCGCAGGAAGTGCAGGATCGAATGTACTTCCCGGTGTCCTATTGAAGGTTTGGCTAATAGAAATACTTCTGTAGTATTGCCATTGTTTGCTCGACCCTGAAATGCCCAAAGACCTGACTGTAGTGCGCTTCCCAAATCATCTTGGCACGCTTGCTTGAAGGAACATAAAGGTCTCCCATGTGACATAGTAGTACATCCTAGCGGTGAAATTTTGGAACTTGGTTTCCCTCCAAGAGTGTTTGAATTCTGGATCGCTCTTATAGAGAAGCAGCCAATCAGAAGTCTCATTCCCACAAGAGTTGAGCATGTCTTGATTATTTATGTCAAATGATTTTGAAAGGTGACTCTAGCCATATATTTTGAGATTAGGTATTATTAATTAGAAAAATAAAAGGCCAGTAATCCCAAAAAGCAATGACATAAAATAAGAACTGGTCACTTGAGTCTTGTATTGAAATACAGGTTCAGAAAATAACATAAATTTTAATATAATGACTTACTTATGTTCCTTTGTTGAATTGCTTGAATCTGTCCCTAGGTACTGAAGCGCCTCTATTATCTGTTTACATGGAAAACTACCCATCACTTCTATTTTTCATTTCATGAAGCAATATTTACATCAAAACGCAAGTTACATCAATAATGTGTTCACACTAACCAGCTCATGAAAGATTGGAATTTGCTTGCTTAGGTTGCTCTGCTCCAGCTGCAACACAGTTGAAAAGTGTCAAGTGCTAGTGCATGCTAATAGTTTGATAAAATCACACAATGTCTATATTAGGATTACTAAAGAAAAAATTGTTTGAAATTAATTTTTTATGAACATTGATAGCTTGTATGTTATACCTTTTGAACTAAAGAATGTGGCATTAGAGGAAAACAAACAAGAGAAATAAATTCATTCATTGGTTTGTCACGTCCCCATGCCTCCGACCGGAAAAGAGGACGCGATCTACGAGCTTGAACAGGCCGGGCTAACCGCCCATGAACATGTACAGGAAGTAAAATGGTAAAACGAAATGCTGAAGTAGAATGCATTGAAGCAATTCCATTCACATATACAATGGTTTATCAAACACAGCGGAAACATCGTCATTTCTACAGCATTCATACAACATGTTCATTTTATTTCATTAACAGTAAATTAAGAATTGCAGAGGTAAAATGCACAAGGTCACTTATCTTATGAACGCCTTGCTCCGCAACCAGCTACGTCGCTGCAACGTTCCACCCAACCATAGGCCAGCGTGCTCCTTAATCTCTCAGCAACGCTGCCACCCCCGATCTGGGCATGATTCTCCAAGGAATAAGGGAACTAGCAGGCTTACACATAGCCAGGGATGTCCAAACACACAGCCAAGCCAACAGAGTTGGGTTTATCAGGCCATTAAGGAGTTGATGAAGGCAATTTGCTAAGCTGGTGGGCTCATTACAGAGCCAAGAACACCTACACTCGAACTAGTCTGACCTCTAAGACACCCATCCACACCCAACAGAAGGAATCAGTCCCTTCTCTGCTACACAGTCCCTCAGGTCCTGCATTCCCTTCCAGTGCTATTCAGGGGTGATGGAGAAGAAGGCCAGCCCTCTAGCTCTTCCTGTGTGGTTTCTAGCACCAGGTTTATCAAGCAACTAAGCCAACACCCTTGCTCCCAATACAGTCCGAAGACCAACAATTGCACTCCGGCAATTAATTCAGCTCTCACAGCTTAAACAGGAAAACGAATTACACAAACCCAAATGTAACAGAAAAAATGGCTCACAACGTGGGGGAAAACACACAGCCCTGAAGCTTATCAGGGAGACCAACTCACAGCAGGGAAAAACGTCCCAAATAGCTAGTGCGTGAGACCCAAAAGTCATTGAGACAGCCAAAACGTGAATGGCTCTTCACAGCCATGGTAAAAACACCTGGAAACACAAAAACGTGAATGGAAAATGCACCAGCAGCTCCAAAAACGTGAGGAAGACAACCCAGGCCCTGGCATTACAAAAACGACCTCCAATCCATGGGAAGAATGAAGCCACAGCCAAAAACATGGAAGGAAAAACACACAGGAAACTCCAGCTGCTCCCAAAAAGCTCCAACGTGAAGAAGAATGGTCTGGAAAATGGAAAACGTGGATGTATGGCAGAATGGCCTGCGTTTTTGGGCATTTTCCTTGCGAAGGAAGTCAGAACACGTTTTTCAAAAATGGGTCTCTGCCCAATTCGAATTTGGTTGCCCATACTCTTCCCCTTCCATGCAATAACTAACTCAACCACATTCTGGCATAATTAAATGATAGGAGAAAAGACAAGAAATGTAGTTGACAGCTTGGGTGGGTTTCCTCATAGACATTTGGCTTTTCCCCATTGGCCCATAGGTTAAATATTTCACTCCCCTTATCCTTAGAAAATCATGCCCCATTCGATTTGGTTGCCGCGACCATAGCTGGTTGTGTTTATTTTTATTATAGATGCATATTTACATGATGCTGAAACTTAATATGTGCCGCACGCCCCGATATTCAATCGGTGACGATTTAAATCCTAAAACATAGCATAGCCGATCAATGGCGGGGCCTTGGCCTTTAGCTCCAAACGATGATCCTTTACAATATATACATCATATACATCTAATGTAACGGGGTCAAAACCGGGGCATTACATGGTTCTAGCCTTTTTGCAAAGAGTGTGTCAGGACTGCATTCCTCTAGCTTCTGATTTGCTACTTCCCAACCATGAAGGCCATCTCCTTGTGTTCCCCAAGTTAGAATAGCATTCATAACCCTCTCCTCAGAGGTCACTGCAAAATCGGGGTGCTGCAAAAGCCATAATAATCACAACTCAAAATGTTTACTACATTTATCCATGTCTCCAAATTCCAGACTGTCAAAGGAAGACAAGTCACCTTGCTGTATTCATGGATGCCTACTACAAAATCAAGGTGGATATTGAGCATGCAAAGAGGAATTGTCAGAAATACTATCCTGCAATAGGAGAACACTTTATGGCATTGCCATAAGCTGGAAACAATAGCATACCTTAATTATTTTCATAAATGAGGCCCTCTCTAACATTTTGAATTCTGCATTGGCAGAAGTGCAATAGTCAAAATGTTTAGAAAACATTTCTGCACAGACTTCTTCAATTGGCCCGCATGAAAGCATTGAGGTGACGACCTGCAGGATTGGACATACTGAATCCTGCAAAGCACAAAACTCAAAAGGTCAGCTTCAAATCCAAAATGAAATTTCAACAGCTCATCTGAATGGTTGTTGAATGTGCCCACAATCTCTGATCTCAGTTTTGTATTATGCAAACAATGGTTGATGAAGAAGCTGCTTCCAGTAAGTAGCACACCAACCCTGCTTATATGTATAGAGCAACTTATGTTAATTACTAAGTCCAAACTGTAACTACCTAATTAGAAAAACTCTTTTTCTTTTCTTTTTTTGATATTCATGATGCCCTACCACCAGGTAACCCTTGGAAGCTCAAGGTAGGTATGCCTTGTAAAATCCTCATCCTCTGTGGCAAGTTTTGGCTATAGAATATTTCGTCAATGCTTGCAAGTTGCAACCTTTTCCCTACCTCAAAGTCCAAGCGAGATTTTTTATGATGCAATATTCAAAAGAAACTATCATAGCAGTCCTACTTTTACACAATTAAACTACCCCTCCTATGACATGAAAAATAATTTAGAGGTTGGAAAAGTATAACACTTTTGAGATGCACTCAGATAAGCATTCACAACATTCTTGTTAAATAAGGTGAATTCCAAATTGATCTGCTAGTAGAATAAGGGGAAGCAACAAGGAACCCAAGTCCTATCTTTCATCCATATCCAACTTCCCACTGTACATGAAGTGCACCATAGCTAAAAATTATTCAGGGGAATCATCCCTCAAGCAGACTTCTAAGGCATTACTTTCACTCATCCCATTTGTAAACATCTTCCAAGTAATACAACTTACTTTCTCAGTCCCATTTAATAATCTCTGAATAAAAGGGAAATTTTAGTCTAACAAGTATCATAGGTATAATACATGTATACAGTTTAATATCCAAACTGGATATGAAAATAAATTATTTGGAAACATATATATCATTCAAACACGATGATAGATTTAAATACAAACCCATAGGTTCCAGAACTTTGGTACCTCCATAAAGGACTGCAATTGAGCAAATATCATATTTATAATATACTAATGGAAAATGAAATCAGGATCTAAGGCAAGCAAGTTGAGAATATAACCTTGGCAAAAGGAGCACTCCAGAAACTCAAAACAAGTTTGTGTGCTTGGACAACCAGACCATGCCCCTCAATGTAAACATCAACATCGCTGTATTTTCTAGTTTCAAGAAAATTTTTCAGCTTTTGCACATCAATTGGCAAGTCAGATGAGAAAGTTGGGAAGTTCTGCAAAAAGGTTATAGGACTAGAATGGAGTAATTCCAATTGATGATCCTTCCTTAGAGGCGTGTCCTTGAGTGCATCCTTCATCTGCTCACACTGGACCACCAGGGACTCAACACCAAACTCTTCACTAAGTTCACTCAATGCCCCCAGTTGGAACTCTGAAACCTTGAGTAACAAAAACAATATTCCATCACTAAAGACCATACCATAACAGGAAAAAATAATTCTATCACCCATAAGCCCACACTAATTTTTATCATTATCACAGGGCTATATCAACATAAAAGAACTAAATGCCAATTTGTATTTGATCTTCTAATCATTTCTTGTAATATAGATAAACATTTAAATAATTAAGTCTGCACTCTATGACAAATCCCAATTTACCCTCTATTTTGTGCCTTTAGTGGGCTTATTATTTTTGGCAACTACAATGGATCTTCAAGATTTGTATAGACAAAACAACGAGATTTTACAGATAAGATCTGAGAAATTTAACTGTAGAACAAATAGGGAATTCCTCTTGTTTATGAAGACAAAATCACTAAAATGGAGCTTCCTTGTGCTGTTGGGCCTAGATGAGGAAGAATCCCAATGATGTAAAAAACAAATATCAAAATTATTCCATCACTCAAAGCCCATGCCAAATCTTATCTTCATCATGCTACCATATTAACATAAAAACTAAATGCCAATTTGAGAGATTGCTGTGAATACAGACTACCAAGTTGACACTTCCCCGTGATGTTGGACAGGAAAGAACAGAGAAGTCATAGGAGAATCAAAGACATTGGAATTTGGGTCATATAGCTTCAATTACACACCCAGGACTTGCACTTGGCCTCATCGGAGCCCACTTGGGAGGCTCTGAACCTAGGTCTCCACATTAATACAAGCTCGATTACCTTGCTGCTTGCCACTAGACCACACTCCTGTGGGCCCCTTTTTCAAATCACTAAAAAGGTTCATCATTACAAGGCTTAGGGATATTTTCATCAAGTGCTAACAGACTGAGGCAAGAATACAAAAGACACAGGAGATGCATTGGTTTTTTCTGATAAGGAGATCAGAAACAGGCTACTTAGCGGAGATAAGTCAGTTAAGTTTAAAGTTGGTCATGTACAGAAAAAAGAGGCAGAGACTACTCAGGATTGGAACCTTACATCAGATGCATACTTCCTTTCTCCAATTGCTAAAAAGGTTTCATCATAAAAAAAAATTTATATTTTTCCTCAAGTGATGAAAGATTAAGCAAAGAAGAGAAAAGTCACAGGAGAATCAAATACATTGGAATTTGGGTCATATAGCTTCAAGTATAGATGCAAAAGGTTTTTAATAGAAACCACCTGTCACCTATAGAATACAAACTTAGCAAGCACCAAGGTTACTGAGAATCTCTTGCTCCATGCTAGGTGTTACCGCCCATTTTGCATGGGTGTCCACACGTGAATTTTTTCACATGCTTCAGCAAGGAGTGACATGTTGATGGAGATTTGGATTTCCTATGTTCTTCAATGTTAGATCCTTGCTTCTTTGTGATGGTGCCCTAGTGATTGATGATGTTCTGGCATTGATAGATCTTCACACTAGTAGCCATGGAATGTTGTGTTTGCTTGATGCTTCAATACCAATATATTCTCATCTAGATGATTGTTTTGAAGTTATATCTTGATTACTTTCTTCTTGTACATATTTGCTTGTACGACATTGATAGAGTGCCCTAGCCTTTTGAGCTGATACGGTATTTTGGACAACATACACTCAAAATTATTGAAAGGCATGGTTCGTTTTCATGGTGTATTGGTGTTTGAGGGATGATTTGGACAACACCCTTGTCCCTGAGCATTTGGCTAACTTATGTGGATATGATGACATTGTAAGCCTCTTTCTAGAGTTTAGGATGTAATTCAAGTATGTATTCTGGAACCCTAATTCATCACTCATACTAGTAGAATAGAGTTGACTGCCGGTTTAAAGATAGCAGTCTAGGCAGGAAATAGTAAATGTGGTACATTATAGAGAGGACATTAAGGGTACTAGCTACAAGGATATTTTTAGGTTTTGCTCCATAAAATTTTGGACAAAATAGTAGTGACAGAGCAGACTGATGATTCCTTTTCAGACATGTCTACAAGTGTTCTATTCCTTGGATTTATGGAAGAATAAAAGCCTACAAATACCCATCTACAACATGACTTCTTACATTTCTGGAGGCCTATAAAATAGTAGCATATTGGCAGCAAAACAAGGATGTTTTCAGCAGTAAATATGGGCAGGAAAAGCACTAAATCTGACTGCAAACTTGTCCTAGTAGATCTGTTTGGTTTTTAACATCCCTATTGCTTCTTGCCACATTGAATAATGCAAGCAACAACATTGAGATGGCTCATGGGACTTGGAGATCAAACCATTCATACATGGAAAGAAATTAAACAAGATTGTCAAGAAGCAATGATTGTCTAAATAATTTCAACATTAGAATATTGATTCATTACTGGAAGAGAATGAAATGACTTTAGGAAACAAGATTTGGTACTACTGAAATAAAAGAGGCATAACTACAGGAACTCAAAATTTTGCTAATCACATAGTGTGGACAAGACTCACTCTAAATACCAAAATATGCTACTCAGTGCTTCCTTTGCAATATCTGTCCGACTAACATTAGGATTATAACCAAGGCCTAGACCATGCCAAGAACCAATATAGTTTGTATGTGGACCTGTTAGTTTCAATGTGGGCCAAGATCGCTCAAACACCATTCCTATAATCCATAAACTCAGCACTTTGACCAAAATTTGACTAGAGGCTAGCACTTGAGAGGTGACACTTGGAGATGATCCAATGGATGAGACCCATGTCGATCCATGGGCGCACAAAACCAACATGCCTAATTTCCAACAAGAGGCGCACAACTATGTTAATGTATGAGGATGAGTATCGAAATTGAATAGGGGTACCAGAACTGCTCTGCTTCAATCTTAAACAGGCACTCCATAACCAAACACATTTCAAACTACCACGAGACATCATGAACCTGTCAAAATATTCACATTTACTGTCCAGCTTGATTAACCATCACACCTTGATCATACAGTTGTTGTCATACTACACAAACAGCTTGTCATCAATGACACTATGTCAAACAATCTTCCGTTATGAGGTTGGCATCAATGACACTATGTCAAATAATATTTTGTTACAATTTTGACATCAATGACACCATAAATTTATCCATGTCCCACAAGTGACCAAAAACAGATCAATGGGACTACTAAGTGTTAATTTTTCTAATACCGTCCACCTAGATAATTATTTCCTAGTGATTTCCTTCAAGAATTAAATCACAACTACTTAAATAATTTAAACTGACAAGAATTTGTTAACAGATATAAACAGTGGAAGCAAAATGGAAAACAGACCTTCTTAATAACACATACAAAAAATGTATGCCCTTCAAATCTATTTTTTATTAAAATAATATACAAGCATGTAAGGGCTCCCTTACTGGGAAAATGGCCCAATGAAGAAAATACAATCTACAACAAATCTAGCAAATTTGTCCCCTTGAGAAAATCTTATTCCTGCAAATCTACCCCAAAATGAACCCCTAAACCTGCTGCTGCCCTGTAGGCCTACAAAAAATGGCCTAAGGCTTGTTGTACGACTAGCCCTGTATGACTGTCCCTACAAGTCTGAAACCTCCACCAAGTTGGCATAGCCTCCTGCAACTGTTTCTTGGTCGTTGTACTCTTCTTCCTGCCAAATATGGATATTAAAAGTCCTTCTCTACTCTTAAGAATGAATCACTTTTGAGGACCTGTCCAGGGTTGGGGTTGCCCATTTCAATGGTCTCTATAAGGAACATAATAAAGCTACAATAGCAGAAATGCTAATCACTAATAAAGTTAATTCACTCCATACTAGAAACAGATTAAACCCTGTTCAGTGGGCTATGCAACACTACATGCAATACAAAGACCTTTGGGAGGGGTTTTAAAGACAAATCATTTTTTCAATACTCTTAACCACTGCGAGACAACTCATTTTATTGCTTTCAAATAGTGGGAGCTTCAAACCTTGTATCTGTAAATGATTATTATATATCAAAGTAATTTTCACAATAAATCTGATAAAGGAGGAAGTGCTCATAAAGAAATTTCATATCACAACTAAATCAATATAGATGCAAGGTAGTAGTATTGGCTCATATATACCAAATCCTAGATATTAAACAGAGGATATCACATTATTAAACAACAAAATGAAACCCATCTCACACAGGGAATAAACAATTGTGCTTCTATATTTATCAACATGAACAAAAATTTCTACCATAAACTTTCTGACTGTCTTGTAGCTAAGAGCTCAAATCAGTGGAAACTTTGAAAGAGGGGTAGTATAGAGAAAGGCTAGCAGAATGGGGAAAAAAAAACACAGCAATATGGCAGTAAAAGTAAGACAGAATGCAGATAGAATATTGCAGTTCAGGAGGGTTGGTGTTAAGATTAAAGACGAGGCCGGCCTAGGAAGTGTCTCTGATTCTATGAAAGAGCTCCAACTAAGAGGTATACATGAGATCATTGGTGTTATTGGACTCAGGTGATGTGGAATAAGGAAATTCAGGTGGGAGCAGTTCAAGCCAATACGCCAATCTCGATTTTGTTATAACAATTTTCTCTCTTGCTGCTATATGGAATTCCTATATTGCACTTGTTTTGGGGTTGAAAACTCTAAATTTGAGGTCCTCATACACAGTCTGAATTTGATCTTCTTCTCAGCACATACAAAAAGTCTAGTTTTGGACTTGTTTGGGTCCTTCAAATCATACAAGAACATTCCCAAACTTTGATGACAACTCAAGCATGAAGTGTTAAATTCCACGGAGGCAGCCGAGGAGTGAAGGATGTACCTCTGAGTTTTGAATAGTCACTGAGGTAGTGAGCTAAGGAGCATTAGAAGGAGCACAGTAGGTACAGTATCAAAAGAGAAACACACAACAACATTTGATCTGATGGTCTCATGATTTCTAAGCATACATGAAGACATGTATGGACACTATTTCATGCCATACATGAAGACATATGGACACTATTTCTAGGCATACATGAAGGCACCCAAAGTACCTTTTAAATATCTTTGTTTTCTAACTAAGGCAGCCACAATGAAGCCATATAGCACTGAATTTTGGGCTTCCCACATGTGTTATTCTTGTTTCTAGCAGCAAAGAAAAGGTTGTCAGTGATTAGTCTTTACCACAGTGATAAATACTGAACCTCATGAAGGAATCCAAATGTATTTGTAGCAAGAGTTGAAGATGAAAGTCTAATTTAGGCAAGGTCAAAAGCACTGGGTGGAATTTTGATCTCTACTCTTGCAGTCTCGGTTAACTTTAGGATTTAAGATCAAAGATCAATCTCAGAGACATCCTAAAGTTACAACCTTATTAAACCATCTCAAAATAAGGTATCTTCAAAATACCTCTTTAGGAACAAGCTTAAATCCTCATGATGATGCAATGATGACATTGATGCATACTATGATGATGATGCATATATGATGCATGCTGTGATGATGATGATGCATACATGATGCATACTATGATGAAGAACATCGAATTGAGAATACCTTTGATAATATTGAAGCATATAGTAGACCTATGATGACTGTAGACCTTGGTGTAGAATGATATGACAGAGATAGTAGATTGGATTGATATGACAAGCAGAGTGACAGGTTGACAAACATTGGTTTATGTTAGTAACAACTTGAAAGTGATATGACGGTGACTTGACATGATTAGTGAGGAGAAGCTCAATTGACAAACATAATTTGTTGAATTGGCAGTGACCACAGTGGTGATAAAGGCATGAGATGTTTACACATTGATATGGGCATGATACAAGTGAAGTTGTTGTGTTTGAGAAGACTTATAGTGACTAAATTTTTTGGATTAATAGCAGAAGCACACTCAATATACCCTTGATGACTGCCATATGTTTGCACACCTGTGCAGATATTGGTGATTGACTTGAAAGTTTCCATACCTATTGATGGTAATCCTTGAGCAGTTGAGTAGATGAGGATGAGCATCAGTTGATTGAGTTGGGATAGATGATAGATGGGCTTCATAGATACTACCATTAATTGTGCACTGCAGTGGATAGTTGCTTTAGAATAGATTTAGGGTGAAGGCCCATCAATACCAGAGAGCAACAAATATACCAGTTTTGTCTGGAACATTTTAAAGCATTTATTGCGAGCAATTTTACACAAGCATAAAGGAAAAGGAATAAAGATGCAAAAGAAAGCCAAGGAGGGATAGTTGAAGAGGTCACAACGAAGGAACCATCAAGAAGCATACCAATAACATTTACAAGCATAAGGGAGGTGTTGAGGACATGTGTTTTTTATTTGTTGAATCCACTCTTCAAGGAACTGACAAGAAGTTATAACTAATCCTTGTTTAGAGTCTAGACACATTTAACAACATTGTCTAGGAAATGGCTAATTATTATGAGAATCAAATTTCAAAGTGGGGCTTATAGTCTTTGTTGCAATACAAAAGATCCTAGATAATATTTACATTATTTAATTACTTTACTTTTCTCTACATAGAAACATAAGGTATGACCTGAAATTTGAATAGATAAAAGGAACCATATTTCAAAATCATGAAGAAGAAGCATTATACAGTGATTCATGAAAATGATACAAAGGCTATATTACCATTCCTGTAAAACTTGTTGTAAGCAAGCTCTTTCTTCCTTGATTGTCCATTAAAAAAGAGGCCATGGCTGTACCTGCAATGGTAAGAGTATAATCTAATAAGCAAATTTCTTTCCATCTTTACTAGACACTGTTATTTATGTATTTTTATTTTGTTTTTTTACTCCCACTGAACCATTCATTAATCTAATAAGCTGTTGCTCTATCTTTCTTTCCACAATATTTAGCAAATTAATATAAAATTCTAAATTAAAGAGAACCAAGATTTAGAAGTCTAAACTAAACAATGACATTTAAAGCCCCCATCAAAGCACTTGCCGCAAAATCAGAAGTAATACCACACTACGAAACAAAGAAGTGGAGTACTAAACAACTTCATTTCTTCCAGCATGTAGTCAAAACAGGAAAAGTGCTGCTCTGACACTAACCACTGTGATCCAAAAATTGCAAAATTCGGTACTAAAGTAAGATATTTAGGACTAATCTCCTTATCAAACAAACTAGTTACTGAGGTTCAACATTGTGCGAAAAAAAAGTAAGATATCCCCATGACCTACCAGTAAAGTGTGCTTGTTCCACATAATCATGGAACTGAGTAGAATTATTGCACTTATGTGCTCATCATTTTAAGAGAATAGATATACTACATTAATTACTATTATCTAGATTCCATATGAATAGTTTCATTATTTGTTTGTTTTGTTTTCCTTCTCAAAATGCAAGTCATCCTAATGCATTTGCGTTAGGATGTCGAAAATGAAGTGTACAAGATTAGCAGTGATAATGAAGATAATATGACCACTATCAAAATTTTGTTTTTACTATCAACTGTGACAAGATCAGAGCTTGCAATTAACTGTATTCTATATGGAAACAAGGAGTTCAATAACTGGAATATTTAGGTATTATTGTCAAGAAGCAATGATTGTCTAAATAATTTCAACATTAGAATATTGAGTCATTACCGGAAGAGAATGAAATGACTACATGAAACAAGATTTGGTACTACTGAAATCAAAGAGACATAACTATAGGAACTCAAATTTTTGCTAATCGTATAGTGTGGACAAGACTGACTCTAACTACCAAAATATGCTACTCAGTGCTGCCTTTGGAATATCTGTCCGACTAACACTAGGATTATAACCAAGGCCTAGACCATGCCAAGAATTATCTAGTGCATAATGAAGGTTGTAAAAGGTGATCAGCCCAAGTGGCAGGCTGCCCAGTTTCCACAGCTGTCTATCCTTGTTCTAAGATAAAAAGCATCACACAATAGTCATTTTTAGACACAACCAAATTATGATGTCACTTCATTGCAGAAACCACAAAATAAAGCACCAGGAAACCAAAAGCAAAATGTCATTGTATACTTACTAGGTTTTCCCATTTATGATAGATCCTTGTCATGTCCTACTTTTTCCATTCTTGCAAGTCAAATATATTCATGCCATATGCCCATGTACACGAATTTGGGTCAAAGTCCCTCACAATAAGAGGATTTGGATAGTTGCAGAGTTCAAATATGTTGACCCTACCTTTCCCATGGTACTCTTTTTGTGGGTTCTTTTTCTACAAGGAAAGGAAGGGCCAAGTAATAGGCCTGCCACAATGTTTGATTCATTATGCAAAATTTCAAAATTTGTAGATATCATCATTGCAATCTTATCTCTACAATCCATAAAGAGTTATTGAAAGAAAAAACCGAACAGGGAAAACACAATGTCTTCTTTAACCTCATCTCTTTACTGTTCAAAAGGTGCATAAATGATAAAGAGTGTTTCATAGAAAAGTCAAATTTTGCAACTAACACAATGTATTAACAATAGTCTCACCTAGAAATGTAGATGGTTTATAGTTACAAAAGCTCCCAGGCTATTGTAGCCCAGACGAAAAGATGGGTTGTCAACCTCAGCAGCCAAATGCAAAGCTAAAAGTAAGCTATCATGGTCAATGCGTTGGGGTAAGCAGTCCAACACTCTTGGAAAGAGGAGCACATGCCCATATTCAATTGGACTCACCTGCATGAGAATAAAGATGATCGATTAACATAATCTTTTAACATTCAAAATACCTCAAAACCTTGCATAAAAGGTACTGCCATCATCATTAATTTCACTTACATTGATAGCAACCACGTTTGGACTGTCCAAGATAGAGGCCTTTTCCAAGTAATCAATTTTGTCTTCCTCACTTTCTTCAAAATGAAAGAGCACCTCTTCCTGGCCTACTTTGGTGAAGTTGAATTTACTGGGGTCCTGCTGCACCTTGTCCACTTGGAATTCAGTGGGGCATTTCTTAATATGGCTCCCTTCATTTAGCTGAGCAATGAAACCATAATCACCAGGTGTGACCTACAATCATTTCCATAGTGTTTGGGGATATAATCTGTATCAAACCTTGTCTTTATAAATATACCCCGAAAACCATACCAAACTGGAATAGTTCAACATACCTTAAATATAGAATCAGTTGTTCAAAAAAGAATATTCTACAAAGGGTATTCTTCAAACAATACATGGTCTTGGTCTCGTAAGGTGCACGCAGAACACAAGGGTGCTCACAGGCTTGGTCTCGCAGCGTGCACGCAGAGAACCCTCAGTTGTTCAAAAAAGAATATTCTACAAAGGCTATTCTTCAAACAATACATTGTCATTTGAGGTATAATGAATGATTTTTGGAAGAATAAACTGAAGCTGCGTCCAGTAACATATCTAAGTGGGGCCCAAGGATCTATTACAGACCTTCCTACTAGGTATATCTGGAGTCCACAACTTGTTCCAAAACCTGAAGGTATTCATATGTTGAAGATTATTTGATAACCCTTTATTTGAAGGTATTGATATGTTGGTATCACAGGGTGCACGTAGACCACAAGGGCACTCGTAGGCTTGGAGCACTGGTGAACGGCGCAGACAGGGATGTGGAATAAAATAACCCCCAACATATTGGATATTTAAATAGTAAAAACAAAACTCTTTTTACCCCTAATATACCCCAAATATATTGACTTTTAATTTTTTAATTTTAACCCCCCCAATATGAATGGATGTGATATCATATTGGTCCCCAGGTGATGCCCACGTGGTAAATGAACAATGTGAAATAGAGATACAATTGGGTAAGGACAAGGACAAAATTGTATGTGATGTGATGCCTATGGACGTATGTCACATATTGCTTGGAAAACGTTGGAAATATGACAGACGATCCATACATGAGAAGAATAAGAAGACTTATAAATTTCACAAAGATTGTATTGACCATACATTGGTACCTATGAAGGAATAAAGTACATCAACAAACCCTGAACCAAAATATTTGTTGTTAAGTTGAAAAATATACTTACAGTAGATTGAAGAAAATGAGGTAAATTTTGCATTAGTCTACTAACCTAAAGTAATACTTACCTCTACTAAAATTTATGATTTACCAATTGAAATTCATGACATGTTGGATGAATATAATGATATCACTGTAGATGATTTTCCCAATGATTTACCCCATGTGAGAAGTATCAGCCATCATAAAGATCTAATTCCAGGAGCTAACTTGCCAAACAAAGTAGCTTATAGAATGACTCCTACAAAAAATGAAGAAATCAGGAAGCAGATCCAAGAGGTGTTCGATAAAGGGTTGATTAGAGAAAGCTTGAGTCCTTGGGTAGTACCAATAGTATTGTTCCCAAAGAAAGATGGAGGGTGGATAATTTGCACTGATACGAGAGCCATAAATAAAATCACTATCAGATACAGATTTCCTTTACCCAGAATTGGTGATCTAATGGATTTTCTGAGTGGGGAAAAGTACTTTTCAAATATGGACTTAAAGAGTGGTTGCCATCAAATCAAAATCAGAGAAGGAGATGAATGGAAAACTGCTTTGAAGACAAGTGATGGGTTGTATGAATGGTTGGTAATGCCTTTTCGATTATCGAATGATCCTAGTACATTTATGAGACTTATGAATGAGGTGTTGAAATAATTCATAGGTAAATTTCTTATAGTATATCTTGATGATATATTAATTTGCAACCAGATTGAAGAGGAGCATTTGAGGTACTTAAATTATGTCTTAAGAAAATTGCAACAGGAAAATTTATTGGTGAATTTAAAAAAATCTTTATTTTTAATGAAGAATTAGTATATTTGGGGTTTTTTATTTCTATAGATGGATTGAAAATGGATCCAGAAAAAATAAAGGAAATCACAGAGTGGCCTTCACTGAGAAACATGTTTCAAGTAAGAATTTTCCATGGTCTTGCTAGCTTTTATATAAAATTCATAAGGGACTTTAGTAATATCAATGCTCCTATCATTGATACAATCAAGAAGGATAGACAACCATTTAAATGGACTGCTGAGGCATAAGAAAATTTTCAGCCACTGAAGAAAAAGGTGATAGAGAAACCAATTTTGGTTCTACCTTATTTTAACAAGCCATTTCAGGTGAAATGTGATGCAAGTGGATAAGCTATTGGTGTTGCATTAATTCAAGATGATAGAATTGCAACATATTTTAGTGATATGTTCAATGATACTAAGAAGAAGTATTCCTCTTATGACAAAGAATTCTATGCGGTTCTGTAGGCATTGAAAAAATGGATGCATTATTTAATGTCTAAGGAATGTATCCTTTACTCAGATAATCATGCCTTACAGTTCATATTGCAACATCCAAAGTTAAACCAAAAACATGCAAAATGTGTAGAATATCTTCATATTTCTATCTTTTTGTTGAAACATATTAGTGGCCAATTAGAAAAAGTAGTAGATGTCTTGAGCAGGAAAAGTATGTTGATTCAGGAAAGTCAAATTCAAATTTTAGGATTTGGTTTTGTTAAGGAATTATATGAGAATTATGTAGAATTTTAAGAGGCATTTGAAGCATGCAAGAATCTTGTCTTGTTGGACAAAATTTAGTGGTTGGCTTATTTCTTATAGGAAGGTCTATTGTTTAAGAAAAAGTAGCTATCTATACCAATTTGTTGTATGAGAGAGAATTTAATTAGGGAGAAGCATAGTGGTAGACTTGCTAGAAATTTTGGTGCTAAAAAAACTTTTGAGAAACTGGGTCATTTTTACTTTTGGCAAAAAAAGAGATATGAAGTGGAGAAATATATGAAGAACTGTAAGGTTTCCCAATATGCCAAAGGAAGGATCCATAACACATGTTTGCACACTCCATTGCCTATTCCAGACATACCTTGGGATATGGTGATTTTGGATTTTTTTTTGGGTTTACTTAAAACTCAAAAGGTTGAATGATTCAATCTTTGTTGTAGTTGATAGATTTTCCAAAATGTCTCATTTCATTCAATGTTTTAAAACCGGTGATGCTACTCATGTCGCTAATATATTTTTCAAAGAATTTGCAAGGTTGCATGGATTTCATGAGAGTATTGTCTCGGACAGAGATACTGGATTTCCTAGTCATTTCTGGAGAACCTTGTGGAAGAAGCTTGGTACTAAACTAAGTTTTAGTTCAGCATATCACCCTCAAACAAATGGACAAACTAAGGTAGTGAATAGAATCTTGGGAAATATATTGAGAAGAGTTGGTGAACATCCCAAACAATGGGATCAAGTTTTGGTACAAGTAGAATTTGCTTATAATGATTCTTTTAATAGGAGTACAGGGCAGAGTCAATTCCATATAGTTTGTGGTATGCTCCAAAGAGGAGTACACAAGTTGAGAAACTCGAGCAAAGATGAGGTGAGAAGTGTTGAAGAAGAGAATTTTTCCTTAGAAATACAAGAAATCAATGAACATGTGAAGCAACAGTTACAGGACAGTAACAAAAAATATAAAAGTACAGCCGATTTAGAAAGAAGGGAATTAAATTTTGAAGTAGGATACTTGTTATTAGGCCACCTCAAAAAAGAAAGGTTTCCAAGAGGGAAGTGTAATAAATTAAAGCTGGCGAAGATTGGACCATGAAAGATACTGAGAAAATTCTTCGGAAATGCATATGAAATTGAGTTGCCTCTTGACATTGGAATACCTCCTATTTTCAATGTTTAAGAATTATATTGGTATAAAGAGAAAGAGAAAGAGATTTTAACTAAAAACAAAGAGGAGAAGAAGATAAGGTGGGTAAAATAATTACCTACAACCAAACCTTTACAGGAAAAAATCATTTTGGAGGAACGAGTGTAAAAAAAACCAGGGACTAAGAATATCTTGAATATTTAGTCAAATGGAAGGATCATCCAGTTGCAGATGCTACGTGCATGACAAAAGCAGTATTACAAAGGACGGGCAGGTCAGCAGAGGAGCTCATAGATAGGATCCCATGAAGTTTTTCAACCCTGGGAGTCTGATGCAAGAGCACCAAGTCAAAAGGCAGACTTCCATAAATTATTTGAAAATACAAAAAATATTTCAAGCAAAGGAGTGGGACCTTTTCGTTGTCATTTCTAGATTTACAGAATTGGATGTGAACTTGAATCAAGGGATTTAAATCTCCCAAATTTTCCATGTAATCTTCATTCTGTGTTAGCTTATATTTTAAAGGAAAATACTGTGTAAAATTAGTTTTTAGCTAATATTGGAGAGATTTGATCCTCTTGTTATGGATCTTGACTGATTAGAAGTGGGTATATATCTAATTTCTGTAGTTAATGCAAAGTTGGGTTGGATTGAATTGGAGAGTTGAAAAATGACAAATTTGTACTCTATGAATTTGTCTTGAAATCCTCGGAGGTTCTACCTTCGAAAATCCTGTAAATTGAATGCTGAATAACTCTCCAGTTCATCCTATAAACGAATTTTATTAAAATTTCATGACTGCTTGAGAGACTGTGAGGATGGAAATTGATCAGTGGAAGGATCGATTTTACAGAAGTCATGTTAAGTGGAAAAACGCCCGTCGAAGGATAAATTCAGAAGAAGAATTCGAGACTGATATTTTTCTGTTTAAGTTTTTGTTTCTGTTGTGTTAAATCTCATACTGGTTAATTGGTAACCTCCTTGGGTTCACAAATCAACGACGCAGAGGAAAAATGATCTACTATTCACGCAGCTGCATCTATACCCTCCATGTGTCACCAAAAAAATTTCCAAAGCCAAACCGGTTAAGTTTCCAAATTTCTTCGTGATTAAAGGATCTGTAAAAATCCATATACCATAAATGTCTAAAAACACATAGATTAAACCTGAACACAAGGATCCATAATTAGATGAACTAATCTAATCTGCTCGAGAGATTAAGTTTGTCGCTTGTAATTGTCCTGCATCATCTTGGTGGGTTATATCCTCTTACATAGGGGTTCAACAAGAGCATTGTATCACTTAGAAAAATTGAACCTAGATGGGGAGGATAATAATCATTCCTTCCTGCCACCCAAAGTACATCCAATGGACTTATGTTTTACTTAGATATGTACTTAGAATATGGACATTTTTTATTTAAACAAAGTTGCATACAATGATATTTATCATGTAATCTTTGTTGATGTACTTGTTAAACATGTTTAGTTATTATGAAACATAAACATATTTGTTTTATAATATTAAATATCTTTAAAAATATAAAAGATAATAATTTTAAATGCATTTGTATGTATTTATTATAAAAATTACTGTTTTTTTCCTTGTTTTATAATGTAATTGCAATTTATCATAACTATATATAATGAATGTAATTGTTAGTTTATCTAAACCAATAATTGACCTCGGTAAACTTTCAACTTTGCAGCCATCAAAAAAATTATTGCAATTTACCAGAACTATATAATGAATGGAGTTACTGGTATATCTAAACCAATAATTGACTCGCTAGCCTTTCAATTTTGGAGCCATTAAAAAAATATATTTAAATTTATTTATTATATAAATTTAAAAAGGAATTATATCCTTTTAAATTAGATTGTTATATTATATAATATTAGAAATTCTTATTCCGAGGAAAAAAAATATTAGAAATTCTTACAATGAGACAATTATTTACTATAGAAATTAAGTATCGAAGACTAACACAATCTTATATGCAAATTCCTTTCAGAAAATTCGTTACATTGACATATTTGGTTTTGGAAATATCACACTTTGAGTCGGTATTTGACAAATCAAGATTTGAAGAGAATATTTTTCTTTCATATATTTAATTAATAAATTTAATAATTATTTTATATAAAATTATTTTTATTTAAATATTTTTAATTAATAATTTATATTATAATCATTGTACACAAATATCACAAACTCTTTACACTTTATGCCATTCTTTCCTTGTACACAGTTTTATGTAAATATTAGTTATGTTTTGAATTCATTTTACGTAATAGTATAATTGTAATGTTGTGTTTATGCAAGGACATTTGAGTAAATTGTAACTGTTATTATTATTCTGTTATATATATATATATTATTTAATTTTGTCATATATTGATGATTGGATTTGAGATTTAATTTATTTATTATATGTAAATATAATTATATACATAGAAACTTAGATCTATATTTAATAAAATTACTTGTATTGTAACATATTTTTTAATTTTATATTTAAAAAAATGTTTTTATTAAAAAAAAAAAAGTTGTTTTATCTAAATATTAGATTCATTTAAAGTTAAGATGGATCTATTATGTATGCTAATTTATTTTATTAAAAGCAGTCTATATATTTTAGGGTTTGTAGGGTTTTTTTTTTTACTTTGTTGTTGGTTGTAAGTTTTAGTTGAAATCTCCTAAACTTTTTCTTGGGTAAAACTCAATTTTGAAAGTGTTTAAATTGTATTTTTGAATCCATAAATAGCTTCAGCATTCACAAACACCTCTATGACATTTAAATTATACAATTTTCATAACTAATATATGTGATTCTAAGATTATTTAAATATTTTTAATATGCTAAGTAGAATATTTACACTACACCATTTTATTAGTTTAGATTTTTTTTGTTTTATGTTTTATTTTTTTTATTATATTGATCATCTTTTCTATTTTTTATTTTTTTGTGTGCTTTCTTTTTTTATTTCATCTAATAACGCTAAATGTTGGATGGTTTCCCCTTCTTCTTGTTTTTTAAACCTCGCTGTTTTCACAAAATATGAAAACATGCCATCGTTGTTAAATTTGCATAATTTTCATGTCCTTGGGGTATTTGAGGATGTTGAATTGGACACTTCAAAATTCAGATTTTGGAAAAAAAAATTAAAGTGATTCGAATTAAAATTTCGTGGAAAGTCCAAAACCTTTAACAAATAGATTACTCCTTTAATAACACTATAACCCTAACATATGTTATTTGGAACATATAGTTTTTCGTTTTTCGTGTATCTAATTATTGTGTGAATAATGCTTTTAATATACAAATTCATTTAATGCAAACAACAAAGAGTAACAAAAAATAACAATCATATTCAAACATTATTATTGTTATTATTATTATTATTTAATAAAATATTATATTGAGTTAATATAAGAGACAAAAGTTATAATTTGTTTAATATTGGCTTGTAAAATTTAATATAGATATATTAAAAAAAAGTTTATATTTGTACAATTTAATAGAGTCACATATAACCTATATTATATGGGAGTTGTCTATTTATTTTAAGTTTTTAACTTTAAGATGGAGTTTAGGCTAAATTTAGTAATTTTTTTTGGGTAAAATCTAAATTTTGAAGTGTTTTAATTGTGTTTTTGAATCTATAAATAGCTTATATACCTTTCAATGTTGCATGGAACCCAACTCCTAACAAAATAAGAGGAAACATATACTCAAAAAATATTGAAAACCTAGAATATTTAGACTACACCATAATTTAATATATGGTATGATTCTTCTTACAATAATGTAGATTTAGTTTATCCTTACCTTATAATTTAATTAGGTATTTTTATTTTAATATTTATAAAGAAGATTATTAAGTCTTTTAAGGAGATATTTCAAAATTTTTTGATGAAGCTAAACAACAACAAAATACACAATTTTAGTGAGTGACCAAATTTTGATATCAATAACCTAAATTCTAACTTTTAAATATCTCTTATGCATGTCTCTAACTTATGTTGTTATAGGTAAATACACAATTTTAGGAAGCCACTAAAGTTTGATGTCAATAAACTAAATTCTAATTTTTAGATATCACTTATGCATAAGTCTCTAGTTTATGTTGTTATAGGTTAGTAGGTATAATGTTTTACAAATTGTAATTAGATATGAAGGTTGAATAAGAAGTAGCAAGTAAACATTGAGTGTTTATACTTGCTTTGTTATGCTTTGCTTCTATCTCCTAATGTTCTTAATTTGTTTTCCACTTGCCTGTGAGAGACGATGAGCTATAAGGAGACTTCAATCTTAATACACCAAGATAAGAGATGTTAAGTGTCGGAAGGGAGCTTAAAATTCTACCGCTTAACATATATATTTTGGGCATTTTTGGGGCCTTTTACCCTTTCCAATACAACCTCCAAATAGAGATGGCTACTCTTTGTCTCATCCACTAACAAAGCTTGTAGAAGATATTTTTCTTCTCCAAAAACATCCCCATGATATTCTTGGTTCACCATAGAGGGTTTAATTTTAACATCGAGATCGTCGTGAGCGGGTTATGCCCCCACTTCCTCACATTCATTTTTCATGTCATTTAAGTTTCTAAGGGTTTTAATGCTATTGATGTTTTAATTCAACAATCTTTCTTGTATTTTGCTTGGTTGTTGCAACACCTTAGACTATTTATTTTTGTGCCCACTTTTTACTTACCTAAATGGACTCTTCTCTGCTTCACTAGAAAGGTTCATGTATTTTTTAGGAAGTTGGGCCCAGAATTTTTTTTAGCAAAAATTGCTTGTACTCTTTGCAAGAGTTACACTTGAAAGATGTTTTTCATATGATACATCTTGGTAATGGCTCCAATTGTCCATATTTATTTGTAATCCCTCTAGAAGTCAATTCTCCAAATCCACTTACACATGTATTTTGACACAAAAATACAAATTTCCTTTTGATTTTGTTAGTTAATTTATCTTCCTAATTTGTCCTCCAATACCTTACCTTACCCAAAATTTTCCTTTTTGATTTTCCTATATTGTCCAATAATTGCATTTATCCTATCTTTTTAAGGAAACAATATCCTTTTTAGAGAATATTGATGAATAATTGCATTTATCCTATCTCTACCTCTCTGAATGAAAGAAGGGTTTACCCCCGTTTATAGAGCCACTAGTGTGTTCTTTTGGCAATCAATAGCTATTAATAAGGCAGTTAATGAGAGCGTTCCTTATCAAGAGACAATAGCTAACTCTGATCATTGTACCTTGAATAATAAGTATCAGTAGGTAAGTATCAGGTAGTATAGTACTCCAATTATGTAAATCCTTTTCCTATTCTGGGGTATACAAAAAGGTTTTATTGCTTAGCAAAATTGATGTCTACGCAGTAATGAGTACTGCTAGAATATACTAGTCTCATTACAATCCTATTTGTTATGATTCCTTTGTGCCTCAGGGATTTAGGTCATAATTTTATAGTCATGGTTGCAAGTTTAATTGTAGGTTTGCTTTTTGACAAAAAAATCTTAAACAAAAAAACATGATGTTGAAGGTGCTTTCATCCTAGCTTATTACTGGGTGGTGGGATAGCCTTAGCCATATAAGGGTCAGTATGAGATAACTTAAGGTATCACTCAGATACGAACATTCCTTGAGGTCCAATGAAGTAAGGATCTAGGAGAAAAAGTCAGATTTTGACTACCGATGCTTTGCTATCCACACCTTTGTAGACTATGGGCTATGCTAGAAGTTTATAAACTTTCCAATCAAAGATTGTATAGTTTGCATTATGGGATGGGGTCCATTCTTCTTTTAATGAATCTCACTTGTAATGGTAGAGTTCCTTGGGATGGAGTCCATTCTTCTTTTGATGAGTCTCAATTGTTAATTGTTATGGTATGGTAGAGTTCCTTTGGGCAACCTTAATGAGCTAACCAAAAATTTGGATACTTCAATTTGAGAAGAAAATACTTACTGTGTTGAATAAATATATGCCCTTGAACTAAAAATCAAAAGAACACTTCAAATTTGGTTATTAATAAGAAATAAACAAAAACATACATGATCCAATAATATTTAAAGACGTTATCAGATGTATCTTTGGAATTTGTAAGAACAGACATCATTGTCTTGTAAAAGGGAAATTATACCAAATTTTTCTGGAAACGTCGAAATGGCTGTATCTTTTGGACAGTCTTAGAGAATAGTTGCACCTGACAAATCAAAAGAATGAATGTGTAAGTAGGCTCTATAACCATCCATCCATCAAGAAACAACAGACAGTTCTCCATGGCAATCACATACCTAACTAATAATTATGGGACCCTCTCGCTTCAGTTGAGCCAAGTCACGCATCAAAAGCAAGCAAGAAACGCCCAAGAAAACGATAGAGATGATTGTCCAGGTGGGTATCCACAGACGATTACTTGCACGCTGAATGTGCTTCTTGTTTTTCACTTTTGTTCTTCTCAATGGCTGTGGGGCATTCTTTGAATTATGCCAATTATGTGTGCAAACAAAAAAGAGAACAATTGACAATGGAGAGACGTTGATGTGATTTGATCAGGCCATGGCAGACAAACAAACAAACTCAATCAAATGAACAGAACACATTTCCCGTCAATCTCAACAACTATTCTCATAATTCTCGGAATGACAGATATGCCAATATTTGTTTTGCATTGATCTCGGCAAGAAAGATGACAAGTATGGGAGGATATGCCATCACGTTCATCAATCAAGATGATGAAGCTAAGTTGTAGCTTGCCACTTTCTATTCAATCCTGTGCAAGCTGTGTTGCACCTTGTCTCTCTCTCTTCATTAATTTTAATTTCCTATTAAGGTGTTTCAAATTTAGCGGAGTCAATCAAGGTTCGCAGCTGTTAATCGCCCTCCACAATATTCAATTCAAGGCGAAGAAAAGATCAGCCAAGCTTTTTTAAATAAACCTAACAACCACACATGAGTCTCTCTCCATAAGTTTTGTAAATTCCGCATAATAAAGAGTTTTCTATTTTCTAACAAATAAATTTTCATTACTTGATATTAGCATATTTTTATATTTTCAAGTGAGAATTTTGTTTTCTCAATTTTTTATTTTTTTTTTAAATTTTGTACATATTAATTGTTAATGTCAATGTTATGTTTCTATGAGAAGAGGTAAAATTTGAGGGAACTATGTTTTTTTTTCTAGCTCAGAACTTGGTGTTTTTTATTTTCTAAAATTAAAGTTTAATTGTGTTTTGTTTTATTCTTTATTTTGTAAAATCAAAGTTTAATTTTGTTTTAATTTTTATTTTGATATTAGAAATAGTTTCAACACACTTAAAACCCTAAAACACACAAAATTCCCAAAGAAACAGCTATAATCTGAATTTTTAAAAATTTCAACAATATTTTTTTCAAAATAATGTCCAAAAATCTACTTATTCCTATCCAAATCCTAAAACTTTTAGACTATAGATTTCCGTTTTGCTTTGTCAACTGATCTTTTTTTTTATTTTCATGTTTTGCTTTCTCACCTTATCCTTTTTGTTTCCATACTTCTCAAAGATATTTCTTTCATCATGGATTTGATTGTTCTAGGAAGTTCCTTTTTATTTCTATACTTCTCAAAGATATTTCTTTAATCATGGATTTGATTATTGTCCTTCATTAAGTCTTTTGTTTTTAAATGCTACCTTATCATGGTTTTTTTTATTCTAATTATTAGAGGTGAGGTTTCCTATTTTCATTTTCGAGAAATCCTTTACCAAAGTCTAAAGAATGAAATAAGTTTCGTAGTTAAATATCTTATTAAAGTATTTTAATTTTTTTAATATCATAAATTGACGACTTACATTATTCATGTGATCCTTAAAATGATATATTATATGTTGGACTCAAAAAATCATATGTATATATATGGGTTGATGCATAATCATGGACTCCTTTAAAGGAACTTTAGATGCCACATAACACTGAAAAAACATGGAACCTCTCACTTTAGGTGACAATTAGAGGTACTTTGCTAACAGATTTGAAGATGAAGTAAAAAGATAAAAGTTAGGTAATTGAATAAGATTTCAAATGTATAAATTTTATCTATATAAAATTTGTGTAAATGATTATAGAATTAGTTTCCCTTAGATTGGGTTTTCAAAATTTCAGCATATCATAACATATATGTTTATGTGGGTGCAACACTATATGAGGTAAATAATGTCATTTTTGGATAAAATCTTGTAGACATATAAAGGACATATGGTACTAGTACAACAATATTATTTCAAAAAATTTCATTAATTATTTTTTTATTATTAATTATTGACATCTCAAAACCTTGAAACGAAAATGTTATGTGTGGGTGCAACACTCTAGAGGAAAAACTTACTAAAATTCTTCATTTCGATATATATTATTGTAGAGCTCACTCTCCTCTAGTGCGCCATATAGTTTTCTTGCGAAATGGTGAAGGAAATCAAAAGTTATATAAAAAACAATCGATGTATCCATTTTTTAAAATTGACGTGTGTCATTTAGAAAAATAATAATAAATAAATAAAACATACATTTTTAGGAAAAAAGTACATATTCAGAATTCCTAGATCGTATTCTACAATATTCTATATTTTCATAAAAAAATAGTGCTTGGCATAGCAAAAAATTCCATCAAAACCAAGCGTATTCATAGAGTTCTAAAATACAAGAAATAGCCCTAGTTTATTTGTCCTAGCCAATAGGTTCAGTAGCCCAAAGTTATTTCTGAACATCATGCCAAGCCTTGTTCCCACTAAAATTTTAAATTTTACAAAACACATGTGTTTTATATCACATATGTGTTATAACACATATGCGTTATATTGCATATTCATTTCACTACGTTAATTTAAAAATAAAATTACATATACATTGGTCTAGAAGTCCATACACTTTCTCCCTCTATAACCAAACTCTCCCCCTTTTTCTATCTAACACACATCCACATACCCTCTCTCAATCCCTTTTTATCTAACCATCTCTATTTCTCTCCTTCACCATCTCTCTACCTCTATAACCATCCCTCAAACCTCTCTCTCTCTCCCCCCCTTCCCTCTCTATCCCTTTTCCTTATCTCGCCACTCCCCCCCTTGAAAAAACTTACACACCTATTGGTATTGAAAAAACACACCCTCTCTCCCTCTATAACCAACCTTTCCCCCTTTTTCTCTCTCACACACATCCACACACCCTCTCTCCATCCCTCTCTATTTAACCATCACTATTTCTCTCCTTCATTATCCCACTGCATCTATAACCATCCCTCAACCCTCTCTCTCACCCCTTTCCCTCGAGTCTCTTCCTCTCCCCCCCTCTCTACCTAAATAACCCCTCCTTCCTTATCTCACCACCCCCCACTCAAACAAAGTTACACACCTCTTGGAATTGGAACACCAGACCCCCTCTCCCTCTATAACCAACCTTCTCCCTTTGTCTCTCTCAAACACATCCACACACCCTCTCTCCATCCCTCTCTATATAACCATCAATATTTCTCTCCTTCTCCATGCCTCTACCTTTGAACCATCCATGAACCCTCTATCTGTCCCCCTTCCCTCTATAATCATGCATCCCTCTCTCTCCCTCATGAAATCAATCTAATGGTTCAAGCCTTCATCTCTCCATATTTCTCTCCATTCCTCTCTCTCTCTCTCTTTCACACACACACACACACACACACACACACACACACAATCCCTCATCTCTATCCCTTGGTGTAACCATCCTTGATCATCCTTGATTTCCCTAAATCCCTCCTCTCTTACTATTATTATCCCACTTTCTCATGCTCTAATAATCCCTCCATCCATCATTCTCTCTCTCTCTCTCTGAATATCCCCCCTCTCACTCTTTAACCACCCCCCATTTGTCTCTGCCACTCACTCTCTCTATACCTCTCTCTATACCACTATTCCATCCATCCATCTCCTCCCTCTCACTCATTAACCACCTCCACCATTTGTCCCTCCATCCATTATGCTATATCTTTCCTCCATCCATTATGTTATATATTTCCTCCATCCATTATCTTATATCTTTCATGAACCCAATAATACCTCCCTCCTATATATCTCCCTCTCCCATCACCCCTATATCTCTTCCCTCACCCAATTTCTCCCTCCCATTTGTATTTATTCCCCTCCCATCAATCCCTTCATTTATATTTCTCCTCGCTCCCCCCCCCCCTATCTCTCCCCTACCCATCCCTCCATTCCCCTTATATTTATCCTCCCTTAATGCTCCCCACATATCTCCCCTACCCATCCCTCCCTCCCATGATTCCCTCTACACCTTTCTCTCCCTCCTTTGACTCTCCCCACTCTTTTAGATTAATAAATGTAATGTTAATTTCTCCTATCCCATATGCACTAAAACGCATATGAAATATGATGATCATGCTTTACATAGTGGTCCTTAGGTGTAAACCATTGTATGCATAATGCATGTGTGAAATAATACATATGTGTTAAAACAAACATGTGTTATATCGCATATGCGATATGGGTTTTATAAAAAATGATGGGTTGTAGGATGTGGGCCAGTTTTTACGGTAGAAAAAGGTTGAATTTCTCTAAACATGCACATATAGAACTATTCAACCTTCCATTTCATCATTTATTACACAAATCCATAGGTATTGTACAAGTTTGAGTGGATTTCAATGGGGGATGTATGTAATATAGGTTAGAAATAAGAGAGCAAGGTGCTTACACTAGAAGAATCTTTAAAAAAAAGAAAAAACAAGAGTGAATATTAAAGAAAATTTTGACATTCAATCCATGAGAAAATACTTTCCATTCCCGCTCAACAAGTGAAGCAGATAAATTCAATAGAAAGTACAATGTTGGATACCCTAGAGCAAGAGTCAAAGCATAGGAATTTGATAGTGGACAATACCATACATTCTCTAGTGACCCACATTTCAGTATCGAGTTCAATGGATGGAACACCACACTTAGCCTCAAATACTTGTGCCTTAACATCTCGGGGAAAAGAACAAATACCTAACATAGAGGTTGAGGAGAATAATGCAACGTTAATGGAAGTTGGTTATGGGGGAGATGAAAATCTTGGTGCATTACTAAGCAGACAATATTGTGAAGAGTTCAATCATTATGTTCCTGATGATGCAAATGTGTCTCCACAACAACCATGCCAAGTGGTTTAATCTCCTAATCAAAGTTGTCACTTTGTAGTGGATGTAAACATCACTCTAACATTTCAAGCGAAAAAAAATATCGCATGAACGCAAAAGAGAAATCCTAAATGCATAGAAGTGTATGAGAGAGAATTGAATTCCATGGAAGGTAAGGTGCCTACATGCACTATCCTTCGTCATTGTTCTCAAATAATGAAGTAATATTTTGATAAAAAACCTGACGCTGATAAATGCCAATTGTTTTTAGCTTTGATTAAATCTAGGAGTATGGGAATTGTTAGAAGAAAGTTGGGCATAAGAACATTGAAGAATATGGAATCAAGTAATCACATTATTAAATCTCTTGCTAATGCATTCACATAGATTGGTAAAAAAACTCATTCAAAGGACTGTAATGTGTCTCGTCGCATCTTGGATGAATCAATTGTAACTGGATCCACAAGACAATGTCGTTTACTTAAATGCACATCACAAATTATGGCTTTACATCCAAAGAAACTTAAAAAATATTTAGTAAGAATATATGAGCTTGATGTAGAGGGACAAATGGAAACATTATGTGCATTTAGCAGCAGTTTTCCCCATAAAGACATGAAGTTAGTCGAAGCAGTGAAGGGACTAGTGCACACTTTTTGGCACGATAACACTAGGCCTTATTCTAACACAAATGATGTGTTAAAATGATGTAGGGGTTCTATGAATTAATTAAACTCATTTGAAACATTATATTGACATGACACAAACTCAATTGTTTGAGACGTTTAAAGTTTCCCATGTAGAGCTAAGGATCGGGCAAATATCTTTTGAAAAATGAAATCCTTGGTATGTTAAAATCTATACTATCTGAAACACTTGTTGTTGTAGATACCGGATAGAGTTTGATACATATTATCATACATTTCCACATATACATCATTTTTTGCATCCTAACCATGTACAGAAATGCTCAAGTACAGTACCACCAATGTCATCTGGAGATTTCATCCATAGCATAATGTGTCCGAGGAAGGATGGGTAGACATATTACTTAAAACAATGCGTAGAGGGTTCTTGCAACAAATGTGGTTGGATATCATTATGGTATGATTGAATTTATGAGACTAAAGACCAACCATTCAGGAATACAATTTTCAAGAAGCAGAACTATAAATATGAGACATATCAGGTACATGATGGGAAAGAAAGCAACAATATTAAATTAGTGAATTTAGAGGTGACAATGTACATGAATAATATTCATTTAAATGATTATATTTTTTATGTTGTTTTATAACATTGTTTATTAACATATTAATATTCATACAAATATTTTTATGTTTTTTTATAAAATTGTTTTTTTTTCCCACCAGGTGCAAGTAGGTGAATTTATTTCAGAGTTACGTGGAAAGATCCAACAATAAATTCAGCATGTCGATATGGCACTATGGAAAGATAAGAAATTAAGAATATGCCGAGACACCTTCCCTCTTGAAACATTACTATCAATGGTTGACTTTGCAGAAATTGCACCCTACAACCACAAAATCAAATACAAAGTCAGTACTAGCACTCAGAGCATGTGAGCATCATGGTCCATATCACTTATCAACATGGGCCATATAGAAATGAATAGAAATGTGTGATATTGAAATAAAGTCACTTCTACATAAGTGACTACCGAAACCATGACATCCATTACATGCAACATTTCTTTAAATTGTTCTATGATCATGTGATAGCTATGGATATACCATTTTGTCGTCATTTGATTTGGTCAGATGGTTGTGCTAGGTAGTTCAAGAATGCACATGTATTTCAATGGTTGTGTTTGTTGCACATAAAATACAAGGTGCCACATATATGGAACTACTTTGGAATTGGTCATGGAAAATGAGAGCACGATGGTGTTGGTGCATGCATAAAAACTGCCCTTTTAAGGGAAGAGATTACGTTTATAGGTTCTCGCCTTCGAGACACTGCATCTATAGTGAAATGTTGTGCATATCTGAGGGGAGAACAAGAAACAATGGAAAACCTAGTGCATAGAATATTCTGGGAGGTGATAATTGACCATTCCAACACACATAAGGTGAACATAGTGCATGGAACTTGATAGTTTCATTAAATTAGAAGCTCAGACAACTCAAATCTACAAATTTCGACAAGATTGAAAGCTTTCTTTTGTGATTCCTATAGAATTAATGAATGGAATGACTGTGAGTATACAAATACAGTTGATACATGGGATCAAGTGACACTTGGCACTGATTTGAAGGGGTTTAATGAAATATACCATTTGGAAGATGATCAGACATATATTTATACATAGTATGATCACATATAAGATATCATACAAGCAGGTAGAAAAAAGTAAATTTGTAGTACCTAAATCACTACAAACTTTTACATTTAAAGAAATTTTATTTTATGTTACATGCAAGACCTTTTTTAATACATGTATTGTTAACTCGGCCTATTTCCTTTCACAGGTCATATATATGCAGTGGTTGCCTCAAAAAATAATGAATGGGATTCTGACTATTGCTTGGAACTTTGCTTAGAGGGGAAACAAACCATTCTCGAACATGTTCCAGATGATGAAAATATTGAATTCCCAACTGGCTCGATGGTTATAAAAGGGGAGTACTTGAAACTAGTATCAAAACAAAAAATGAAGGGTGGGTCATGGGGGGTTAACTAGCAAGGCAATATTATATCACATCCATTCATATTAGGGGTTTGAATATTCCTAAAAGCCTAAAAATATATATTGCCTTGTATTAAGGGGTCAAGGTTTTTTTTTAATTTGACATAGTGATATAGATATTGGGGTTATTTTATTTGGGTGGGTTGAGGAATAACATTCAAATCGTGGGACACACACACACACACATTCTTCATTTATTTGGAGCCCGCCCACATAGACATGTTGAATGCCTCCATGGTTGAATGAAAACATGCCCTTGCATTACAACCTCGCATAATTTAATATGCAACAATTATATATATAATTTAAAATCTGTAAAATAAAAAAATTATCAACATAATTATAATTTAATAAAAATATTATTTTAAATTAAATATTTTAATATACAACAATTTTATGCGAGGTTGTAATGCAAGGGAATGTTTTCATTCAACCATGGAGGAATTCAACACGTCTCTGTGGGTGACCTCCAAATATATGAAGAAGATATATATACCACAATTTGAATGTTATTCCTCAGCCTTCCCACATATATATATTTTACATTCTACCCAAATCGTTATATATATTTTATTTGGATGGATCGAGGAATAATAGGGTGCCAACAAAACAAGCAAGATATAGTTTTTTACTGTGTTTATATTTTGATTTTAATAATGTAAATTGTTCCTCTTAAAATGTTTATAGGTTCTCGTCCTGTGTGTTAGAGGAATGATGATGATTCTGTTGGTGATTTACTCATATTAATGTAGCATTGATTGTTTATGTGTAATTGCATTTTCATCGCTGGAAAATGTAATATGCTAGCGTATGTTACGTTTAGCCTATTATTTGATAAGGATCCCTCAAGGTTTATGACTGGTGGGTGACTTGTATATTTTACTTGGCTTAATGTGTAAACTTAGTGACTGCTACGCAACCTTTGTATGTTGTTTGGTTTGTTAAGGGATTTGATTCCTGGTTAATTGGTTAGGTGTAATCAGATTGTTTATTAGTTTGGTTAATGAGTAGTTTAAATGATAACAAGGACGTTTGTAGTTTGTTTATTTATTTTGTTTAGTTGATTTCGTTGGATGGTCTTTCCATTGCTTATCAATTCTTTTGAATATTGTTAAGCAATGAATGTTGCACATAAAATATATTGTAAGTTTAGTGTTTTTTGTGCCATTTAATAATGTTAAGAGTTTTGGTTTCCAAGGGTCTCAATCCTTGGTCCATGACTCTACTTTAATAGTTTGTTTTAATCGATAAATTAATTTGATAATGATTATTTATTTTTACTGCTAGTTTTATGAACTCGTGGGAGAAAACTTTATACATGTACTATGTTTACAGGGTTTATATTTAGAGTTTTAATATTTTTTTTATAGTTGTAAAATATTTGGTTGCTATATTTTATCAAAACTAAAGGTTGAGTCTAGACTAAACCCTAACATTTATATAAAACTTTGAAACTAGTTTAATGTAAACCTGATAGGAAAGCTACTCTAAAATCTATATAAAAATTAAAACTGAGATTCTAATTTAACTAATAAAAACAAACCTGAAATATTTATTCAAACTAATGGGGAGTAAAAATTACAGATCTAAATCCAAACCATCAGGACTGTAATCACAACTTGTAAGCATAATTAAAATAGTTTTGAAATGTAGAAACCTCTTACCTGCAACTATGCAGCTTGAAATGGATAAAAGACCCTGCACACTTTAAACAGCTAGAATTAATAAAACACTAGCTATCTCTAACCTTAGGGATGATAACCGAATAACTTTGGAACTATCACGTTCCTCCAAACCATGACTCAGAACCATTCCTGGTTCTAATTTGGATCCCTCGAGCTGGCCCCAAATGAAAGTGATCTAGAACTCCTAAGGGTGGGGTTGCTACTGTTTTGAAAATCAGGCTTTGTATAAGAATGCTTGTTTTTGGAAAATGCACACCAAATTCATTCACGAATAATAATGAGATCCCTAATCCTTCTCTTGGATTGGGTCTTTATAGAAAATCTTTTAGGAAATGGTATTTGGTTTAAAATTTAGTTGGATGAAAAATTCATTACTTTCTTGAAAATAATCTTTAATTTGATTTATATGGAATTAATAGTTATTTTGTTTCACTAGGAACTTTTTACTAATTCCTAATTNTATATATATATATATATATATATATATATATATATATACTTTTATACATAATATATAAACTTTACATAATATTATTAATATTTATTCATGCATCATATATCATAGTTTATTTATTTTGATGCATTCCTTAGTTTACATTATTTATTTTCTCAGGGCCTTAGGTAGGTTCTGGTCAGTCAGCTAGGTTAGACATTCTAGATCGTCCTTACATGTTTGATTACCTTATATTTCATGGTAGTTCTTCCAATCCTTGATGGGAACTAGATTTGAAATTTCATTTAATCAACTTAAAATAATTATGATAAGGGTCGGTGCTATCCAAAGTCATTCTCACTTAACAAACTTAATTTCAGTAACCCCTAGCATTATTCAGAGCCTCAGCTCAACACTATTAATTGGGATTTACACTAGTGTGATTCCAAAGCCTCTCGTTCAACACTAATACTAGGATGTACTTGTATAATACACCTAGGGATACAATGGAAAAAGATCTGATGCTCCAAAGCTTATGTTTAACATCAGATTGGAGTGCTCTAGGGCTTATGCTAAACACTTCCAATCTTATAACTCATGTGCTCCAAAGATTATGGTCAAAAAAAAATATCATAACTCATGTGCTCTAGAGCTTATGCTCAACAAAAATATCATAACTCATGTGCTCTAGAGCTTATTCTCAACACAAAATCTCATCACCGATGTGCTTCAGGGATTACACCCAACACATTATAGAACTCAATCATGCATTCCGTCTTCTACATAATACATCAAAATAATCATCTCACTATATGTATTAGGGCTAATCACATAATAATAAATCTAGTACATTGTACCAATATAATAGTCCTTATCCATCAGGGTCTACGCCCAACATATATAATCATATACAAGACAATAAAACATGTGCATTGGATTACACCCAATATATCTAACTAATAAACATAACTCATGTGTAGTGGGGAATACACCCAATATATAAACATAAACATCAAAGTAACTCATATGCAATGGGGCTCATGCCAAATACAGATAAGGTTAAAATTCGAGATATTACATCCCTTCCCACTTTGAACAACGTCATCCCGATGTTCTAGGGACTAGAAATGAAGTCATGAAACAAGGTAGGGTAATCCTTTTTCATGGTGGCTTCATTCTCCCATGTGACCTCATCATCTCCAAAGTGCTTCCATTGTACTTCCAGTTGGACAATGGTTTGCTTCCTGATTTGTACTTCTCTTTTGTCTAGAATATGGAGTCTGGTATAAACTCCCCTTGAGGTTCCACCTGTAGCAAGGACCAATCAATCACATATTTAGTATCATATACATATTTCTTCAATAAAGATGCGTGAAAAACATCATGAACCTTTATACAAGAGGGTAAATCTAATTGATACGCCACCGACCCTCTCTTGGCTAGTATCTCAAAGGGTTCACAAAATCTTGGTGCCAACTTTTTGCACCTTCTTAAGCTTAATGAGCTTCTTTTCTCTTTTACTTTTAAATAAACATGTTCACTGATATGGTAATATTTACCTTTTCTTTTCTTATCTGCATAAATTTTCTGGTGATCTTGTGCTTCCTTGATATTCTGTTGTATTTTGGTTACTAATTGTTCTAGTTCCTTCAATAAGTCTGACCCTAACATGAGCGTGTCCATCGTACTACCCCAAGTTACCAGTGCCCTACACTTTCGGCCATAGATTATCTCAAAGGGACTAATTTTGGTGGAGGTCTAGTATCGGTTGTTACATGCAAACTCTACAAGGTGCATATAATCCTCCCACTTTCTCAATTTTTTCATCACATACATTCTACGAATGTCTTCCAAAATATGATTTACTCATTCTGTCTTCCCGTCCGTCTGTGGGTGGTAGGCGGTACTAAAATTTAACTGTGTCTCTAAGATAGAGAATACAGATATCCAAAAGATACTATTAAAATCCATGTCTCAGTCTGAGATGATTTCCTTGGGTATCCCACGCAATCGAAATATCTCCTTTAAGAATATGCAAGTAATGTGAATTTCCTTGTAAGTTGACTTAACTAGGATAAAGTGTGTCGCTTTAGACAACTTATTAGCCACTACAAAGATGGAATCATTCTGATTCTTTCTCTTTGATAGACACATAGTAAAATCCATATAGTATAACCTCCCATGTCCATTTTGCGATGAATAATGCTATGTTGGCCTTTAACTTAGACCAGAAGAAGTGTTTCTTTACTGCCGATATCATCTTTTGATATCCCTGATGCCCTGAGTAGGGATTATGATGAAACTCTATTAGGATGATGGACCTGATGTATCCTCCCTTCGGAACATACAGTCTATATTTGGACCACAATAGTCTGGTCTCGTCTACCTTATATTCTTTCTGTTGTTGAAACAACCTGTCCTCCTAAATATTTTTGAGGACTTCAACATTGAAACGGTAAAATCCTGTTGTAGTTTTGATCCTATTGTGTAAATCCGAATCGATTTGGCTCAAGGTTACGTCATACAACATATGAGCTCATCAACTTAAAGCATTGACAATTTTATTCTCCTTTCCCTTTATATGCTTTAATTCAAAGTGGTACTCACCAAGGAAATGCAACTATCCGGCATGCCTGGAATTTAGATCTGGCTAGTCGAACAAGTACTTCAGACTCATGTTGTCTATATTTGGGAGAAATTTCTTCCCCATGAGGTAGTGCCTACACATATTCAAGGTGTGGATAATGGCCTCTAGCTCAATATCATGGGTGGGATAATTTTATTCGTGTTCCTTTAGTTTTCATGACTCATAACATATCATGTAATCATTTGCATGAGGACTCCAACAAGTCCTTCCTTGATCGCATATGTGCAAAGAATGAAATCCCCACCAGGATCTACAATTCGTAGTATAGGTGCAGTACTAAAAGTTGTTTAAGGTTCTAGAAGATTTCCTCGCACTTGGTTGTCCACAAAAAATTATTTGCCTTCTTTTGTAAGGAGTTCATGGGACAATTAATCCCCGAAAAGTTTTCAATGAACTTTCGATAATAATCTGCTAATCCCAAAAATGACCTTATCTCTGTGACACAAGTAGGGGTAGGCCATTCTTCAATGGATTTAATGTTTTATGGGTCGATGACTATTCGTTACTTGCAAATGATGTTACCTAGGTATTGTATATGTGGTTTGTAAAAATTACATTTTCTAAAAATAGTGTAAAGTTGGTTTTCTCGTAACAACCCTAGTGCTATGCAGAGATGTTCCTCATGTTCTTCTTTATCTTGGAGTAAACTAGTATATCATCTATAAATACCAATAGAAAATTATCCATGTATTTACTAAAGATATTGTTCATCGTGCACACAAAATTTGTCGACGCATTGTTTAGCCCAAAAGGAATTACTGTGAACTCGTAATGGTCATATCAAGTTCGAAAGGTTGTTTTGTGTATATCCTCATCATGGATCTGTACTTGATGGTATCTGGATCACAAGTTGATCTTTGAAAATATCTTTTCTCCTTCGACTTGATTGAAAAATTCATCAATCCTAGGAAGTGGGTAATGGTTCTTGGTGGTCATTTTTTTGAGTTGTCAGTAATAGATGCACATTCGCATCATATTGTACTTCTTCTTTATGAAAAGTATAGGTGCTCCCCAAGGGGACACACTAGGATGGATATAACCCTTCTCTATCAACTCCTATGACTGTAACTTGAGCTCCACCAATTTAGGTGTGCTCATACGGTCTGGGGCTTTTGAGGTTGTTACTGATCCTGGTGTAAGTTCTATGGAAAAATATAAGTCCTGTTTTGGTGGTAATACCAGTATTTCCTCAAGAAATACATCTGTAAATTTCATGAGAACATGAAAGTTCTCAATTTGTCGTTCTCTCTCAACTTCTACATCCTGGAAGTTAACTGCAAAAAGTTTGCAGCCCTTTCAAATACATTACTTTTCTTGTAATGAGGATATCTGTCTAATGGAAATCTTCTTAGGTATGACTTGGATCTTTGTTTGATTCCCTTAGCTATCCATGCACAAGATTGAATTGTTTATACAATCAAGCATAACTTGGTTTTGTTTCAACTAGTCCATTCCTATCAACATGTCGTACGATCCTAGGGGTAGGATATTTAGATCTACCTTAGAAGGAAAACTATTCATGTCTACCTTACAGTTCTTACTAGTTTTGAAACCCTTATTTTTGTACTGGTGGCTAGTTGTGCCAGCCATGGTTTCTCATGTTTCACTTTGTTTAGTTTACACGTGTCAATAATATTGGGGGAAACATAGCTTCGAAAAGCATCGAGATGAATCAAAATTGAAATAGAAGTGTTTGAAACCTTGGGCCTTCTATTTTCACCATAGTGGCCTAATGGTCAGCTTGTCATCCACCAAGTGTTGCATAGATCCTAGGTGTACTAACCACGTCTTCCATTGCTGGGTCTTCCTGTAGGTTGTGTAGGACTCCATTAGTCTTGTTTGGAAAATATCTGGCATAGTGGGGCCATTGGAATTTCCAGCAACTATCCTACAGTGGGGTAGCCTTGGCTTCTCCATTTGTTTATGGTCTGTTTGTATTTGGTATGAGCACATTTGGCCATGCACCTGTCTTGTTGAAATTTTTGTTAGATGGAAAACTATTTTCTATTTTTTGTAATGAAGTGGCTTAAAACCAGGTTTTCAGTTGTTTGAGAAGGTCCTATACCTATCTCAACTTTTGTTTATATTTCCTTGCCTCAGTTGTCCATGCTCATAAAAAAGTATAGCTTTCTATAAGGTAGTTTCCAGAGTTTTTGGAATGTCAAACTCAATTATCTCTTGAAAATTTTGAGGAAGACACCCCAAAAACTGTTGTATCATGACCTTTTTGTCCTTTATGTAAGGTATGTAATGTAATAGATCCAAAAATCTGTTGATAATGGAATCCATGGTCATGGGGTGCATCTTTAACTCATGAAATTATTTCACTTTTCTATCAAATAATATTTGAGACATGTATTTGTATTGAAATATTCTGCGAAAATTACTCCATCTAATTTCTTTTATTTCATCCTTTTTAGTAGGCTTTAGGTCTCTCCACCATCTATCTTCTTTCCCGTTTAAGTTGTAAATATCTAGCGGGGCTTTCATCTCACTGGATTAGTTGTGTAATCGAAATTATTTACTCATACCTCGGAGCCATTCTTTAGACTTCTCCTCGGTATTCATCTCTTCTTCATAGGTTGGGGTTTTTATCTTTCGAAATTCTCCTTGAAGGTTTTCATCATTTTTCTTCCTTTTTCTACAAGGAGAGAGTGAAAATCATTGGAAAGACTGTGATATTCTCCTTCTGGAAGATCACGTGTGTGTTATTTTCTTCCCTCTTCCTTTTCACTATTGTTCCTTCTTTTATGATGATAATTTTCCTTGGATTTATTGGTTGAATGGGTAGGTTGTGTAGGAGGGTTTACTCATGTCAAGTTCTGAAGTAAATCATCATTTATTACATTTTGTTCTTTTCTCTCATTAATTTTATCATCTGTTAAGCTTTGTAAGTATGGTTTCACACTATGTATGGTCTTCATCAGGTTAGAATTTAATTCCACCATAATTTCTTCTTCTCGCGTTGGGGAATTTAGGTTCCCTTATCGATTGTTGTCCTCTTCTACACCCATGATTTGGACTTTTCTTTAAATATGTAATTTGAATATTTAGTAAAAAATAACCTTCTATTAGTTCACAAAATCACAAATACAATTTTGAAATGTTTATTTCAGAAACAGATGTTCAGTATCACCCATTAGGTCTCTAAGTGAATGAAACTCGGCTTTGATACCGCTTGTAATGTCCCTAAATTACATAAATATTTTTTTGTTTTGTAGGAATAATAATAATGCTAATATCTTAAGGGAAATCTTATTCTTAACTGCATAATTATAAAATTTATAACAACTATGCCTAAGTTCTGGTTTTGTTTTCCTTTTAGTATGATTCCTACTTTACGATGATGTTTAATGTCATTCTTTTATATTCTAATGTACTGGTATTTATGTATATTTTATCTGGTTTATTAATGTTTTGATATTGTTTTATTCATGTTTGATTACATCTTACGTTATTTAGTTTTCTAATTTACTAAACAATGAGGCTAACTTACCTCTATTTTTAAATGGGAGGAGTGGCAAGGTTTTCCCTAATGACTCACTCAGAAAGGTAAGGAAATCCTGAAATACCGGGCTTACTTAGTTCTTTCGAACTAATGCATGACATATCTATTCTTATTGTAGGTATTTCACCGCTAAACCTATGCTACCCATGCGTGACAAAAAAAAGTAAAAGGTATAGCACCTAAAGATTTCTAGCCCGAAATGATAAGGGATTGGTCATGGTATTGACACTCCACACAGAAGCATGAAATCAAACCATAGAGAGGAGCATTAAATCTCAATGAGAAAATGTGTGAATTTAAAACTATAGAGGAAGGGTTTTGAATAAAAACACCCAGCTAAGTAATTGTATCAGGTTTCAACTAAGACCATCGAGCTTTAAGCAACTCTTGTACATATGTGATGGTGATCATAATGGAGTAATTCATTATGCTGGCACTTCATATGGAAAACACCCATGGATGAATCCTGTGCTAGAAAAGGTATTATGTGGAAGTCTCTCAGATATGTTTATTCATGCTATAAGGTTGACATGTATGAGATAGTTTAATTGATCTGACGATAGCAACATGAAATTTTTACACTATTATATGAAAGTATTGTTTATTATAGAGCTGTGTGAAAGACGGGTGTTCATTTTTTATAGGATGTGGAATATAGAGAAAAAAAGATTCATACAGGTTGGCTTGACAGTCATATTGCAATGCATGTTAGAGAAGAGAGGCCACCTTGGTATCTTTTAGTGGCTGGAGGAGCACTCTATGTAAGCCTTTGAATCAGTTCAAGTTTTGTAAAACCTTGAGGGACTAGTATGTCCTGTTATTGCCTTTGTTTATCATTTACCCGATATTGAGCTCTAACATGCTCATTTTATATCAGAAAGCATTAGCGATGAGTGCCGCAATCGTTTCTGAAAATATTGGGTATCTTGAGAAAGGACAAATCCCTCCCAAGGTAGGCTGTGTAAAGCTTGTACCTTTATGGAGGGAAATTTGTTAGAGACATGTCTTATGTGACATTGTGACCCTTTTAATCTTTTAAATTTGTATTAATGTATGTTTTAGAAATGCAGAATATCTCTTTGGTAAAATCTGTAGTGTCTCTCAACATTGAAGGGATAAAAAATATGGTATGCATTCCTTTAAAAGTTGACAGTCAGTTCTATCTATTTTTCTAATTAGTTTATTATTTCAAAGTGGAATAGAAGATATTATTTCACAATGGAATAACATAAGCTCTATTTGTATATGGAATTTCATCTTTATTTGTAGATTGAAATGGTAAAGGGAGGACCATGTAGCTATATACTAAGGCTTAACCAATCAGAAGTTGAAGTCGAAATACACACACTACGTGATGGAGGGCTACTAATGCAGGTGCTTCTCTCTATTTCCTTATGTTTTACATTCATACCCTTTTCATTGTATGTTACAAAATAACCTCAGGATATTTGTCCTAACACGGAGTTTTTTTATTTTTCCCATTTAATTTTGTTGAATTGAATGGGAAAAACAAAATTGAGCCTTCAAAACATTTGAAATGCATAGCAACTAGCCTTATGTAGATATGATAGTTGATATGATAATTTCTCTCAAGTGAAAGGTTTGATTTTTTGTTGTTGTTCTTTGATTTGCTGATATCATTTCACTTCCCTTCTTGCTATGGTAAAATTTCATGGTGCATTACAGTGGCTTCATTTTGAAATTATTTCAGTCTTCTTTCATAATGTTTCTTTTCTGATTAGTCTTAGCCAAGGTCATGGATATTATAGAATTTATCATAGCAGGTAAATATTTTTGTGTTTGAGGGTGGTTTGAGGCATACATGAACACTTGCAAATACTTGTAAGATGGCATAAAAAATATAATTAAATTAACAGAGTAATAGAAATAGTGAAATATAGTAATAAGGAATGGAGGTGATAATTCTTATAGTAATTAGCTATACAGTTCTTTGTGGCAAGAAAAGCTGTAATGAATAGGATGTTTTGCTTCTAAATATTTGAAAGTGATTATGAATTTCAGAACATGCAAACACCCATGTCTGCAAGAAAGTCTAGAATGATAAGAAAAGACACAATTGGAGAAGTGGTAGATAGGGGCAAGTCGAAAGTTCGTGATCATCAAGGTTTGCTATAATGAAACATGGTTTTATTAAAATTTCCTTGTTTTCCTACCAACTTGTTAACATTTGGATCATGGGTTGAATGTTATATTTGCAGATGGTACTATTGCAGGCTTCTGTGAAATGTTGGATGATTATCTTGAGAGAGCAGAAATTCCTGGAGAAGATGAAGGTGAAGAGGAGGGTGCATGGCTTCCTATTTCTGAAATAAAACTCCTTGCAAATGAAATCATGTCTGCACATTCAAGGAATACTTTACATCTGGCCCCAGTGGACACTATTGTAAGACTGTTAAGTTTACTTGATCATCATATACAGCGTGGGCATGACATGACAGTGGATGAAGAAGATGATGTGAGTCTAGATAATAATATGTTCAGGTGAATTTTATTTTCAAATTAACAGCATGGCTCACAGTGTGTGTGTGTGTGGCGGGGGGTCCTCTTAAAAACTTTATTTAAGTTCTTCAAGAAAGACCTTATGTCTTGGAAATGTTATGTTCTTCATTTGAGGCATTGTTAGCTAAACACATTGTTTGACATCTGTTACACAAACTATATTACCAAGGAGTTCAGGCATGGTAGTACTGGGTGATAGAAATCAGCCTTCTAGGTAATCATTAGGCTTTAGGGTGACTGGAAGCAAAACTACAAGGTTTCAGGTGATAGGGTAGGCTGTTCCAAAATGTTCGAGGTATGTGATATCCATACTCTGTTGAATAAAGAAGTGAATTAAAGTTTAGGCTTGGATTGTTGAGAATCCATTTTTGTAAGAATGTCACTGTAATACTATTTCATGTGGATGGTCACACAACTAATATAAGACTTACACTTGTCTAAGCTTGTTTGATTTTTCTAAATGAAACTTAGAGAGGATTGATCACAATCCATTAATATTATGGTCAAAGAAAAATACTAAATAGTAAGGTTTTGTTGTAGAAGAAGTAAGGAAATCAAAATTTCTACTAACATACTAACATGCAGGCTAATAGTGAACACCCTATGGAAAAGGCCGTAGTGGATTATACCAGAAAACTGAGAGGAAAATATGGGTCATTTACTCTTAGTATTCATGGTCCATGCATGTCCAGTCAAAGTGCATCATCATAAATGAGGAGGATTATTATTTTCTTCTCTTGTTCTCCTTGTCTCCACCAGTATCATGTGCTAGGTATTTCAACAAGGGGTGGGTAGTCTCTTGAGAAGGTCTCATATCCCATAGATCAAGGAGAGGAGTGCATATCTTTGTGTGGGGGGGGGTCATAAAGTTCATTTTATTGAACATAGAAGAGAAATACCATAGAGGGAGTAGCCTTAGTTCATTGTTAAGGAACCCTACACACTTATAAATAATTATTTTGCATGGTGAGGGAAAATAATGAATGTCAAGTATCATGTCAATATACTAAGTGGAAATCTAAATGGGTATAAAAATGTAAATGAAAAAATTGATACATGCAATATACAGTGAAAATACGGTTTTTTTTAAATTGGGAAGGCATATTGGGAGGGGGTTAAAAAAAAGATTTTGGGAGGTATTTTCCAATATTTTTTGAAAATAGGGGTATTGTTTCATATGCCATGAATGAACATGCTATGGCATGGTTTCACTAATTGAAGACCCCATGTCATTTACTAGCAACTGGTGATTCTTTTGGAGCCACGACACCTTGTAGGGTGTTGGATGTTTAGCTTTCTTCAGTTTTAGTTTCTCCACCACTTTGGTAGAGACCAAATTATTTGTACTACCACTGTCTATTATAATTTGACAACATTTCCCTTCAACTTTACATACTGTTTTGAACAAGATTTTCCTTTGAGCTGGTTCCATAAAGTTCATTTTCTGGTTTCAACAACACTTTTCTTATCATCAAATATTCCCCTATCTCTGGTATATTCTCTGCTTATGGAGTTTTTGTTTCCTCTCCCTCTATTTGAGCAACAATGACATTTATTTGTTTTATCCCTGCATTCTCAAGAAAATCATAGGATGGGTTTCCTAATTTGTTACATATGGATCATCTCAATTCCCTTCCTCTTCCTATACCTTCTCTTCCTATATAAAAAATCCCTCTGCCTCTTGTATCACCATCGAAAGGTGTATGCTGACTTGAGTTGTTGTTAGCTCCATCTCTAGGTGTTGTAGATATTTCTCTACCACCTTGACTTCCCATTCCTTGGAAAGTACCTTTTCCTTTGGTATATTTATTCCTCGTGAGTTTTTCCTCATCCTTTAAGGCCATCCAGTACCCCTCATCCACTGTTTTTTGAGATAGTGTACTAATCACATATTGTATCTCCATTCAGAGACCATTTAGGTATTTGGAAATCATCTTTACAGTGTATTACACTTTTCCTTCTCTTATGCTCACTTTATAAAACTCCTTTGTGTACTCTCTCATAGTAAATAACCTCTGTCTAAGGTTCTGCATCTGTCTGTATAAGGATAAGTCGTAATCACTTTGTAAGAATTTTCACCTCAATTTTACCACCATTCCGCTCCAATCTTTTATTGGTTGTTTACCAAGTATTCTTCTTTATACCCGCATTCCATCCCACCAAAGTGATGCATGTCCCTTCAACTTAGTGACAACAAATTTCACTTTCTTCTCATCTTCCATCTCTTCATAATCAATGAATTTCTCCATATTGTTTATCCAAACAATCAATTCTTCAGGATGAGATCTCCTTTATAAACTGGAATTTATGCTCTTGGTTTTGAAGAGGATGTCAATACTATCTTTAAAAACCTCAACTCATGAGTAATCACAACTTGTTCTTCTACATCTGGGGCCTCATTTTCTAGCTCATTAACATCTCCATCAGCAACATCTTTATGTTCCATCGCCACTAGTCAGACATTTACTTGTTGCATAATTTCCACCACTTCTGCATTTTCTATAGTTATTCCTCTTTGTCGACCCCCACATCCTATACCAACTTTAAAATCCATTTTAAAATTTCCTCTCTTGTTCCCAAGGTTTTGCTCAATGTTTTTGATAAGCCCTAAATTTTCTCTGATACCACAATTGACGGCAGGACAAGTACTGCAGGAGATAGAATTAATCTCTCAACCCTTGAGATTAGTTCATCTAATTTTGGATCCTCATGTTTAGGTTTAATCTATGTGTTTTTAGACATTCATGGTATATGGCTTTTTACAGATCCTGTAATCACAAAGAAATTTGGAAACTTACCTGGTTTGACTTCGATGGATTTCTTGGTGACACATGGAGGGTATAGATGCAACTACATGGACATTAGATCCTTTTTCCTCTACATTGTTGATCTGTCAACCAAATGAGGTTACCAATTAACTAGTCTGAGCTTTAACAGGATGGAAACATGAAGTTAACAGAAAAATCCCAGTCTCAAATTCTTCTTTCGAATTTATTCTTTGCCTGGCGTTTTCCACTTAACACGACTTCTGTGAAATCGACCCTTTCAATGATCGATTTTCGTCCTCATAGTCTCTCTAAGAGTCATGAAAATTTAATAAACTTTGTTTACAGAGATGAATTGCAGAATTATTCATCATTCGATTTATAGGATTTTCGAAGGTAGAACCTACGGGGATTTCAAGAAAAAATCACATAGTACAAATTTGTCATTTTTCAACTCTCCAATTCAATCCAACCCAACTTTTCATTAACTACAGAAATTACATATATACCCACTTCTAAGCGGTTGAGATCCATAACAAGAGGATCGAATCTCTCCAATATTAGCTAAAAACTAATTTTACACAGTATTCTTTTTTTAAATCTAAACAAACACATGTAAAGATTACATGGAAAATATGGGAGATTTAAACCTTTTTATTCAAGTTATTCTAGAAATCTAGAAATGATAGTGAAAAGATCCCACTCCTCTGCTTGAAATTATTTTTGTATTTTCAAATAATTTCTGAAAGACTGGATTTTGACTTGGTTCTCTTGCATCATAAGACATATGAATAATCAAACTATCCTTAGCTCTAGCATGTGTGGAAATATAATATTGTACATATATTTTCATAATGTTGTGAGAGTATATATAACAAAGTCATCATAAACTAGCAATCAATCATGGATTTAAATGTACATTCCTATTCCATTTTAAATGAATTAAATATAGCATTCTTCCATTATGTCATGCAAATTGAAACTTTAAATCTTAAACCAAATACATCTACAAACAACAAATTAAAATAGATTTTAATTTTTCAAGTAAATAAACAATATGATTGTCACTGAATACTATTATAAAACACGTCCAACATTTCCAAGACTCGAAAGTTGGAAATGTCATCATCTAGAATCATATAGTACTGAAACATAATTTACCACCTCTATAACCCTTAGGGGTCAATCATAGACTCAAATACCCATATGTTATGATTACCCTTCCTTAGATCTAGCCTCCAAAGGAAACATGATATACAAATACATACACAATGGATTAAAAATACCATTATACTTGAATAAATAAACCCATAAACACACATGCATATCATCACATACATTATAGAAATAAGATAGACACGAGATAAACACATAAAAATGAATAATTATCTTTAATGACAATTGGTCCAAGCAATTGGCTATGTAGGATTAACGTTCCACACATCCCTAGGTATTATACTTTGATACCACTCCATATATGGATTATGAGGTTACTAGGGTGAAGGACACCTATATGATTTTATGTCTCGACCCAGATCCCATTTTCTCTCAATGCTTATCCAAATGCACATTCATATCTTCTATATGAATATTAGTCAGACACCACAACCATGGCACTCTTCCCAACTTCCCCATCCAACATGAGGAAGGAATTTCTCTTTAATGATCCACATTTCCCTCAATAAATCCAAACCTTACATTTCTTACTAGTGTGTGCATTAAAAGTCCAAGATACTATGTGCCTTTCAAGCATTTTCGGTAGAAATAAACCATGATTTTTTTTAAAAACTTTTTAAGCATCTCATGAGCAACAAATATCAGTGTACAAGGTTGTTACATTCATACTTTTTATCCATATAGACAATATGCTTGTGTCTCTAAGTCTAGTTATTGGATACAAAATGAACTCTACTTCATTCATTTTCTCTCCATTCGTGACTTCTATTCTTTGTCTTTCATGGTCTAGTCTCCCCTTGCCCCTCCCATCCACTGTCAAGCAAAATCTGTAACGAATTAATTCGCCTTCAATTTAATTAGAGAACAAGGCACCTTCAATTTAATTAGAGAACAAGGTAGGTAAACTTTGATTTGCTACACTCTATGTGCAGGATAAGATAATCTAGGGCTAAACTCCTATGATAACCTGATCTAATTTACTGAGAATCAAATTCTATTAATTCCAAAAGGAAATCATAGAACTAATTTATTCATTCATTCACTAAGAAAAAATAGATATTAAAATCTAATTTAAAAAAAGGATTCATGCATCAGGCCAAATTCTAACTTATTTGAACAGCTCTACAATTAACACTTAATCTACTTCTAATTACCTAAAATATCAGATACTAGATAACAGAACTAATTCCAATCGTATCTTCCTAATGCAGAGAATTTAATATTTCAATTCAAATAATCGATCAATCAAAGAACATAACTATCCTTACAGTCTTAGTAACCAAATCAGGAAATAGATTATATATCTAAAATAAATTGTTATAAAAGAAATGGTAATCTGAATCAATGACTACTGCTCTTAGATTTAAACAAAATGAACTAGCTCTCAAACTTTGCAAGTCTTTTAACTAAAATTTCCTTACTGCTAGAAAAATATACTAAAAATAATGTTCAAAAGAACTACCTTCAACAAACAGTACATGCTATGGTTTATCTATTGTAAGCCCAAAATAAATTCAGAGAAGAAATATTGACTCATCTAAGAATTCATCTAGTAACTTCAAGCTTCAATCAAACTGTAAATGAGCTACGATTTTTATAAGACTAATACATTAATTTCATGCACTACCAATATTGAACTTTTAAGAATTTCTAAACTACCATTAGGGGAGTTTTAAGGTCTAAAATGGGCCTCATAACGTAAATAATAAAATAAGAGTTATAATAATAAAATAAAAGTTCTAAATTTTGGAGGGGAAAAATAAAAACTATTTTTTCTTATCGTATTTTTGCAATATCTCCTTATCGGTTCACCCAAAATTCAAGTTTGGGGACTCATTGGATGCAGAACTAAATTCTGCATCCAACCCACACCCACACTGCATACTTTTGAGGTACCCACGACACCTAAAAATTAAATATTCAATAAAAAACATATTTTAATATTAAAATACATTTTTTTTATTAAACATTTCATTTTTAGGTGTCGTGGGTGCCTCGAAATTATGCAATGTAGTAATGGGTTGGATACGAAATTAAATTCTTCATCCAACAAGTCTCTACACTCAAAATTTGGGTAAACTGATAAGGATATATGCCAAAAATATGATAAGAAAAAAGTAGGTTTTTTGTTTTCCCTCCATTTTGTTTCACAAATTTTGCCCCTCTCGTTGACATCATCATCTTGAATCCTATTGGTTATTATAAAGTGGTTTTTAATGGTACAATTTTTTTTTATAGGCAATTTCTTACCTCAAAATTCCCCTAATGATTGGCCAAAGGTTTTCTAAGTTAAATCTAAAACATGATTGACTTATCAGAGAAAGGAACCTAAAATATGAAAAATGTTACTATGATATTTTACTTACAATCGTTATAACTGAGATCACAAACTAGATATACAAAAGACTAAATATACATTAATCAAATTAAATTAGTCATTGTTTCTATGAATAATCGATGCATAACAAGGGAACACAAAAAAATTGTAAATGCACTACTCTGTTCTATAAACCATACACAGGAAAATAAATCATTTATGCTATTCTTACATACTCACATCCACAAAACTGCAGATTTCATGCTGAAGAAAACTGTATTAACAGGAAATATTACAAACAAAGAGTGTGACAATATTTTATATAATGATATGAACAACAAACTTACTAGCTGAAACACATGAACATGCATAGTTGTTGAAGGCAGGCCCCCTTCAAATGTTGTCAAACCTTAGCTCAAAACTTAAAACAAACGCAAAATTGGATTAATATTCTGAATCAAATTTTTACAACATTTCCATCTGTCTCCCATCCCTCATCCTCAAGAGTCCCTTTTATACAACAATATCTATAGAAGAATGGGTTAGATAAATCCCCAAACGTATCTGAAATTCATTCAACAACCTAGAAAACAACCAACACAAAATATTAGATAATCATGTCTATTCTTGAAGTATTTCTCCAAATTGATTCATAAATTCTAAAAATATCTCATGTGTAGGGATAAATAAGGTTGTTTATGAAGTGGGTTTTGAATAGTTTCACCAAATTCAACATAGATTGCTCAGAAATGAAGCAAGAAATCAGGTTCCTGGATTAATGATGGGAGTGTCGGATCAGGTGCAGGATCAGGTGAGTGAAAAATATTCATGGTAACAAGATTCTATATACCAAATAAGTATTCAATACATGTTACATTTGATATTCTGTTTAAAACTGAATCAAATAGGTGAAATGATAGTAAAAATACCTTATCAAAGTCTTCATGAAGTAGTCCTTAAAACTTATACAAAGGAAGCCTAAATAGATGATAAACATAGATACAAAATTGGTTAAAACACTTGGTTCCTTATTCGACTTGTAGACAGAATATAGACAAAATAGGGAGCCATCATCTTCCCCCACCAAATATCTCACATGTCCCAATGCAAGGAATAAAAACTGGTAGTCAAAATTGGTGATGTGATTTGAGTTAGACCCCCTGAGGAATTGACCAATACCTACACTTGAGGAGATGCAAGAAATGGATTTGGTTGAGTGTTCATAATCTCTTCTAGTTGGTGTTATTTCTTCTTCAACTCTCTTCTCGGGATCTAGTTAGACCCCATCATATCATCAACCAATTTTTGTAAAGAAGCAACTTTAGTCTTCAGAATCCCGTTTATTTCTTGAGATGTTGAGCAAGAAGGGAATACTCCTGAACTTCCTCTCTAACATGAATATTCCTCTTTTGGAAATAATCATTTGCATATAACTCATAAGGAATGGTTGAAGGATTCGGTACTAGAAATGTACAAGTAGGCATATGTAAAGGATCGGAAGAATAATGTATAGGTAATGAAGATTCATTGACCAAATGTGAAGGAGATAGAGGGGATGAAGATACATGTTGAGGTGCAGTATGTTTTATTAATGATGGATTAATTCATAATTAGGAAAATTGGACCAAAAAAAGCGATTAAGTTTTAATCCAAAGTGCTAAATGAATCAAACACAATATAGAATAAAGGAAAATCGAGTTTATGAGGTCTAAGGGACATTGTACATTATCAAAAAGTTACCATAAACTCGTAAAGTAAAATATAACACACATAGAATAATTTAAATGAGGTATTAAATATACGGAGAATATTATACCCGAACATGAAAGGTGATTTGTGTTATAGTTTAAATATATTTGACAAAGAATTTGAGTTATATGAAGATATCGAAGATGTCTTCAAATTCTTGAGGAATTTTCCAACTACGACCGATATGATAAGATATTTTGAATTGGAAGCTGAACCAATTAATTAAGTGCTAAAATGATGTTATAACTAAATAATTTACATATTCACTTAATGTTAATTCCATTTAATCAACTTAGGCACTTAAGTATTTGTTGTAAAATAAACCAGACTTAACACCTTCACTCTATAATGAATTGAACACTAAACATAGATAATTGACCAAATAAAAGATTTGGACATTGATCATAATATAAAAAAAATGAGTTGGGTCAATCGTATCTTGTTTTCAGATTTAAAAGAGCAGGTCTAGTGAAGGGACTAGTCACTAAGTTGAAAACCACTAGAATAAACAATCCAAGATAAATTAGCATATCTATATTCATGAAGGATGCAGGTGAATGTGTGTGTGGATTAATTATCTCTATGAAACCAATTTTGATTTCATTAGAATTGGATTTCAATAGTTATTAACTAACCAAATTTACCTTGGTAATTTTACCTATGCAGTCTTCAGATTTACCAGCACTCCATTTAGCACCTTATCCAACACTTCTTCTAGTACTCCATTCAATACTTTGCCCTACATATATTCTAGTACTTCGGTTGCTAAAATACAGAAATATCCCTAGGTTTTCATAATATTGCTTCTATTTCTATCAAGAATATGTTTTGGACAAGAATGTGCTATAAATAATATATCTTTTTACTTTGAACCTAAAAAATTCTTCTCCTTCCACCAACATGCCTTTCTCATAATGATATTCAACTTATACTTAGGTCACTGGTCATAGACAAAAAAAGCAATTGATCAACAGATTTTAGACCAGTATCAAAATGAAAACATATTTAAAAGGAAACTAACATTTATTAATCTCATCCTAATTTTGACTTACAGATGCAGATTTACTTTTCTCTATTTATATAGAAATTCATCATAAATTGGCATGCCTTGCTTAAACAAGAGTTCGAGTAAATGAGATCCATAAAATACCAGTCAATTTGACCTAGATATACACAAGAATGTTCAAGTAATAAAGATAAGGTTCACAACTAAGTCCATTTAATCATTAAACATAAGTACACTCTGGAGGAGTAACTCTCCTATATAGTAAGGGTCAGGGAGTAGAGACTTTAATCATCTTAATAATATTATCCAATGGAAATTAAATAAGAGTCATTAATTTTAATTTTAACCAGACATGTCTTTTTAATTCTTATAAGAGTACCACATTCATACATGAAAATATGGGTAAAGCATAATAATAGATACTAAAGTCAGAACCCATTGCTAGCAAGCCTTTCCGGAACTCCGATGGGGTAACTATAATATCCAAGAAATTTCTTCCCCATGCAATATGCCCCATTTCCAACAATACAATTCGATACCCTAATGGGTTTTCTTGGTCATACCAAAGACTAGTACCTGCTTCCAATAGACCTATTCAACATCCCAACGGGTTAACCTCTTACACCCCTTTTCTGTTAGAGGCTGTTGTCCCAAATGCACCTTAAAGATAATATTTTTAATTTTTCTTTCATAGAGATAAATGGGGGAGTAGCTCAGAAAACCTTTCTAGGAGTGGGATGGTATTGGTTTGGAATATGTTCCTTGAACAATTCTTGTAAATAGTTGTTTGCATGAAAAACTAACTCTAGTAATCATACTAATTCAAGATGTGGAGAGGTTATCGGCATTTGTACTGAAGCCAATAAATAATAACCAAAATATTCTTCAGTATTAACAACCATCTTCTTATGAGCTTGTTGTGGTGTCTCCCAGAAAAACAATTCAATGTCCTCATTTGTTACTACTTATAAAAATGCTTGCTTAATCAAGTGTAAATCCAAGTCAAACTGTACTATGCTATGGATTTCATGAGTTAAAGTTCTTGAAACAAAACTTGATGGTAGAGAACAAAGAAGGATAAATATTATGTGACTGAAAACAATAGGTCTCGAAGTATATGAGAAAATCATTTCCTTTCATCTTTTTCTTAAAACAGAAAGTCAACAACTCAACAAAACTAGTAAACATATTTTGAGTATATTTCATAAATTTAATCAAATTAGAAAAGTTCCAAAAAATTCTTTTATAGAAAAATTAACCTTTTTATAAACATCAATGGAAAAAAAACAACTTCCCTTTTTAAGTACTCTGAGTTGTTATTCTAAATAGAAAATACCTTTAGCTGGTGTCCATTTACCATGAATGCAGCCTGTTCATAATCAATTGTTCTCAGTATTAAAAGAAATCACAATTTCATATTACCCCATGGTATTTTCCTTTTTATAGGTTATGAGTTGTTGTGATAATAAATTTCCTAAAATTCTAGATTGGAGAGAAGGCATAAATTATGTTTAAAGATATTAGTCCTTTTATTGCAAAAAGAAAAACAAAGAATTTGAGTTAATTTATAAACTAAACATGCAACTTTTTATTTATATACATATTTTCCTATTATGCCTAAGAAGAAAGAAAACATTTCTATTCAAGTATATGAACTCTTCCAACATAAAAAAGTGCGAAGCAATATGAAAAATATACCTTTATCCACATATGAAAAATTTATTGCAAAGATTACTAGGATATAGAAAATGCACCGACTTACTTGTTTCTGCATCAGAAGGTGTTGAAGGAAGAAATGTTATTGTGGTCAGGTTACCTTTTGGAACCAGATTTCGATGTAGTCTTGATACTCACCTCCCTTCTTCAGGATATGAAGACCTCCATTTCTTGGATTATTGATTTATTTAATACATGTCAGATCAATTGTCAGGCATGTCGAGAACTCCTTAATTTAACATTTATCTCCATCAGATGTAGTCCCCAAGTTGTCAATTTCCTCTGCAATTTGGCAGGGAACATCTTTTTGTGGCTCTTTAGACTTTGGTTCGCTTATTGTGTCAGGAGAGGCAGATATATTCTTAACTTCTATCGGGATGTGTTCTACTTTATAAGAAGAACTTCCAACTTCTTCTAGGATTTGAGAAAGTTGTCACAAATTGATGGTCACCTCTGATTCCATTTTTTCTGTTGTTTTGTTTCTGTCTCACACAAGGATTCTTACAACACCCCAATTTTTCTTTTCCCTTTTTTTTAAAGATTTATATGTGTTTTAAATGATTCTAATCAAGACTAACTGTTGCTAAAAACATATTTGCATAAATCAAACACAACGCTCTTGCATGAAATAAAACATCAAGATGCATGAAATTAAATTGTGAAAAGTAAACACACCTAAACTTGCAAAAATAACACTTGCATAAAATTAAAATGCAAGAAATTAAACTACCTAAACTTGCGAAAATGAAAAACACACTTTTTTCCAAAAAATCAAACATGCGAAAAAAAAGTAAACACGCTTGCGAGAAAGGAACAACAAGGATTTGGGGAAACCCACTGATGTGGATGCCTAAGGTTGTTACCCCATAGAAATACTGTAGTGAATTTGTCTTTGTGGCTTATCGTTTTCCCCTCCCCCTTGTTGTGCAATGTAAAGGAAATCGATCTACCCCTATCTTCCTATACTTGACCCTTTTAGCACCTCCCCAACAATGGCGCCAAAATTTTTAGGAAAAGTATATAATGAATTGATTCACCTTCAATTTAATTATCTACCAACGTAGGCAAGCTTTGAGTTGCTACACTGTATGCGCAGGGAAAGATAATCTAGGGCTAAATTCCTATGATAATTCCAAAAAATGATAACTTTACTCTAATAAACTCCTATCAATGCGAAAAGAATCATAATACATACTACAAAACTTATTTAATCAACAAATGGCGGAAAAAGAAAGTTAAAATCCAATTTACAAAAATATTTAACCCCAAATCACTTATTCTATGTAATCAAAGATAAAAGAAAAGAATCCAGAACCAATTTCAACTACCGTTAACCTACTTTAACTTTGATATAACAAGAGTACTGTGGTTTTTTTTTATCCAAGAAAACTAGTATTAATCTTATTAGATATTTAAAACTGTCACAACTTACCATGTAATGAATTAACCTATCTTACAATAGATTCCTAAATGAAGCTATGCAACTATCAAAAATATTTAGTTCATATTTAATAGCTTATTAATTGCTCCTTTCTAATCCACACAAAAGGGAATTAACAAATTTCTTTAAGCCTCTTTAATAACACTACTATCTCAAGAATAAAATAATTTTCAACAATATTATGTTCGTAGTGAAATAGAAAAGAACTATCGCCTCACAACCAAACCTCAAAATCAAATTATTAGACAATCCACACAAATCATTTTAGATCTTACAATCACCACATAATCTATTTTAATTGCAATCTCTTCAGTGTCTGATTTCAAACCAAATGGATAACCTATCAAATAAATTTTAACTCAAAGGAAATATGTAACTTCAAACCAAACAAACTGCAAGCTCCTAAATTTATCTGAATCTCACTAAGCATAAGAAATCCATATACTACATGATTTAAATGTAAATATCATTGGATTGCAGACTCTGGACATAATTCCCTAATTTAAACAATGACCTATTTATTAAATTAGAAAGCAATGAAACTTTATTTCTTCTATCCTATTTGCATATCTGAAAATTAAGATGAACTAATTGAGTTTATGAAAAATATTTAAATCTACCGTATAAAACCTTAGGTGAATGGTATTAATGCAAACAAGGCCTAATGAAATAAATCGCATGAAATATTAAATATCCCACAACATTTTACAAAGCATTAACTATCACATCATCTTTTCAAAACTTTCCTACTCTATTCATATTTCTGAAATCATTGATAAAATCAGAAGCAAATGAATGAACAAATAACTATCACACAAGATATTCAAACCCTTGCTACTTTATACCTATTTCTTAAATCGTTAGTAAAATCAAGGGAAAATGAATGAACAAACAACATATAAGAAAAATTATTACATTGATATGAGTAAACAAAAAAATTCATAGCAAATATATACACAAACATCGATTGAAGGTGGCCCCCCTCCAAACCCTACTCAACTAGGAATTAAAAACTTAAAACAAGCACACGATTTGACTAACAATTTCAAAATGTGTCACACTATTTTTCATCCATGTCCTCCCTTTAAAAAAAAAAATTATACACGTTAATCTCCTAAGGATAAGATAGAACCGAATCCCCATAGCTCTGGATCGTTCAACAAGTCCTGAATTTTACAAAACCAGCCAAACCCCAATTCTAGAAAAATGTTTGTTTCAAAGAATCACGAGTTTCTCCGAAATTGCTTTGAATTTCCAAAAACCTCCCAGTAGGGACCTATTTAGACATATTTTGCACAAAACCCATGTGCCGGAATTTTAAATTTCACCTCGATTTGCCTGAAAAAATCAAGCCTGAAATTTGTTGTCTGGTAAAAAATCGTGTTTTTATGAAATCTTTAAATTGCGAGCTTCTCACATTTAAAAGGATCTAGGTGAGATATGATAGGTAAAAATCCATATTGGGAAATCTAGAAATAAAACCCATGTTGCCAGATTGATTGAAGAGACCCACAAGTAAGAGAATCAATGATCCTCATTTGCAGTAGTGCATGAACAAGTGTCGGTTTCGGTGCAGGATTAGGTGCAGGATCAAGCGAGGATCAGGTACAGGATCAAGTGCAGGATTAGTGAGATATCTACATTATAACAAAATATCCCATATTCCAAATAATTATTCATTAGGTGTGATTAAGTTTCCGTTTTAAAAATGAATAAAAAGAGGTGGAATACTAGTAAAAATATACCTTGTTATAAACTTCATGGAATAGCCTTCAAAATTATGAAAATGATGCTTATATAGACGATAAACATTAGGAAATTCAATTAAAAGACTCAGTTCCTTCTCTGATGTATAGATAGAATATTGGCTAAACAGGGGGCCATCATCCCTCCTACACCAAAGCTCTTGCATGTCCCAATGGAAGGAAACAAAATTGATAGTCAAAATTGGTGATGTTATTTGAGTTAGACCCTTGAGGCATTGACTAACAATTGCACTTGAGGAGAGGAAGGAACTAGATTTGGTTAAGTGTTCATAATCTCTTCTAGCTAGTGTTATTTCTTAGTCAATTTTTTTCTCAGGATCCTATTAGACCTCGTCATATCATCAACCTTTTTTTGTAAAGAAGCAACTTTAGTCTTCATAATCACATTTTCTTTCTTGATATGTTGAGTGAGAAAGGAATACTCTTGAACTTCCTCTATGACTTGAGAATTCCTCTTTTGGAAATAATCATTTGCAGATAGCTCAGAAGGAATGGTTGAATGATTCATTACTAGAATAGTACAAGTAGGAATATGTAAATGACTGGAAGAATAATGTATAGGTAATGAAGATTCATTGGAAAATTTTAAAGGGGACAGAGGGGATGAAGATACACGTTGAGATGCAATAAGTTTTATTGATGATGGATTAATTCATAATTAGGAAAATTGGACAAAAAAAAGTATTAAGGTTTAATCCAAAGTTCTAAAGGAATAAAACACAATATATAGTAGAGGCAAATTGAGTTTATGAGGTCTAAGGGACATTGTACATTATCAAAAAGTTACCAGAAACTCGTAAACTAAACCATAATAGACATAGAATAATTTAAATGAGATATTCAATATATGGAGAATATTATACCCCAAACTTAAAGCTGTATTATGTTATAGTTTAAATGGATTTGACAAATAAGTTGAGTTGTATGAAGATCTGGAATATGCTATTAAATTCTTGAGGAAGTTTCCAACTAATACCGATATGATAAGATATTTTGAATTGGAAGTTGGCCCAATTAATTAAGTGTCAAAATGATGTTAGAACTAAAGAATTTATATATTCACTTAATGTTAATTCCATTTAATCAACTTAGGCACTTAAGTATTTGTTTCAAAATAAACCAAACTTAATACCTTCACTCTATAATGAATTGAAAACTAAACATAGATCATTACCCAAATCAAAGATTTCAAACATTGATAATAATGTAAAAAAAATGAGTTGGCTCAATCATACATTGTTTTCATATTTAAAAGAGTGGGTCTAGTGAAGGGAGCAGTCACTCAATTCAAAACCACTAGAATAAACAATCTAAGAGAAATTAACATATCTATCTTCATGAATGATGTAGTTGAATGTGTGTATGGACTAATGATCTATGTGAAACAGATTTTGATTTCATTAGACTCGGATTTTAGTAGTTATTAACTGACCAATGTAACCTTGGTCATTTTACCTATGCAGTCTTCAATTTACCAACACTCCATACATCATTGGGTACTCTATCCAATACATCATCCTGCATATATTCTGGTACCTTAGCTGCTAAAATGAAGAAATATCCCTACATTTTAAGAAGATTCTTTCTATTGATATCAGGAATATGTTGTGGACAAGAATTTGATTTAAAGAATATGTCGAATTCAATATTAGATCAGGTGTAGGATCAGGTGAGTGAAAAATATGCATAGTAACAAGATTCTATATACCAAATAATCATTCAATAGATTATAATTTTGAAAAAAATTTAAAACTAAATGAAATAGGTGAAATGATAGTAAAAATATTTTATCAAAGGCTTCATGAAGTACTCTTTAGGACTTATACAAAGGAATCCTAAACATATGATAAACATAGAGAAAACTTGGTTAAAACAGTTGGTTCCTTATTCGACATGTAGACGGGTTACAGAAAAAAAAGGCAGCCATCACCCACCCGCCACCTAAATAATAGACTCTAATGGAGAAAAAATGATTGAAAACAAAACAACTAGCATTTCTTCTGATTCTAGGAGGAATGACTCCTATAAAGGTATAAAAGGTATATATGCCACCTTGACTCTTCCATAACTATGTAAAAAGAGTTTCTCACCCACCACAATGCAATTGGATCCTTTAAGGTACAAGGAAGAATTAGATTATTCTAGGATTGACACATGGAAACATATGATCACATTCCCATAAAAACCCATTTTCCTCTTACCATATAGTGTAATTATAGCTTCTCCTAATGCTTCCTTACAAAACCTTCTTGCACCTTGTATTATATTTTCCATCTTAGTATTTGCATAGCTTAAGTCATGATGACAAGGGAGCCACATGGCCTATTAGATATATCTAAATTTTAGAGACCTGTTCATTCACTAGTGGGTCCTTGTCCTTGACCGCCTCACTTGGAATCCATACTTATCATATTTACATCATTTAGATAATTTGATTGAATACATTATAGGGGTAAAATTGTGGTATTATAATCCCCTACCCTTTGGAATAACATCTTCCTCAATGTTCCTCAAAATTAGAAGAAAGTGTGTAAGTCTCTTTCATGAAATCCTCCAACTCCCAAGTAGCCTCATAAAGACCAAAGTGATCCCATTTCACCTTTAACTATCCAATGGATCTATTCCATTGCATGGTTACCTTTATGTCAATGATTGCTATACCAAAATCATGTTATCATCATGTGATAAGACCTTTGACATACCTATTTACCCTTAATCCCAGGACTTGGAGTGGAAACCCATGCTAAATATCAATCTTTCATAAAAATCCCTAGCACCGCTCTTACCTTGTTATCCAGAAGCGATACCCTTGTTTGGAATGCCCATTGACTGTTTCCCACAAGCGCTGCCACCACTTATGGCCCTTGGTCCATAAGTGATTATTACCATAACCACTCTATTATTGAAGGAGAAACGCGGTACCCTGGGTAAAAAGGGAAAAAGAGAAGTTTCTCAAGGTTTCTAGATGATAAGCCTCATGTCCTCCCTTTTCCCTACTGTTGTGTGTTAGTTGAGCTTGAGATCCCTCATCCTAGGATCTTAGAGGCCACATCACCCACTAATCTCTCAACCATCCCTATTCATCTAGCCTTATAAATACAAGCTTATGGCCATGGTTGAGGGGGAGAAGTCTTAAGGTATTCTTATGCTGTTGGATTGATCACTTGGTCCATATCATTGGAGAGCATAGAGAGAGCTAGAATTGGAGCTTATGGGGATGAGAATGCTTGGTTTCAGGAGATGCATGTCAACACTAAGGATTGGTTGTAAAATTCTTCATATTTCTTTAATGCAAGTTGATTTTTGTCCCACATATATTGTTTTTGTTTGATTTCACATGTATGTTGTTAGATTCCTTAGTCACTAACATAGATTAGTAGATTATATTCTGGTGGTTTCCATATGTTTTTGTGTTGAAGCTTATTGTAGGTACACAGGGTAATGATCGAAGCATTACATTCCAGGTATCTAAAGCATCTAGGGAGAGTCTTCAGCCTCTGTCCTCTATTTGTTCTGGATTTGAACCATTCAAACCAGTGGAACACCTTGCGGTCCGCAAGAGGTGGAATATTCCAGCTAACAAATCTGGGGACTCCGCTGGCGAATAGAATTGTGTATCAGTTGTTCTAATCTTCCTCAGTATGCAACTGTTGTCCGAATCCAGGCTCCTTCTTCAACTCTCCTCAGTCAGATCTACTTTCTGACCTGCTTTATTTGGGTGTGAAACTTCCAGATCTGTTCAGATCTAAGTTCTTCTTGTGTTTTGGTCATCTACAGGGAACTGCACCTATGCTATGTATGAGGAGCTATGCCACCGCCTGAACAGAGTGGGTAGTACGCGGTGCCGCTGCCTATAACCTATTGACGAGAAATGTTCCAGGGATAGAAACGCTCTGTCAACACCTGAGAAGCATGGTGCCAGGTAGGCATCATTTCAAAGCATTTTTTCCTCATTTTTTTTTGTAAAAGTTTGAGTTGATTTCAAAAAATAAAAATAAAAAATTTTAATTAAAAAATTAAAAAAATTGAGGCATCATTCTCTTCCAGGTAGTGTTCTTTCATAGTCAATTTTTTTCATAAGATCCGATTAGACCTCATCATATCATCAACCATTTTTTGTAAAGATGCAACTTTAGTCTTCATAATCACATTTTCTTTCTTGATATGTTGAGTGAGAAAGGAATACTGTTTAACTTCCTCTATGACTTGAGCATTCCTCTTTTGGAAATAATCATTTGCAGATAGCTCAGAAGGAATGGTTGAATGATTCGGTACTAGAATTGTACAAGTAGGAATATGTAAATGATCGGGAGACAAATGTATAGGTAATGAAGATTCATTGGAAAAAATTTAAGGGGACAGAGTGGATGAAGATACACGTTGAGATCCAATAAGTTTTATTGATGATGGATTAATTCATAATTAGGAAAATTGGACAAAAAAAAGTATTAAGGTTTAATCCAAAGTTCTAAAGGAATCAAAAACAATATAGAATAAAGGAAAATTGAGTTTATGAGTTTTAAGGGACATTGTACATTATCAAGAAGTTAAGATAAACTCATAAAATAAACCATAACAGACATAGAATAATTTAAATGCGGTATTCAATATATGGAGAATATTATACACCAAACTTAAAGCTGTATTATGTTATAGTTTAAATGGATTTGACAAATAAGTTGAGTTGTATGAAGATTTGGAATATGCCATCAAATTCTTGAGGAAGTTTTCAACTAATACCGATATGATTAGATATTTTGAATTGGAAGCTGGACCAATTAATTAAGTGTCAAAATGATGTTAGAACTAAAGAATTTATATATTCACTTAATGTTAATTCCATTTAATCAACTTAGCCACTTAAGTATTTGTTTCAAAATAAACCAAACTTAATACCTTCACTCTATAACGAATTGAAAACTAAACATAGATCATTATCCAAATCAAAGATTTCAACATTGATAATAATATAAAAAAAATGAGTTGGGTCAATCATACACTATTTTCATATTTAAAAGAGTGGGTCTAGTGAAGGGAGCAATCACTCAGTTCAAAACCACCAGAATAAACAATCTAAGAGAAATTAACATATCTATCTTCATGAATGATGTAGTTGAATGTGTGTGTGGATTAATGATCTCGATGAAATAGATTTTGATTTCATTAGACTTGGATTTTAGTTGTTATTAACTGACCAATGTAACCTTGGTAATTTTACCTATGCAGTCTTCAATTTACCAGCACTCCATACATCATCTTATCCAGCACTTATTCTGGTACTCTATCCAATACATCATCTTGCATATATTCTAGTACCTCAGCTGCTAAAATGAAGAAATATCCCTAGGTTTTAAGAAGATTGTTTTTATTGATATTAGGAATATTTTGTGGACAAGAATTTGATTTAATGAATGTGTCGAATTGAGTATTGTATCAGGGATAGGATCAGGTGAGTGAAAAATATGCATAGTAATAAGATTCTATATACCAAATAATTATTCAATAGATGATAACTTTGAAAAAAAATTGAAACTAAACGAAATAGGTGAAATGATAGTAAAAATATTTTATCAAAGGCTTCATGAAGTGCTCTTTAGGACTTATACAAAGGAAGCCTAAACAGATGATAAACATAGAGAAATCTTGGTTAAAACACTTGGTTCCTTATTCGACATGTAGATGGGTTACAGACAAAACAGGGAGCCATCGCCCACCCGCCACCTAAATAATAGACTCTAATGGAGATAAAATGATTGAAAACAAAACAACTAGCATTTCTTCTGATTCTAGGGGGAATGACTCTTATAAAGTTATAAAAGGTATATCTGCCACCTTGACTCTTCCATAACTATGTAAAAGGATTTTCTCACCCACCGCAATGCAATTGGATCCTTTAAGGTACAAGGAAGAATTAGATGATTTCTAGGCTTGGGACATGGAAACATATGATCACATTCCCATAGAAACCCATTTTCCTCTTACCATATAGTGTAATTATAGCTTCTCTTAATGCTTCCTTACAAAACCTTCTTGCACCTTGTATTATATTTTATAGCTTAGTATTTGCATAGCTTAATTCATGATGATAAGGTAGCCACATGGCCTATTAGATATATCTAAATTATAGAGGCCTATTCATTCACTAGTGGGGCCTTGTCCTTGACCACCTCACTTGGAATCCATAGTTATCATATTTACATCATTTAGATATTTTGATTGAATACATTATAGGGGTAAAATTGTGGTATTATAATCCCCTACCCTTTGGAATAACATCTTCTTCGATGTTCCTCAAAATTAGAAGAAAATGTGTAAGCCTCTTTCATGAAATCCTACAACTCCCAAGTAGCCTCATAAAGACCCAAGTGCTCCCATTTCACCTTTAACTATCCAATGGATCTATTCCATTGCAAGGTTACCTTCATGTCAATGATTGTTATACCAAAATCCTATCATCATCATGTGATAAGACCTTTGACATACCTATTTTCCCTTAATCTCAGCACTTGGAGTGGAAACCCATGCTAAATGTCAATCTTTCATACAAATTCCCAGCATCGTGCTTACTTTGTTATCTAGAAGTAGTACCCTTGTTTGCACCGCCCATTCCTTGTTGTCCACAAGTGGTATCACCGCTTATGACCCTTCGTCCATAAGCAGTTATTACTAGAACCACTCTGTTATTGAAGGAGAAACAGGGTACCCTACGTAAAAAGGGGAAAAGAGAAGTTTCTCGAGGATTCTAGATGATAAGCCTCATGTCCTCCCTTATCCCTATTGTCCTGGGTTAGTTGAGCTCAATATCCCTCATTCTGGGATCTTAGAGGCCACCTCACCCACTAATATCTCAACCATCCCTCTCCATATTGCCTTATAAATACAAGCTTATGGCAATGGTTGAGGGGAAGAACTCTTAAGGTATTGTTATGCTGTTGGATTGATCACTTGGTCCATATCCTTGGAGAGCATAGAGAGAGGTAGAGTCTGAGCTTATGGGGATGAGAGTGCTTGGTTTCATGGAGATGCATGTCAACACTAAGGCTTGGTTGTAAAGTTCTTCATATTTATTTAATGCAAGTTGAGTTCTGTCCCACATATATTGTTGTTGTTTGATTTCACATGTATGTTTTAGAGTCCCTAGTCACTAACATAGATTAGTAGATTATATTCTTGTGGTTTTGATATGTTTGCATGTTGAATCTTATTGCAGGTACACAAGGTAACGATCAAAGCATTACATTCCAGGTATCTACAACGTCTTGGGAGAGTCTTCAACCTCTGTCCTCTATTTGTTCTGGATCTGAACCATTCAGACTAGTGGAACACCTTGCTGTTCACAAGAGGTGAAATATTCCAACTAACAAATCTGTCAACTCCACTGAAGAATAGAATTATGTATAAGTTGTTCTGATCTTCCTTAGTTTGCAACTCTTGTTGGAATCCAGGCTCCTTCTTCAACTCTCTTCAGTCATATCTACTTTCTGACTTGTTTTATTTGGGTTTGAAACTTCCAGATCTGAGTCATTTCGATCGTTTATGCTCTGTTTCAATACTCAATCTAGCAGTATTTTCCTTGATCTAGTCCTTTTCTGACATGATCCATCGTTTTTCTTGTGTTTTGGTCATCTACAGGGAACCGCAACTATGTTGTGTACTAGGAGCGGGGCCACCACCTGAACAGAGTGGGCAGTATGCGGTGCCACTTCCTGTAACCTATTGACGAGAAGCGATGATGGGATAGAAACGATATGTCAACACCTGAGAAGCGCAGTGCCAGATAGGCATCATTCCAAAGCCTTTTTTCCTCATTTTTTTTTGTAAAAATTTGAGTTGATTTCAAAAAATTTAATAAAAAAAATTTAATTAAAAAATTTAAAAATTTGAGACATCATTCTCTTCCAGCTAGTGTTCTTTCTTAGTCAAATTTTTTCTCATGATCCTATTATACCTCATCATATCATCAACCATTTTTTGTAAGGAAGCATCTTTAGTCTTCATAATCACATTTTCTTTCTTGATATGTTGAGTGAGAAAGGAATACTCTTAAACTTCCTCTATGACTTGAGCATTCCTCTTTTGGAAATAATTATTTGTAGATATCCCAGAAGGAATGGTTGAATGATTTGTTACTACAATAGTACAAGTAGGAATATGTAAATGATTAGAAGAATAATGTATAGGTAATGAAGATTCATTGGAAAAATTTAAAGGGGACAGAGGGTATGAAGATACACGTTGAGATGCAATAATTTTTATTGATGATGGACTAATTCATAATTAGGAAAATTGGAAAAAAAAAGTATTAAGGTTTAATCCAAAGTTCTAAAGGAATAAAACACAATATAGAATAAAGGAAAAATGAGTTTATGAGGTCTAAGGGACATTGTACATTATCAAAAAGTTACCATAAACTCGTAAATTGAACCATAACAGACATGGAATAATTTAAATGAGGTATTCAATATATGGAGAATATTATACCCCAAACTTAAAGTTGTATTATGTTATAGTTTAAATGGATTTGACAAATAAGTTGAGTTGTATGAAGATCTAGAATATGCCATCAAATTCTTGAGGAAGTTTCCAACTAATACTGATATGATAAGATATTTTGAATTGGAAGCTGGCCCAATTAATTAGGTTTCAAAATGATGTTAGAACTAAAGAATTTATATATTCACTTAATGTTAATTCCATTTAATCAACTTAGGCACTTAAGTATTTGTTTCAAAATAAACCAAACTTAATACCTTCACTCTATAATGAATTGAAAACTAAACATAGATCATTATCCAGATCAAAGATTTGAACATTGATAATAATAATATAAAGAAAATGAGTTGGGTCAATCATACATTGTTTTCATACTTGAAAGAGTGGGTCTAGTGAAGGGAGCAATCACTCTGTTAAAAAACACTAGAATAAGCAATCTAAGAGAACTTAACATATCTATCTTCATGAATGATGTAGTTGAATGTGTGTGTGGATTAATGATCTCTGAGAAATAGATTTTGATTTCATTAGACTTGGATTTTAGTAGTTATTAACTTACCAATGTAACCTTGGTAATTTTACCTATGCAGTCTTCAATTTACTAGCACTCCATACATCATCTTATCCAACACTTCTTTCGGTACTCTATCAAATATATAATATTGCATATATTCTAGTACCTCAGCTGCTAAAATACAGAAATATTCCTAGGTTTTAAGAAGATTCTTTCTATTGATATCAGGATTATGTTGTGGATAGGAATTTGATTTAAAGAATGTGTCGAATATAGTATTCAATTAGGTGTAGGATCAGGTGAGTGAAAAATATGCATAGTAACAAGATTCTATATATCAAATAATTTTTCAATAGATGATACCTTTGAAAAAAATTTAAAACTAAATGAAAAAGGTGAAATGATAGTAAAAATATTTTATCAAAGGCTTCATGAAGTGCTCTTTAGGACTTACACAAAGAAAGCATAAATAGATGATAAACATAGATAAAAATTTGTTAAAACACTTGGTTACTTATTCGACATGTAGAGGGGTTACAGGAAAAACAGGGAGCCATCACCCATCGGCCACCTAAATAATAGACTCTAATGCAGATAAAATGATTGAAAACAAAACAACTAGCATTTCTTCTGATTCTAGGAGGAATGTCTCTTATAAAGTTATAAAAGGTATATCTGCCACCTTGACTCTTCCATAACTATGTAAAAAGAGTTTCTCACCCACTGCAATGCAATTGCCTCCTTTAAGGTACAAGGAAGAATTAGATGATGTCTAGGATTAACACATGGAAACATATGATCACATTCCCGTAAAAACCCATTTTCCTCTTACCATATAGTGTAATTATAGCTTCTCTTAATGCTTCCTTACAAAACCTTCTTGCACCTTGTATTATATTTTCCAGCTTAGTATTTGCATAGCTTAAGTCATCATGACAAGGTAGCCACATGGCCTATTAGATATATCTAAATTATAGAGGTTTATTCATTCACTAGTGGGGCCTTGTCCTTGACCACCTCACTTGGAATCCATACCTATCATATTTACATCATTTAGATAATTTGATTGAATACATTATAGGGGTAAAATTGTGGTATTATAATCCCCTACCCTTTGGAATAACATCTTCCTCGATATTCCTCAAAATTAGAATAAAATGTGTAAGCCTCTTTCATGAAATCCTACAACTCCCAAGTAGCCTCATAAAGACCAAAGTGCTCCCATTTCACCTTTAACTATCCAACGGATCTATTCCATGGCAAGTTCACCTTCGTGTCAATGATTGTTATACCAACATCCTGTCATCATCATGTGATAAGACCTTTGACATACCTATTTTCCCTTAATCCTGACACTTGGAGTGGAAACCCATGCTAAATGTCAATCTTTCATACAAATTCCTAGCATCGCGCTTACCTTTTTATCCAAAATCAGTACCCTTTCTCGCACCACCCATTCCCTATTGCCTACAAGCTGTGCCACAGCTTATGGCCCTTGGTCCATAAGCGGTTATTACCACAACCACTCTGTTATTGAAGGAGAAACGTGGTACCCTGGGTAAAAAGGGGAAAATAGAAGTTTCTCAGGGATTTTAGATGATAATCCTTGTGTCCTCCCTTATCCCTATTGTTGTGGGTTACTTGAGCTTAAGATCCCTCATCCTAAGATCTTATAGGCCACCTCACCCACTAATATCTCAACCATCCCTATCCATCTAGCCTTATAAATACAAGCTTATGGCCATGGTTGAGGGGGAGAACTCTTAAGGTATTGTTATGCTGTTGGATTGATCACTTGGTCCATATCATTGGAGAGCATAGAGAGAGCTAGAGTCGGAGCTTATGAGGATGAGAATGCTTGGTTTCATGGAGATGCATGTCAACACTAAGGCTTGGTTGTAAACTTCTTCATATTTCTTTAATGCAAGTTGATTTATGTCCCACATATAGTGTTGTTGTTTGATTTCACATGTATGTTGTTAGATTCCTTAGTCACTAACATAGATTAGTAGATTATATTCTTGTGGTTTCGATATGTTCGTGTGTTGAAGGCTACTGCGGGTACATAGGGTGACGATCGAAGCATTACATTCTAGGTATCTACGGTATCTAGGGAGAGTCTTCAACCTCTATCCTCTATTTGTTCTAGATCTGAACCATTCAGACTAGTGGAACACCTTGCTGTCTGCAAGAGGTGAAATATTCTAGCTAACAAATATGGCGACTCTGTTGGGGAAGAGAATTGTGCATCAGTTGTTCTGATCTTCTTGAGTCTGCAACTCTTGTCTAAATCTAGGCTCCTTCTTCAACTCTCTTCAGTCAGATCTACTTTTGAATTGCTTTATTTGGGTTTGAAACTTCTATATTTGTTCAGATCTGAGTCATTTTGATCTTTTATGCTCTTTTTCCATACTCAATCTAGCAGTATTTTCCTTGATCTAGTCCTTTTCTGACTTGATCCATCATTCTTCTTGTGTTTTGGTTATCTACAAGGAACCGCACCTATGCTGTGTACGAGGAGCGGTGCCACCGCCTGAACAGAGTGGGTAGTACACGGTGCCACCACCTGTAACCTGTTGAGGAGAAGCGGTGCTGGGATAGAAATGCTCTGTCAACACTTCAGAAGCGCGATTCCAGGTAGCCATCATTCCAAAGCCTTTTTTCGTCATTTTTTTTGGTCAAAATTTGAGTTGATTTCAAAAAATTTAAAAAAAAAATTAATAAAAAAATAAAAAAATTTGAGGCATGATTCTCTTCCAGCTAGTGTTCTTTCTTAGACAATTTTTTTCTCAGGAACCGATTAGACCTCATCATATCATCAACCATTTTTTGTAAAGATGCAACCTTAGTCTTCATAATCACATTTTCTTTCTTGATATGTTGAGTGAGAAAGGAATACTCTTAAACTTCCTCTATCACTTGAGCATTCCTCTTTTGGAAATAATCATTTGTAGATAGATCAGAAGGAATGGTTTAATGATTCGATACTAGAATAGTACAAGTAGGAATATGTAAATGATTGAAAGAATAATGTGTAGGTAATGAAGATTCATTGGAAAAATTTTAAGGGGACAGAGGGGATGAAGATACACGTTGAGATGCAATAAGTTTTATTGATGATGGCTTAATTCATAATTAGGAAAATTGGACAAAAATAGTATTAAGGTTTAATCCAAAGTTATAAAGGAATAAAAAACAAAATAGAGTAAAGGAAAATTGAGTTTATGAGGTTTAAGAGACATTGTATATTATCAAAAAGTTACCATAAACTCGTAAACTAAACCATAACAAACATAGAATAATTTAAATGCGGTATTCAATATATGGAGAATATTATACCCCAAACTTAAAGCTATATTATATTATAGTTTAAATGGATTTGAAAAATAAGTTGAGTTGTATGAAGATCTGGAATATGCCATAAAATTCTTGATGAAGTTTCCAACTAATACCGATATGATAAGATATTTTGAATTGGAAGATGGCCCAATTAATTAAGTGTCAAAATGATGTTAGAACTAAAGAATTTATATATTCACTTAATGTTAATTCCATTTAATCAAATTAGGCACTTAAGTATTTGTTTCAAAATAAACCAAACTTAATACCTTCACTCTATAATGAATTGAAAACTAAACATAGATCATTATCCAAATCAAAGATTTGAACATTGGTAATAATATTAAAAAAATGAGTTGGGTCAATCATACATTGCTTTCATATTTAAAAGAGTGAGTTTAGTGAAGGGAGCAATCACTCAGTTCAAAACCACTAGAATAAATAATCTAAGAGAAATTAACATATCTATCTTCATGAATGATGTAGTTGAATGTGTGTGTGGATTAATGATCTCTGTGAAACAGATTTTGATTTCATTAGACTTGGATTTTAGTAGTTATTAACTGACCAATGTAACCTTGGTAATTTTACCTATGCAGTCTTCAATTTACCAGCACTCCATACATCATCTTATCTAGCACTTGTTCTGGTACTCTATCTAATACATAATCCTACATATATTCTAGTACCTCAGTTGCTAAAATGCAGAAATATCCCTAGGTTTTAAGAAGATTATTTCTATTGATATTAGGAATATGTTGTGGACGATAATTTGATTTAAAGAATGTGGCAAATTGAGTATTGGATTATGTGTAGGATCAGGTGAGTGAAAAATCTGCATAATCACAAGATTCTATATACCAAATAATTGTTCAATAGATGATACCTTCGAAAAAAAATTAAAACTAAATGAAATAGGAGAAATGATAGTAAAAATATTTTATCAAAGGCTTCATGAAGTACTCTTTAGGACTTATACAAAGGAGGCCTAAAAATATGATAAACATAGAGAAAACTTGGTTAAAACATTTGGTTCCTTATTCGACATGTAGACAGGTTACAGACAAAACAATGAGCCATCACCCACCGGCCACCTAAATAATAGACTCTAATGGAGATAAAATGATTGAAAACAAAACAACTATCATTTCTTTTTATTCTAGGAGGAATGACTCTTATAAAGTTATAAAAGGTATATATCCCACCTTGACTCTTCCATAACTATGTAAAAAGAGTTTCTCACCCACCACAATGCAATTGGTTGTTTAAGGTACAAGGAATAATTAGATGATTTCTAGGATTGATACATGGAAACATATGATCACATTCCCATAAAAACCCATTTTCTTCTTACCATATAGTGTAATTATAGTTTCTCTTAATGCTTCCTTACAAAACCTTCTTGCACCTTGTATTATTTTTTCCAGCTTAGTATTTGCATAGATTTAGTCATGATGACAAGGCAGCCACATCGACTATTAGATATATCTAAATTATAGAGGCCTATTCACTCACTAGTGGGGCCTTGTCCTTGACCACCTCACTTGGAATCCACACTTATCATATTTACATCATTTAGATAATTTGATTGAATACATTATGGCGGTAAAATTGTGGTATTATAATCCCCTACCCTTTCGAATAACATCTTCCTCGATGTTCCTCAAAATTAGAAGAAAATGTGTAAGCCTCTTTCATGAAATCCTCCAACTCCCAAGTAACCTCATAAAGACTAAAGTGCTCCCATTTCACCTTTAACTATCCAATGGATCTATTCCATTGCAAGGTTACCTTCATGTCAATTATTGTTATACCAAAATCCTGTCATCATCATGTGATAAGACCTTTGACATACCTATTTTCCCTTAATCCCAGCACTTGGAGTTGAAACCCATGCTAAATGTCAATCTTTCATACAAATTCCCAACACCCTGCTTACCTTGTTATCCAGAATTGGTACCCTTGTTCACACCGCCCATTCCCTATTTCCCACAAGCGGTGCCACCACTTATAGCCCTTGGTCCATAAGCAGTTATTAGCAGAACCGCTCTGTTATTGAAGGCGAAACGCGGTACCCTGGGTAAGAAGAGAAAAAGAGAAGTTTCTCGAGGCTTCTAGATGATAAGCCTCATGTCCTCCCTTATCCCTACTATTGTGGGTTAGTTGAGCTTGAGATCCCTCATCCTAGGATCTTAGAGGCCACCTCACCCACTAATCTCTCAACCATCCCTATCCATCTTTATAAATACAAGCTTATGGCCATGGTTGAGGGGGATAACTCTTAAGGTATTGTTATGTTGTTTGATTGATCACTTGGTCCATATAATTGGAGAGCATAGAGAGAGCTAGAGTCAGATATTATCGGGATGAGAATGCTTGGTTTCATGGAGATGCATGTCAACACTAAGGCTTGGTTCTAAACTTCTTCATATTTCTTTAATGCAAGTTGATTTCTGTCCCACATATATTGTTGTTGTTTGATTTCACATGTATGTTGTTAGATTCCTTAGTCATTAACATAGATTAGTAGATTATATTATGGTGGTTTCGATATGTTTGCGTGTTGAAGCTTATTGCAAGTACATAGGGTAACGATTGAAGCATTACATTCCAGGTATCTACGACATCTAGGGAGAGTCTTCAACCTCTGTCCTCTATTTGTTCTGGATCTGAACCATTCAGACCAGTGGAACACCTTGATGTCTGCAGGAGGTGAAATATTCCAGCTAACAATGATACATAGTGGATCTACGTGGAATTCTCTCTTGAGTTCCACCCTAATCACATCCCAATTAATAACATGATTAGGACCATGTACATATTTCATAAGCAAAGAAACATGAAAAAATTAAGATCTCTAGCATTAGCAAGTATTGAAATTACTTATGCAACTAACCCTATTATTTTCAAAACTTCAAATGGACTACAATAGGGGACAACTTGGGCCAACTTTCAAGTTTCAAGGAACTCTTCCTCAGTATAACTCTAAGGTAAACATGACTCTTGAATGCTGAATTTTCTATGCATTATGTTATTATATGCATAGAATCTCTACCTATCTTGGGATTTCTTTAAATTATGGTTAATCTTAGCATCATCTTCTTCCATTTCCTTAAGAATTTATGCACAAGTATATTTATGTTTACTATATTATCCTAACTTATAGGTGTTTTTCACCTTATACCATATAAGGATTCAAATGGAATCATCCTTAGTGATTCGTTCTTCCTATAATTATATAAAAACTATAACAAGTGTAAATAATCCCCCCACTTGGAGGGTTTATTATCACATATATAAAAACAATCTCCTTAGTCACTTGATAACTCTTTCTTTATACCCATCTATCTATGGATGGTAGATGATGCTAAAATTCACATGTGTACCTAGATCAACAAAGGCACCCTACAAAAATTTTGATCTAAACTTTGAGTCTCAGTCACATGCAATTTCCTTAGGTAACCCATGGAGTCTTAATATCTCCTTGATTAATATTCTTTCTACTTCACCATCCTTATAAGTAGACTTGAATGGACTAAAATGTGCTTCCTTTGATAGCTTATCCACCACAACCAAGACATAATCATGCTTCCTTGAAGTGATTGGTAACACTATGATAAAAAATATAGTTAGTACTTTCCATTTCCACTTTGGAATGGGTAATGGATGAAATAAAACTACTATTTGTTCATTCTCAACCTTTACCTATTGATATTTTATGCATCTTGAGATAGACTAAAACATATTTTTCTTATTGCATGGAAAAAAATATTGCTTCCTTGTTGTAGTAGATTTCTTTTGGTATCCTATATGACCAAAATATGGCATTTTATGGATCTCATCAATAAAAATATTTCTCAAAATCATAGAATTAGGAATGTAATGTCTTCTCTTATAGATAAGAATTCCATATTCTTCCAAATGGTAACTTCCATACCTCTTTTCAACATTATGTTAATCCAATTTGTCCTTAACCTACACATAATGTTCATCTTCAACAACGGAATCAATAATCCTTTGCCTCAAATATGACTTGCAAATACTCATGGATGCCACATGACAGAGTGCATTAGACACTTTGTTTTATTTGATCTTTATATGCTTTATATCAAAATTAAATTCACAAAAGAAATCCAACCATATAGTTTTGATTTCATTTAAGGATGCATCCTCAAACAATTATTTCATACCACAAGCTTAAATTATAAGCTCAAAATTTCTACCCATTAATAATTCCATCTACATATTCAAAGCATGCACTATGGAAGAAATATCTAGGTTATGAGTAGCATGATTATTTTCATACTCTCTTATATTCCTCAACTCATAAAACATGTTTATCATGCACAATAATTCCTCAAAGCCATTTCTTACAAGCATCAGTACACACTACAAAATCCCTTTTAGGATTTGCGATACTCAGTGTGGGTGCACTAATATGAAGCATCTTCAACAACTAAAATATTTCTTCACATATTGGAACCCATTCAAACTAAATCCCCTTATTTTTCAAAGAAGCGATAGAATGTTCAACTTTAAAAAATCCCTCAATGATTTTTTGTTGTAACCATCAAGACCCATGAAAGGTCTCACATCTATGACATTCTTCAGAATAGGGAAATTCATAATGACCTCTATATTTTACGGATCCACAAATATTTCTTTGTTGAAAATAATGTGACCCAAATAATGAATTCAATTCATTTGGTAAAATTCATACTTTTGCAACTTTGCATATAGTATGTGTTCTCTTAATAGTTACAAAACCACTCTCAAGTTCTCTTCATGCTCTATCACATGATTAGAATAAGTAAGAAGTTTATATATAAAAATGAGCACAAATTTGTTTAAATACTTACTAAAGACAATATTCATGACCCATATGAATGCAGTTGGTGCATTTTTTTCGTCTAAATGGAACCACCAAAATTTCATAGTGTCCATACCTTGTCCTAAAGTTTGTCTTAAGATTTTCTTCCTCCTTGATTCTAACTTGATGGTAACCAGACCTCAAATAAATCTTGGAAATTAAGTTTTCCCCTCTCATTTGGTCAAATATATCATCAATTCCAATAAAGGGATACTTTTTCATTAATATGAATTTATTCAATTTCATATAATCAAATCAAATCCTAAGAATTTTGTCTTTCTTCTTCACAAATAGAATTGGTTCTCACCATGGAGATAGGCATAATGTATTTCTTTTCAAACAATTCATATAATTTTATTTTCAAATCTATCAGTTCAGGAGTACTCATTATGTAAGTTGTCTTAAAGACTAGTGCAACTCATGGCATGAGATCAATGGTTAAGTCAATATCCCTTTTTGGAGGTACTCCTAACACCTCATAAATAAATACATCCCTAAACTCTTGTAATATTGGATGATCCCCCAATTTTGGAACTTCCTTCCTTGATTAGTATGCAACATGGGTTGCATACAATTGAAAATATTTCTTGAAGCACCTCTTAAGCTACAAGGCTAAAATTTTCCTAATGGAAACCACTCTTAGAATACCTTTCACTATCATTTGGTTTATTTCCCTATCAATCAATTTAAATGTCTTATGGTAGCAATCCACTTTAACTCTTTTGGATTCTATCCAATCCATTTCAATAATAATATCATAGGAACCAAGTGGCATGACATTCAGATTTACCTTGGTGAAAAATCTGTTTATCTAATATGGACATATATTCATCACTTCACTCATTTTTCTCTTGGTTTCAATATCTAGTTTCACACTCTTGAATATTATGAACTCACCTAGTATTCCTATTCATATGTGGATGATTCTTGAGCAGGTAATCTTGTTCACAACCCCAACATTGAATGGGTTCTCTCATCTTGTTCCACACAAACATTGCTACCCCTCCATGATATGGTTTCCTCTATTGATTTATCAACTAAGGATGCCTGAATCCTTTCTTCCTTTAGTCAAGATTCTCCCTCTTCCTATCCTTCCATGATTTATGGCTCATTTTTTCTGACTCTGGATTTTCTCATAACAATACTGATCTTCCTCATGGTTTCCTCTAGAGGTATAGGCTCTTTAAACTCAATTTTTTTCTTGTATGATTGAGGTAATCCAATAAGGAAATGTTGGATTTTTCACTTTATCATCCTTGATATATTTGACATACCTAAGAAAATCCAAGAATTTGTTTGGAAATTCATCCATGGTCATTTGACCCAGTTTCAACTCATGGAATTCCTTGATCTTACCATCAAAATACCTAACATAAAGGTACGTTTGTTGAAAGTACTTCTTGAACAACCTACACATAATATTATTCCATGTAACTTGTTGAATTTCATTAGGGATATCTGCCATTAAGGTTAAAAGTATCAACCCTAGACTTCATATTCTCAATGTATTCATGAACCTGAAAAATATGCTCTCATCCAAAGAAGCCAAGCCTCTACTTCTTATCCTGATTTTACCTCACCATCAAAGGAAGGAGGTTTATACTTGTTAAATTCCCCCTGTGAGTTGTTTATGATAGGTATCTTCCTTTGGTTCTTAGTATATGGATAACTTGGATTATGGTTAGTCTTTAGAAGTATATGACTCATTGTCAAAAATCTTTGGGGTACAAGTTCTTCTTTTGTATTTTCTCCTTGAGTTGTGAGATCTCTTGTGAGAGTGTCTCCTTAGTTTCTTCCACTCTTGTCATTAGTTCCTAATTTATCTACAAGGTTCATTTTTATTCATGCCTACCAAGATATTCAACATGGATGCATTCAATTGATTATGCTCCTCCTGGGATCTAGTTAGTCTCTCATTATTTGATTTGAAGCTCTAAAACTCTACCCTCATGCTTCTCATAATCTATATTGTGTTTGGAGGTCCACTTGGTTTCTACGACCATTATACTTAGTCTCTAAATTCTCAACATGCACATTCCCCCCCATGTAATCTATCTCAAGTTCATATGAGTCCTACAAATCACTCTGAATGGCAGTCCTCTTGGCCTAACCAACCCAAAAACATCTAAGTACTCCCTCCACCCTAGTTGTCCTTGGAATGAAAATATATATGCAAAGTGTTGATAAAATTTGTTTATTAACCTCATTTCATCCTTAGAGTAGCCACCCTATCCCTTATTTCTTATATTATTCATGAAACTAAAATAATTTCCTCATCCCAAGAAGCCAAGCCTCTACTTCTTATCTTGATTTTATATCACCATGAAACGTAGGGGGTTTAGCGTTTTTAAATTTTTCCTATGAGTTTTTTATGACAACTATATTATTATGGTTCTTAGAATATGGATAAATTGGATTGTGATTCATGGATAACTTCTTTAGAAGTATATGACTCATTACCGAAAAACTTTGGGGTACAACTTCTTCTTCTAAATTTCCACCTTAAGCTATGAGACATCTTGTGAGAGTGTTTCCTTGAGTTATTTCCACTCTTCCCATTAGTGCCTAAGTTATGTATAAGGTTCATTTTTCTTTGGATGTATACCAAGATCTTCAACATGGACGCATTCAATTGATTCTTCTCCTCATGGGCTCTAATTAGTTACTCATTATTTTCTTTGTAACTCTATAAGTCTACCCTCATACTTCTCATAATCTTTGTTGTGTATGGATGATGGCTTAGTTTCTATTACCATTAAAATTGGTCTCTAAATTATCAACATGCACATTCTCCCCCATGGAATCTATCTCAGGTTCATATGGGTCCTACGCATCACTCATAATTTGTTGGCCTAATGAACCCAAAAGATTATAATTACTTACCTAGTTGTCCTTGGAATGAAGCTATATATGAAAAGTGTTCATACAACATGTTTATTATTTTCATTTCATCCTCAAAAAATAAAAATAATATTTTCATGCACTTTGGAAATTTATCCATATTGGAATATCTTCTTTAAGTAAGGAAACAAGCCTATTTCTTGTTCATTTCCAAGAACATATAAAGTGTTCCTTTATAATTTGGACTTACACAGCTATTCCTCATTGAATTTCCTTCCAACCAAACTGACCAGGCTTAAATTTGGCTTCAAAAAAAACTATGCATTCTACTAATTCTACTCCTCATAGGCTCTAATTAGTCTCTCATTGTTTTCTTTACAGACCTAAAGCTATATCCTCATGCTTCCCATAATATTTTTTGTGTCTATGGGTCCACTTTCCTTCTATGGCCATTAAAATTAGTCTCTAAATTCTCAACATGCACAATCTTCCCTATGGAATCTATCTCAACTACATATGGGTCCTATGCATCACTCATACTAACAATCCTCACGGCCTAACCAACAAAAAATTTAGTGTCCCCCTCACCCAGTCCGACCAATGGGAAGGGACATTACATGGATTTAGGACCTTCAACTTCACCCTAAACCCGACTTAGGAATTCATAACAAACAAAAATGAATTTGCATAACATAAAAAACCATACCTAGCAGAAAATAAATGGATTCACACACAATGAACATGCATATGTAATCATAAACATTACAGACATCATCTAAAATCATTTCACATTCAAATAAACAAGAATAATTATGTTTAAACAACGCATATTCAAGCAACTAGTTGTGTAAGAGCGATTTTCCACCCAACCATAGGCACTCTGCTTACCTGTATTCTTTCAACTTTATAGGGCACCCCCATTTTTGGCTATGACACCACCAAGGAGAAGGAAACACCTACATGATTCTCTCTCTCTCATCTCGCAACCTGATATGGTCTCTATGCTTAGAAAAAAGCTCATACAAATCTCTCTGGGTCTCACTCAACTCTCACAACCTTGGCTTCCACAAAACCTGCCCCACACAACACCCTTCTTGGCTCGGACATCCCCTTCACCGATCCACAACCCTCTTGCATGATCCATATTGTCAAGCGCTTCTATTGTGTGCATAGAAGAATACCAACCTACTAATGATGTTAGAGAACCACCTACAACCTCAATTATTTTCTTCACAAGTGTCTACAAGAAATAGTAAACAATGTGAAAGGGTACCTAGCTCGCCCAACCTCTCGGATCACCTATAGCCATCAAAATTCCCTTCCAAATTTTCACCTTTGTCCCTAAATTTGAATTTATTGAGTTATGAATAGTTGTGGAAAACAATACCATGCTCCAGTAGTGTAGATCTGCATGAGAGTGTGTGAGCATGAGGTTTGACCGCAAGAGGTATGAGAAAATGGTGACAAGACAGCTGACATAACTTTTGGCAGTATAAGAAAGGACTCTTGGCAGCTATAGACTAGCTTCTAGAAGCTTAGAGAATTGTCACAAAAGTGCATCCAGTGCCATGCTTCAATAACTACATGAGGCAACTTTTCCCACCAACCCCACACATGCATTCAACGATTGGAAAATAATAATAAAAAGGAGATAATTGGCTTATTCAAGACAAATGACAGAATTTGGGTGAGTTATAAAGTTGACACTTGGAAATAGGAATTTGGTTTCCCATGGCTCCCCTTTCCTCTTCCCCTCTGGTTGAAGCATAGCCTGTTTGGTGCTTTCTACACAACCATGCTTGGACCATTATATTATTTATGCACATAATATTTACATATGTTTTGAATTGGCATGATAAGCCAAATACAAGGTCCAAATAAAATATTTAAATCATACATTCCTATACATTCACTAGTTGGGCCTTGGACTTGAACTTTGTACTAGGAATCCACAACAACATATTTACATCATTTACATAATTTAATTGAATACATGATAAGCGTCAAATTGAGGTATTACTATCCCCTCCCCCTTGGAATAACACCATTAGAGGAAATTTCAACTCAAAATGGGCCTCCTAAGGAAAATTAATAAAATAATAGTTAAAATAATAAAATAATATTTATTAATTTTTGAGGAAGAAAAGAAAAAAACTACTTTTTGTTTGTATTTTTGACATATCTCCCCAGGTTTTTACTCAAATTTCGATCAGGAGAGCTCGTTGGATGCAGAGTTAAATTCTGCATCCAACTAGTACCCGCTCAGCATAATTTTGACAAACCCCTCTACCCCAAAATAAAGAAATACCTGAAAAAATGTGATCATGACACTCATTGGATGTAGAATTTAATTATGCATCCAACAAGCTCTCCCGATCGAAATTTGAGTAAAAACACAGGGAGATATGTCGAAAATACAAACAAAAAATTAGTTTTTTTTTTATGATACCTATCCCCAAATTTATATTAAGAAATTGTTTAAGACCTATACAGTATGTCAAATTTAAAGTAATTTCATTGGCTAACACATGATGACATGGAATTTGAAATAGAGTTAAAAGACCCATTTTGAGTTGAAATTTACTCTAATGAATCCTTGATGTTCTCTTTATTTTCATGAAGGCTCCATGCCCTTCTTTTCAGCTGCATTTGCAATGCCTTTCTCTTCAATGCCACTTTGTCTTGCTGCTAGCTATATTGGATGCTTCAATCCTTCCTTAGTGTTACCTTGGAAGATTTCCAAAGTATTTGATAACTAGCAATACCTATGCTCAAACAATGAGTTAATTTGCATGCCAAATCCATTCTCATAGGATTCATCTCCTGACAAGATTTTCAAACCATATATGAATCATACATACATGCATAATCACATTAAATCAATAAGAAGATGCAAACTAAACCAAAGGTAACAATGTTTATACAAGCCTTGGATCACACACACACACACACATATATATATAACAAATGTTAAGCCAACACATTGGCTCCACCACAACATTGAATTAACCAATGCCAAGCCAGTACGCCAACTAGGTTTGTTAGGCATGCCATTAACTAATATTCTAAGACACCTCTACTAATGGGTTTGTCAAGCATACAACTTGTACTATTTCCAATCCAACACCCTTGTTGGGTTTATCAAGGAATAAAAAGAAGAATGCAATCACATGGATCCTTCTCCTTTGCAAACCAATGGTTCCCTCTAAGGACTCCATAGGTATCTCACTTAGTTGTAAGATAGTATGGCCCCATAATACTCACTAACACAAAACAAGGATGGCACCCCTTCTCTACTATACAGTACCTCGAGCATAGTCATCCCTTTAGTTCTCTTCAGTGTGATTGTAGAAATGTTGACAATACCCATGAAATCCTATTGAGTACCCAAGCTCTTACTAGGTTTAATGGAACTACGGAGAGACAAGCTCATATAAGGGGTTTTACAAGGTTTCTCAACCCCAAGACACACTTGGAATTTCTTTTTCATTTTCAGCTTCAACAACCAGCATCTGCCCCAAGAGCATGTTTTCATCATTTCACCTGCATTACATACAAGAATGCAATGCACATGAGATGTCGTCATAATAAATTTTTAACATAAATTTTCAAATATGTTCACATAGAAACTAAATTCCCCAAACATGACACCCTTCTCATAACATATATCTATTGTAGTACATAGCACATAGTCACACTACATTCTGTCCTCTTGACATAATTCACTAACATTCAACTAGTTAGTAACATTAGTAATTCAATTCAAATCTGAAGTTGCAATTATGTCTCCTACATAAATTAGATTTATTCAACCATGAGTCGATGCTCATATTGTTTGTATCTTGCAATTGGAAGCATTTTCTCCCTTATGATATTACATCTTCTCCCATAACTTAGACATCCAAATACAACATGTCCCGCTAACACATTTTTAGATCATGCAAACATCCATTAGTAGTTATTAGCAAGATTTCAAAACTGAAATTTACAAAACGGATCTATGCAAAATTAGATTTCACAACCATGAGTTCTTTCTCATAATGTTTGGCCTTTGTATGTGGTAGATTCTAGTCTTTAGTATGGACTTACTCACATTTCCATACCCATGACAATTCTTCCTATGATCTGAAATTTCAATCAGCCAAACAACTTGTGAGGATCTAGCATATAATATTTTCATTGCAACCTTTACCACTGTCACTAAAGTGATATTAGAATTATAACACACAATAATTCAATCACTATCAATAGTTCATATCTCAAATGCATTGAATTACATTTAATTTATATGCACCATTGACATGGTAAAATTGCAAGATATAGTCACATAATCTATGCAATCAAATAAAGCTTCAAATACTCATGATTACATAATCACGATCCATGCAAATATTTCCTCCCAACTGGGAATTATGGTAAGAAGTCAAACACGACTACGTCATTCATGCAATTCATTTCCTTGCATGCATAACAGTTCATGAAATCATCTCGTAATTGTCGATAATTCTATCATTTCAACTATGAATGAATTCCAATGAAGTATATATATCACCACCATGCATTCAAACAATGCATCTTTTATGTACTCACACATTTGCATTCACAATCATAGTAGTTACAAAATATTTTAATTTACATTCATTCAATGCAATCTTGCATTTATACATGGCTACCATAATGTCATGTCATGCATTCCACCATGAGGTTTCATAAGGTCCAACTACGACCTTGACACATCACCCAAGCACCTCCCCAATCACTTGGTTAACTATTTGGGTGCCTCCATTCTTCACTCGAACAAAACATCTAGAGTTCACTCACTCCATGCTTGTTGGAAAAGAGGTTTCATACCATATTAACACCAATAGGTATTTCATGGGATACTTGTGTAGCAATATAGCATTTCCATTTCCAACCACATTATGGCATTACCCATGACTACTTTAGTTGTCATGCACTACCATAGTAGGACAATAATTCCTCACTTACTTTAGTTATTAACTCACATCTGACATACACACATGGCATGATATTCCTACACATTAATACATTCAAAATTCTAAACAGTTATATGGTATAACAATTCCTTCCCTTACTACCCCCATACCTCACATACCCAGTGGAATAAAATTCACATAAATGCATCCATTATTGCAAACAAACCAAGTTATGATGATTAAAATATGGCTGGAGGGATTCTTACCTAATCCTCTTTCAACACTTATGAAAATCAACATAAATAAACCACTACATGCATGGATTCCCTCAACATTTATGATGTTCCCTGATCAATTGGCCTCTTACTAAGGACTATGCATCCTTTACACAAACTTATTGAACATAGATTTGTTTTCTCCTCTTGTCTTCAAAATGTTGCTGGTCACATGCAATAGTATCATCAACATATTCAACCATGATTCATCCATCTTTGGTCATACAATCATAATCAACCAAAATAATTGTAATTAGTGGCTCATTGCATATGGAAAACCTCACTAATTTTACAAATATGCAATATCATATATATGCACAAACATCTTCACATGTAGTATTCAATACATATTAATATGCCCATTAGTGCATATTAATTCCAACTATCCAACTCTTTCATTTTCAACATTCATATTACATAATTTCTATATATAAAACTAAAAAATTGTAAATATAGCAACAAGAGAAAAGTCTAGGAATTATCCCTTTCCAATTCCCCATCATAGCATGGAATCCCTCTATCACATCATAGATGGTCTAATTTCATGGTTTCTCTTCCAAGCACACAAGAGATTAGCTATGATTTTATCACCAAGAAACATTTCAATACATATACACATGTATAATGATTTATACTTGCTACTTTCCAAGCATGAGATTATTATTCTATAAACAAGAATAGTTTAAGGTAAGAAACTTCCATTTTTATCAATACTTCCTTATGAATATTATTGTCCAAATACTTCTACAACCATCTTATGAGTCTTATGTAGATTTTGTTGGTAGTTACAACATCTCTTATTGCTCTGAGTTCACATTGCCTTGCTGCTACAATTGCTTTGAGTAATTCTGGCCATGTCCAACTTGATCCTTCTTAAACTTCCTAGCTCTTAATAGTGTTGCAACTGATTCCATTCCATATACATATGGACTCTTTTCAAGCTCCATTATATGTGCTTGTGCCCCATTTAAAAATGAGACTTCCTTTCCTTTCCCATGGAAATATCTTTCCATGGTTATGAACCACAAAATTGATTCACAAATAGGAATTCCTCATTCCCTTATTAACAACCTTTTTCATGGCCACTCTATCACTATCATGACCCACATGATAGTCCACATACTCTAATGTACTATTTATTATTTGTAGCTTATAAATGAATGGAATTTTATTACCCATTCGTATTACTCACTCCAAAGTTTCCAACTCATATCTTGCAAGATCTCTCAGTATGCATGCACTTTCCCACAAGGATGATTCACCATCACCCTTACAAGTTGCATGCCCTTTACTTGTTGGCCTATTCCATATCATGCTAATCATTCACTTATAGAATACAATATCCATATATCAAGAGCTCACATGTCTCTTCATTGTAATTCAAATTGCACATTTTGAGCATTGAGAATGCATTACATGCATTATGTCTAAGGAACCATCACTTCCCATTAGTTCATATTCTTCCATCATCCATGTTTATAAAATACAATATGAAAGTTTGCAATCTTGTCCATTCAACATGTTTTTCCCGCGTGCTAACATTATTTACCATAATACTCAATTGACTGTCTTTGCTCAATAGTATTGCTTTGTCACCAAGCATTCAACCAGACCTACTTCAATTTTTCACATTGCTAGAAAAAATTCAGTTTTACCATGCCGAATAAATCCTAGAGGATTTTCTCTACCTATTTTTTGAAACAACTTGAAACCTGTTTCAAAAATAAGAACCTTGTGTATGATTCCTCTATATTTTAGCCTCACTACATTCTTAAAAATACACAAAAATAAATATCATATACTCTAAAAACAACCCATATTGTCTATTTCTGTCAAACTACAAAAACATATGAATCACCACATTCAGAATCTAATTGTGCACAATCTTATCCATTTTATGGTGTTCCAATAGTCGTAGTTGAACTCAAGAATTAACTTCATTAATTTAAAAAATGAAAATTGGGGTTCAAGGGTGCTTTCCCCTTGTGGCCTCCCTACAATATAGTGCATAATTTCAACTACATTTTTTGACTCTCGGAAGCCAAAATTTGACTGCAAAACCATTTTCTTTTCCATTGGTTCACACCCTTCAGATGCCACCCACACACCTTACCTCTTATCAGGCATAAGAAATTTCAATATCCACGAGAAGTGGTTTCCTGAAATTGCTTTTTCAGCCCTAAATGCATGAGAAGGTGACACATCAAGAGGTGGTTTCTGCCTCAGGCTCATGCCGATTAATTAAACTTCATGCATATTCACAACTCTAAGGCATTGTCAGTCATTGATATCATATGCATAATCTTACACTATCGATAATACTAACACAAGTCCCATCAATCCCAACACAACCCTATGGTATGCATATGCATGTCACATTACCTCCTGTTAGACTAAAAAATGTTCCAAGTTTTGGGCAAAGTGGTTTCCCCAACTTGATTTTGGGACACTGAATGCACAAGAGGATGACACGTGAATGGGGTGTTTTTTCTTAAGGGTTGCACTATTGAATTAACCTTCCTGCACCTTCACGGGCTAGAAGCACTTAGATCTGCCAATATGATCTTCCCAATCCTCCAAGCCTGATATGACCAATGCATGTCCCATCACACCTCACACCCCGTCCCATCAAATATAGACCTCAAGTACTACACTTCCCATTTGACCCAAAGGTGGTTTTAGGGCGTTAGGAAAGCATTTTATTGAACTCGCTTTTGTGATCTTGAGCTCACGAGTAGCTTCCATGTGGAAAGGATGGTTTTCCTTTAGGGTCACTCGGATGAGTTAACCTCCACACATATTTGCAATACTGAATCACTTTCAATCATTGATTTGCATCGTTTCTCAATGCGCAGATATTGTCTGCCTTAACACTATACCATATGCGATCACCAGGGATGATTTTCAGGAACCATACTTATTTAAAAGTGTAGAAATGTAGGCGAATATTACCAATTCTTAAAATTCCAACTATAAAATGATTGGCGATATTTTTCAAAAAATATTTTAATTTCCAAGGATTTTATATCGTTTATATAATAATTTGGCGAATTTTAGGGTGAAAAATTTTTACCCCATCAAAATTCGGTGAAATAGGGCTTCAAAAAATGCAAAATGGTGAATTTTTCTGGGAGAAAAGCATGGAAAAATAGCCCATTGGGCTAAAATTCGCCCACGGATCTGATGTGGTTGGTCCAAATCACACCCTCTGCCCACATGGACCTACCATGCCAGACCTCTTTCCCACATGGATCCTCCAAGTCACTCTCCCACCTAGCACTAATGGCGGCCCAACAATTTTTTCCCGAATTTTTAAAATTTTAGATTGCACAGAGTTTTAATTTTCCAATAATGCACATTAATTCAAAATTGTTTATATCCCTGTATATGTCACTTCACAGAAAACTATTTATTTCTAGAACCATTTCTAGTTTTTTCCTGTAAATTTGAATTTATGGCCCATGTTAATTTTGCATTGCAACTAGAAGCTCTGATAGCACTCTATAGCATCCCCCTCACCAAATCCGACCAATTGTAGGGGAAATTACATGGATTCAGGACGTCTAATTTTTCCCCTAACCCAACTTACGAATAAAAAATGAAAAATGTGTGTGCAGAACATAAATAAACATAGGTGGTGGAAAATAAATAGATCCACATGCAATGAACATGCATATGCAAGCACAAACATTACATACATCATTTAAAAACATTTCACATTCGAATAAACAAGAATACTTATCTTTAAACAACAAAGATCCGAGCAATTGGCTATGTAAGAGTGATTTTCCACTCAACCATAGGCACTCTGATCACCTATAGTCTTTCAGCTTCAGAGAACACCCCCAAGTCGAGCTATGAGGCTACCAAAGTGAAGGAAACACCTACATGCTTCTCTCTCCCATCCCACAAACTGATATGTTCTTTATGCTTAGAAAAATTCTTATACAGAGCTCTACAGGGGTCTCGCTCAGCTCTCATAGCCTTGGATTCCACAATACATGCCCCACACAACACCCTTTTTGGCTCAGGAATCCCCTTCTCCTATCCACGACACTATTGGGCAATCCATATTATCGAGTGCTTCTAGTGTGTGCAGAGAATAAGACCAACCTACTAATGTTGTTGGAGAACCACATGTACCCTCGATTCGTGGCTTCTCAAGCGCCCATGAGAAGCAATAAACAATAGAAAAGGGTCCCTACCTCATCAATCCTCTCAGCTCACCTACAACCATCAAAATTTCCTTCCGAATTCGAAACTTTATCCTTAAGTTTGAATTTCCTAGGTTATGCATAGTAGTGGACAATGATAGTAAGCTCTAGGAGTGTAGATAAGCATGCAAGTGCGTGAGAATGACGGTTGACTCCAAGAGTTATGAGAAAATGGTGATAAGACAACTAACATAACTTCTGGTAGTAGAAGAAAGGACTCCTCGAAGCTATAGACTGGTTTCTCGAAGGAGACAGAACTGTCACAAAAGGACAACAATAGCAAGCTCTAGGAGTGTAGATAAGCATGTAAGTGTGTGAGAATGAGGGTTGACTCCAAGAGTTATGAGAAAATGGTGACAAAACAACTGACATAACTTCTAGTAGTAGAAGAAAGGACTCCTGGAAGCTATAGAATGACTTCTGGAAGGAGACAGAACTGTCACAAAAGTGCAGTCAATCCCATGCTTCAATAGCTGTATTAGGTAACTTTTCCATGCTTCAATAACACATGCATTCAATGATTGGAAAATAGTCAAAAAATGAGATAATTGGCTTATTCAAGACACATGAAGGGATTTGGATGACTTCTAAAGTTGACACTTGGCAGCAAGGATTTGGTTTCCAAAGGCCCCCCTTTCATCTTCCCCTCTAGTGGAATCATAGCCCCTTTGGCGCTCTTTACAAAGACATACTCGGACCATTATATTACTTATTCTCATAATATTTACATATATTTCGATTGACATGATAAGCTAAATACAAGGTCCAAATAAAATATTTACATCATACATACCTATCTATTCACTAGTTGAGCCTTGGCCTTAAGTTCTGCACTAAAAATCCATAACAACTTATTTACGTAAATTAATTAAATACATTACTAAAATCAAAGTGAAATGTTAAAAAATAAACTATTAAATACTCTCTACACCCTAGCCATCCTTGGAATGAAACTATATGTGCACACTCTTGATATATGTTTATTAACCTCATTGCATCCTCAAAAAATAAAAATAACATATTCATGCACTTTGAAAATTTATCCATATTGACATATCTTCGGCAACGAAGGCAACAAGCCCATTTTTGGTTCATTTCCAAGAACATCTAAAGTGTTCCTTTAGAATTTGAAACTACACACCTATTCCTCATTGAATTTTCCTTCCGACAACACTGGTCACGCTCAAATTCACCTCGAAGTGAAAAACAATGGTTATGAGGCATCACCATATTTTTTCCACAAATTATGCAATTTCCGTCAAATTTGGTTTTTTTTTAACTTATGACGTGGCACCTACCAATGTGTCATCACACATGGCTTTCGATGTGGTAGTGGCATCCTACGTGGCCACCTGATACCTCTGCCATGTCACCCGACTTCTTTTTCATCTGCCAAGTCATATCCAACATGATGCTAAGATTATGATGATGATAATAATAGTAGTCGAGATTGATGCTTATCCTTGTGACTCGAAAGTTTCTCTGCCGGTTGTGTCAATTGTTCTATTTTTGTTGCACATAGAGGAAAATAACTCAAATGTCAAAATAACAGCTGCTAACCTTGATTTACTTCTCTGAATTTTAAACACCCTAATAGTAGATTAAAATTAATGAATAGAATAGAAAGAGACAAGGTGCAACTCAGTTTTCACAGGATTGAATAGAAAGAGAGAAGCTACAACTGAGCTTTCAACATTTTGATTTTTCTTATTTAATTGATTAACGTGATGGAATATCCTCCCATAGTTGTCAGCTTTCTTGCCGATCTCAATGCAAAACTAATATTAGTCAGTGGTTGGCATATCTGCCTTATGATAATATCAGTCGAGGTTGATGCTTATCCTCCCTCATTTCATTGAGTTTCTTTGTTTGTCTGCCAGCATCCCATGTCGACATCAAATCATATCAACGTCCATCCATTGCCAATTGTTTTCCTTTTTCTTGGACACACATAATTGCCACATCGAGAAGAACAAAAGTAAAAGTAAAGGATAAAAGGCATATTCAACGTGCAAAGCTATCATATCTATCATTTTCTTGTGTGTTTACAGCTTGCAGCTTTTTATGTGTAATTTGGCTCAAGTGAAGCGAGGGGTCGCAGAATTATTAGGTATGTGATTGCCATGGATAACTGTCTGTTGTTTCTTGATGGATACATGGAGCGTACACATTCTTTTGATTTGGCATGTGTTACTATTGTGTCCAGAAGATGCAGCAATTCCACTGTTTCATACCTTTCTTGGGAAATTTGGTATAAGGTAATGATGTTTATTTTTAGATAGATATGTTAATGTTTATAAACTAGTATAGCAACAAGTAAAATGGTTAATGAATGTTAATAGATACATTTAACTATTTAGACTGTGAAGATAGCTGGTTGTTAAACACAGATTAAATTAACACACCCACCTAGTTTGTGTCTAGATTATGCCCATAGGGATCAAATGGTTGAGAGATAGCAATGGAATGAAAGATAGATATTCTTTATTTTATCTCACATTCTTCTAGTTATCTACCTTGACTATTGGTTATCCATTTATAAGCTATGAGCTATCCATGCATCGCTACCAGTTATCCATTGATCAGCTACCAATTATTTTTATATTCTTTTCCTTTTTTATAATTGTTAATTTCGAATTTTGAACGACTATCATAGATTCAATGTCGACACTACACTTGTCTTATCCTCCTCCGTAGATTAAAAATCATAGGTCTTAGTCCACCCCAAATCTCCATTATTCATACCAGATTGTTAAAATTAATATAACTACAAAACAAATACTATTTGATGAAAAAAAAATACTATTTAATAAACAAAAAACAAAAACTGATATGAAAAAAGAAACCAAATTGTTACTGGTTTGTTTAACAACCCTATAACTAAAGCTTATTAAATCAAGATACATTTAAGCATAACAAGATACTGCGAGCATGAAATGAATCTCTTTTGTACACTTGTTACACTTAGATTAATCTTGTTGATCTGTTTAAACAAGTCCAAAATCTCAAATAATATCTAAATGCATATTGACATAAAAATGTCAGATAATATGTAAATACCTATGACATAATACATACTATTACATAACTATTTTAATTTTTTAATTAATAATGAAATTTAAAGTGTTCTTTTGTTTTTGCTTTTTTATTTTGATTTAAAGTTGAGAGGGTGCATATTTATTCAACTCTTTTATAATCAAAAGTTGCTCATACACCAACCTCATGTGCTTAACTGATTTGTTAGGATGCAATTTTCTTTTGGAACTGAAGTGTCCAAATTCATGGTTCGAAGACAGTGAAACAAACTCGACCGTGACAAAGCTAGATTCCTCTAAGAAATAGACTCCCTCTCAAAGCTGGAACTCTAATCCCAGCATCCAAACAAAAAGGAATTCATTCTGTCATATCAATCTTTTATTGGAAAGTTTCCAAAGTAGTGGGTGTCCAAGATAAAAGGCCATGTAAGTGTATTCACATGTGGTGATTGTTTTCTTCGTTTCAATTCAGGAAAAAATAAAAAAACGCTTGATCTTTTATAGCACCTCATTCGTTTCTCATTGGTGTATAGAATTCAACTTAAAAGAGGGAATCACAGCTAATATATTGGGAGACGAATTGTGAAGATATATTAAAATTTTTTATTCTTGTGTCAAAATAAATTGTATTCTTAATGCCAAAATATCTCAGTGGATTTGGAAAATTTAATTATGATTCGGCTTCTTTTTAAATGCAACAAGACTTTTGTGATCAATTTCAACATTTTTGAAAAAAAATATCATTATTTCTCATTGGTGTTTAGAATTCAACCCAAAAGAGGGAATCAGAGTAGGCAATATATGGTTATGGTATCAAACTATCAGGAGATGAATCATTTCATACATTTAAAAGTTTAATATCCAAGTGGATTTGGAAAATTTAATTATGATTCAGCCTCTTTATAATGCAACAAGATTTTTGCATCGGCTCTTCCTACAATGGTTTGCGCAGTAGTTATGTTTCTTTTTCAATTTGTAAAATAGTAAGCTTATCAGTACATGTTTACAACTAAGTCAAGCATAAGGGATTCTGGAAATTATGCTAAAGTTTTTACATTGATGAGTAAGTTAAGTATAAAGGTTTTTTAAAAGTTTGGCTGATTTTTTTTAGCAGTTAGGCTCATGTTTTTGACATAAAGCTTTGGCTAGTCCTATAAATTGTGTATTATTTTAGAAGTTAGATTTATGTTTTTTATATGAAGTTTTTGTTATTTTTTTAAATTATTTGTTGATTAATTTAATTAAAACTTTAACAAATATTATTAATATTATTATTGATTATATTAATTAAAAATTCATGTTTTAATCTTATAACTATTTTGAAAAAGACTTTCGACCATTGTGTAGAGATGTTATAATTTAATGGCCACCTGTGTATAAATAGTATAGCCTGCTTTTGTAAATTATCACAGAGCCTACAGGATTTGATCGTAGATCAAGTAAAGTGACGAGGGTTTGTAGTTATGGATACGATTTGGGCTTAAGTGCCCATAGGATTTGATCCTGCAACCTCTATGTAATTACCTTGGGATTTTAAATGATTACTGTGCATTTTAATATTTGTGGTTTTTTTATATAGACATTGTATTTTATGGTATGCGATTTCTATAATGTAGTTTCTAATGTTATAGGGTTTGATTTGTTTTACTTATGCAATGGTTTTATAATGTTGATAATAGCATTACTTCTTATACTTTGCAGATGTAGCTCGCATTAATGTTATAATTGGTGGACCATTTATATGGTCTCGATACTTGGACTCTTAATGGATTTGTGACTATTTGGTTAATGGAAAGTGATAATGTTTATCTTGGTTATTAACATGAGTTTATTTATGCAGACCCTGGGAGGTCTTCACTGGTTTTTAACTTAGCTTGGTTACTTTAGAATTTATGGTTACCCTTACATAAAGAATAATGTGTTTATAACATTGTTAAATTAGTATTTATAGTTTTGTTTTATACCTGATATAACATATATGAAGTATTTATTAGATTATATTTATTATATCAGTTTATTATAATCTATAATTAGGTTTGCTTTCAGCTTGACCTGAATCTAGGTTTTACCTCTAGACAAAGCTCTACTGGCAATATGAAATCTGCAAGTAGGGTTTCTAAACAAATAAAATATACAAGTACTAGTTTTAGAAATAAAACCTAAGTTTTAAAGGAACAAAGCTTAAGCTATAAAAGAGAATATGGGAGTAATATTACAAGAATCCAAAACCTTGGATAAATATTTGAACATAAATTAAGCTATAGAAGTATAACTGAAATAACAAAACCTTTGAGAATTCTATCATAGGAAATAAATTACAGCCTAGGGTTTATAATTTAAAATATAAACCCTAAAAGAATTTGTGAGGGACAAACAAAAGAGCATAGGATTAGAACCTATAATATAAGCACTTGCATAATCTAGCCGACACTTATTCTAGGAAATGTAATAGGCAGTCCAGAACCTCATACCTGAAAAGTGAAGCTCCTTTAATGGATGAAACCTGCACACTCAGTTACCCAGCATTAACGATTCATAGGCAGATCTAACCTCTGTATAGATGACTGAATCACTTGGAAACTGCCACGTTCCACCCAACCATGACCCTAAATCATTCCTAGTTCAAATCCAGATCCCCCTGAGCTGGCTTCCAACATGCAAGTAGCTTAGAGCTCCTAAGGTAAGGCTTCCCTAACTCTATATCAGGTCTGGATTAGTTCTCATTTTTCCTCTTAGGAAAATGTTCTCCAAAAAATATCTTTATAATAACCAAGAAGAAAATGACTCCAAAAAGATGGAAGAGATCTTCAAGCCTCTCCTTGACTTGGGACTTTATAGACAAACTTTTCAGTCAAATGGGTAGTTAAATCAAGAATCACTTCATTTTTTTATTTAACCATTTTTATTTAATTTAATACTTTTAATATTTTAACTTAGGAACTTTCAACTAGCTCCTAATTAGACTTTTATAGCTATTATAATATTTAATCTTTATCTTAGTAATAATAGTAATAAATGGAACTATTCCTTATTTCTTATATTATTAATATTATTACTAGGTGTACTCTTTATACATACTTTGTATAAAATATATAATAATATATTATTTGTTAACATTTGTCTTAGGGTATCGTATATTGTGATCTGTGGACTTATGACACTTTCTTGATTAAGGTCATCAGGTAGATGGTTACGTCTACTAGGCTAGGAAACTCTAAATATCCTTGCATGTTGGATTCCCTCGTACAACACGGTAGTTCTTTAGTACTTGATGAGAATACAAAAATTCAAAATTTCATTTAATCACTTATAAATAAGTTATATGAGATCAATATTTTTATCCATTCATTTTCACTCGGGAATCATTAATTCTTTTAAATAACTCCTACCGCTTACCGGAGCCCATACTCAATGCTAAAAATAGGGAGTTACAAACTTAGTGCAATTCCAGAGCTCGTCACTCAATACTAATGCTAGGATGTACTTGTCGGATACACCTAGAGAAACAATGGCCGATGATCCTATGTTCTAGAGCTTATGCTCAACATCAACATGGAAGGATCTAGGGCTTATTCCCAACACTTCCAAATTATATTTTCACGTGTTCCAGAGCTTCACGCTCAACAAAAATATAACTACTGATGTGATCTATAGCTTCTTGCTCAATACAAAACATTAATCTACCCATGTGCTCCAGATCTCCTCGCTCAACAAAAAACATCTCATCAATCATGTGCTTCAGGGTCCACGCCCAACACAAGTGGACATATATATATATATATATATATATCATATGCAATTGGGTTACACCAAATATATCAAACAAATCATCATGTTCATATGCAGTGGGGTATTTAACCCAGTATATAAAAATAAAACATCAAGGTAACATCATCATCAATGGGGCTCATGCCCATAAGTGTTAGGTCAAAAATTTGGGATATTACAGTGATGGGTGAATGAGGAGAAGAAGCTACACATCATCCCCTTGCAAGTATTATGGGAATTATTTGAAGAAACTTTTAGAACTCGATACCTATTAGACAAATATAAATACCAATAAAAATCTTTGTTTCATGCATTACAATTTAGGGGACGATTAATAGAAGAATATGAAGTAAATTTTTAATCGACGCATCACATTCATTAGATGGAATACGATGGTAGAAAAAAAATCTTTGATAGGATGTATAAATGGGTTCATACAGAGGTAGTCATGTGGAAAAACACCACCATCGAAAATACTTCTAGTATATCTAATTAGGTTAATAAAAATAATGAAATAGGAACACAAGCACAAGAACAAGTACATGGATAAGTCCGGGTACAAGCGTAGGAAAAATCACCTAAAGGGAATTGTGGACCGGCTAGGACCCTATAGATTGTAATGAACATAAAATAAAATTATAATTAAATAATTAAATAACTTATAGTTAGGTTAGTATGAAAGGAGGTGTCTCCTCATCATGAATGTCCAAACCATATTTAAGGCCAAAACATCATTGTAATATTCATCATCTAGTATATTATCCATATTTCATTATTTAAAATGATAGTCGGATTCTACTACTAATAGACCAACCAGATTCGGTTGCTCCATTTGGTATTAGAGTAGATTTTCTACTGCACTCTGAGCTCGGACTCGACTCATCAATTCCTGATTTCTTCCGCTGCTCAATTTCACCCATATCTCTCTCCGCTCCGCTGCCCTCCACTCCCACACTCCATATCACTTCACTCTCCTCCCTTTGCTCCACCTTCTCGACTCCCTTGCCATTGTTTAGGGTTTCCCTAGAATATAGGACATTGTCAAAAAAAAAAAAAAGGTAAAGAATTGAAAAGAAAGAAGAAACTTAAAAAGAAAACATAAAAGTAAAAAAAAAGTAAAAAAACAAAGAAAGGAAAAAGAAAGTAAAAACAGAAAAGAAAAGTAACACCAGCACATGGTTTTGCTTTCCAACTTCAACCTATGTTGCACCTTCGCTCATTTCAGGTAGCCCTACAAACAAAAACAATATTAATAAAACAAATATTATTATTAATATTATTATATAATATTTTAAAACTTATTAATCCACCTTTTAATAAAATATTTAAATATAATATTTTTATATTTATTATTTTATTTCAACACATAAATTAGTTATAATTATTATTATTAATTCATTAATTATTTCAAAGACATTAGTTGTCTTTTATTTCTCCATAAGTCAAAATAAACTTCCAAATACACACATTTGCATAAAAGGACCGATGCTATAACGGAATTAAAAGACAAACTTGAGAAATTGGAGAAGGACATCAAGGCCCTCGTTGCCAACAAAGAAAAATTCAGAGAAGAAACAAAAAATAACAAGGCACTTAAAATAAAGAAATCAAAGAAGATTTTGTTCTAGTACTAGGAAGAAAACTTGATGACAGAGTGGACATCATGCATGAGAAACGAAAAGAATTAGATGACGAGATGTGTGTGATGACATAGAATACAAGCACCATGGCACAAAACTTGAGCATCATGACACAGAACCAGAATACCATGATAATGGAAATGTTACAAAAACTACGGTCTAATACAAACCATATCAGTAACTCAGATATGTTTGACCACTATGTCAACAAAAATAAGAGGAACAAAATCAATCAAGACAATAAACAAGACAAGGAGACTAAATATCGTAGGGATGACCAAAATGCCAATAACATATTTGATAAAGATAAGCTCGACCAAGATCATAATGAGAGTCAAGCTAGTATCATTGACAATAAGGACGATCCATACAATGACAAAAGATGGATCCTACAATATGCAAAGGAATCCAGGTCAAAGGAATCAAATATCGTAGATTCATCTTCTACCTTAACTCTTCTACCACCCTAGAGAAACCTAAATGTAACACTATCGGGTGACTTTGAGTGTGAGAAGCCTCACAAAACGCCACTTCTCAAGATAAATCATAAGGATAATAAAATGGAAACATTACGTGATGAAATCATGAGTATTGTGGGACAAGCGATCTCTAAAAGAATGCTTGATATGGTCAGTCACAAAAATATTCCTCGTATTCATGTACATAGAAAATGGGACAACAATAATAAACATAATGGGGTACAAATTCAAGTTACAAATGAAAGGAAAATGAAAGGATATTGTGTAAATACCAAGCACACACCTAATACAATTTCTAAAAAATACAAAAATGAAGTAATGACATTGTTTCAATACAAAACGAGAATGAAAAGACAATAATCTAAGCTTTGAGGACAAAGCTCCCTTAAAGGGGGTGGCAATGTAATGAACATAAAATAAGATTATAATTAAATAATTTATATTTAGGTTAGTATGAAAGGAGGTGTCTCCTCATCATGAATGTCTAAACCATATTTAAGGCCAAGACATAATTGTAATATTCAACATCTAATATACTATTCATATTTCATTATTTAAAATTATAGTCGGATACGACTACTAACGGACCAACCGGATTCGGTTTCTCCATAGATTGGGCATAGGAGAGTCGATTACTCGGGATCTTGCTCAGGGATAGTTAGGATGGAAAGTATATCTACCACTTCCCATACCAACTCATAAGCCACATTGTATAATGTAGGTTCAATATGTGGGCCACATCAACATTGGGGCGATGACCGGGGTAAGGGTCATGGTGGATTGGGACAGATAGTTATCCTTTCCCTGGCTGAAATTAAATTTTTAAAATGCTAGGGTACCCACTATCGTTAGGTGTGCCCAATGGAAAAACTAGGATCTGAACACTAAGAGTCAGCGACATAAGGAATTCAATCATAGGTTCATAATCGAATTTGTTCCATAGTTAACCATTGTCAAGAAAATCACTAACTTACAAGTATGATCAAAGGTATTCCTTTAACTATTTTTAGGGATCTAGGAGATACTGATACAATTATTTTCCCTTCAAAATTATATATATGTGGGTTGGAAGCCCAACCTTAATGTGACTTTGACCGAGTAGAGATGGATTTTGGATGAAAACAAGCAAAAGGCCCACTGGAGAAGAACTACATAGTTAAAATAGGGAGTGTTTCTACTAAAATCAAACTATATAGAACTCCTCTTGATGCATATTATGTGATAATGGGAATGGATAGGTTGGAATCCCATCAAACCCTCATGGATTTTTATGAAAATAACTTACTTTTCTATAATTATTTTAGAGAGCCAATAATAATTGAGGGGCTTAAATGGGACATTTATATACACTTTGTCTCATTTTCCACGGTAAAGAAATGCATGAGGAAGGGTTGCAAAAGAAAATTTGTAGTAGCGGTGAGAAACAATAATAACACCCCCAAGGTGTCACACCCAATCCTCTCTAAATTTGCAGACATATTTCCCACTAAGTTATCAAGGTTACAATCTCCAATGCATGAGTTCAACTTCATCATTCCCCTAAAACCTAGTAAAAAACCTATATCAAAGGCACCATATCAAATGAATGTGTCGAAACTCAATAAGATAAGTTTACAACTTAAGGAACTCATTTACCAAGGGTTGATTTGGCATGGTATATTTCCTTATGGGGAAGCCATGATATTTCTTGAAAAGAAGGATGGTATCCTTCATTTATGCATAAATTATATGGATTTGAGCAAGGAAATTGTCAAGAATTGGTGTCCTATGCATTGCATCAATGACTTATTTTCAATTAGTTGAGAGGGGAATTTGTATTTTATAATATTGACCTATGATTATATTACCATCAGTTAAGGATCAAGGAAGAGGATATTTTTAAGATCGCCTTTCAAACCAGGTTTGGACTATGAATTTGCGGTGGTTCCATTTCAGTTAACAAATGTGTTGACATCCTTTATGAACCTAGTGAAGAGTGTGTTTTAGAAATATTTAGACCACTTCATATAGGTGTTCATGGATGACATTTTAATATATTCCCAAAATGAATAATAGAATCAAGCACATTTGATATTAGTAATTCAACTCCTCGGAGAGCATAACTTATCTACAAAATTGTCCAAATCTACCTTCTTTCATAACGAAATTCCATCCCTAGGACACACTATCAGTGGTGAGAGGATTGCAGCTGATCTAGGGTAAATTGAATCCATATTATTCTAGTTGGCTCCTAGGAATGCTAAATAAGTTCAAATTCTTAATGAATTAGTTGGGTATTATAGGATATTCCTAGAAGGATTCTCTTGAATTGCAACACCTATCACGACCTTACAGAAAAAGGGGGTAAGATTTGAATGGACTTATAAATGTGAGGAAGGATGGAATTTGATAAGCTTAAAAGACTTCTAATGACTACTTTGGTTGTTAAAGTGCAAAACATGGACAAGGATTTTGTGGTTTCCACATATGCATTAGGATGTTGTTTATGCAAGGCTGGGTTTAAATATGCATATGTTTGCATTGGTTACCATTCTTACTTATGATATTAAGACCTTGATTTAGTTTGAGCGTGCACTTAACATTTATATGGTGTATGTTGTATTATATAGGGCTTAAGATATTAAATTGTAGCCCTATGTTTAGTAAGGTCCTTGTGTATAATGTTGAAGGCATGTTGTAAGCCATTCATGGAATATCTCTTATGCCATAAATTGGGGATTTATCCTAAGTATACGATACCAATGCTAGGGTTTATGATTTTCATGGTTTTCATTTGTCACCACACATTTTGGTGTGGCATGAACTATAGAATTGGGGTTTGGATTTCAGGCAATCCAGGACAGGGTGGCGAAGTTAATGCACCTTGGGAAATAGGGCTCTCAAGCCCTAATCTTGGACTGTCATGAAGGTATTTGTCATTGCGTTTCTGTTGGGTGAGCTCTATTCCACTCTCAGGTCTGTACTATAGTGTGAGGTTTGTAGTCTGGTTTCACTTCGAAGGTATGTACTTCATTCTATTTTTGCAATACTTGTTTATTTGTTTCAGTTTGAAGGTTTAGCATACTCCTTATCCTTCATTCTAGTTTGTTGTAGGTTGTAGGGTCCTTATGGTGTGGGTCATGGGTCTCCCAAGTGACCAACACATTACACTTCACAAATAATCCCTGTTATCAAACAAGTTTAAAACTCATTTCTCTATGTGTGGGTGTTTTGACAGAGCATGAAGCTCATCGTTTGGATGAATACATTGTTTGGGTTTTAAGGGTTGCGACTGTAATGTTTTGTCTGTAATTATTGTAAAGCATCTAGAGATGCGTTTATAGTTTGTGGTTTTTTTGTGGGTGTGGTACCTTCGGGACGAGACTATAGGGATTCGATTATGTAAATGAATACTTTGGTTTGATCGTGGTTAGTATAACAGACTGTGTGTTTTGTTAATGATGTTGGGTTTTGGTAAATGGTGACAACACCATTACTTGCAATGGTGCATTTGGCTTGTAAATGCGGCCGTGTATTTGTTATATGTAATATCCCAAATTTTTGACCTAACACTTATAGGCATGAGCCTATTCATTATGATGTTATCTTGATGTTTTATTTTGATATATTGGTTCGTAGAACCCACTGCATATGAACATGATGATTTGTTTTATATATATTGGGTGTAAGCCAATTGTTGATGATATATATGTCTGTTTGTGTTTGGCATGGACCCTGAAGCATGTGATTGATGAGATGTTTTGTGTTGAATGTGGAGCTCTGGAGCACATGAGTAATTGATGTTGTGTTGAGCGAGAAGCTCTAGAGCACATGAGTATTTATATTTGTGTTGAGCGTGAAGCTCTGGAACACATGAAAAGATAAGTTGGAGGTGTTTGGAATAATCCTTGGAGCCTTCCATGTTGATGTTGAGCATAAGCTCTAGAACATCGGATCATTGGCCATTGTATCCCTAGGTGTATCGTATAAGTACATCTTAGCATTAGTGTTGAGCGAAGAGCTCTAGAATTGCACTAAGTTTGTAACTCCCTATTTTTAGCATTGAGTGAAAACGACTCGAGAAAAATATTGATCTCAATGGACTTATTTATAAGTGATTAAATGAAATTTTGAATTTCTGTATTCTCATCAAGTACTGAAGAAATACCATGTTATATGAGGAAATCAAACATGCAAGGATGTTTAGAGTTTCCTAGCCTAGTATACCTAACCATTTACCTAATGACCTTAATGCCGAAAGTGTGATAAGTCTAGGGATCATAGTATATGATACCCAAAGACACATGTTAACAAATGTTATATCATATATTTTATACATGTTATGTATAAAGAATACTCATAGTAATAAAATTAATAATGAAAGAAAGAAGGAGAAGCTCCATTTATTATAATTAGTACTAAGAGAAAAATTAAATAGTATAATACCTACAAAAGTCTAAAGAGGAACTAGTTAAAAGTTCTTAACTTAAACTATTAAAAATACCCAAATTAAATAAAAAGGGTTAAATCAAGAAATCAAGGATTCTTGATTTAACTCACCCTTTGACTGAAAAATTTGTTGATAAAGTCCCAAGCCAAAGAGAGGCTTGGGGATATAATCTATATTTTTGGAGTCATTATTCTTCCTATTTTTCTCAAGTGAGTTCTTGGAGAACATTTTTTTCCTAGAAGGAAAAAAGAGAATTGATCCATACCTCATATACCAGTTAGGGAAACCATACCTTAGAAGCTTTAACCTACTTGCATGTTGGAACCAACTCGGGAAGGTCTAGACTGAAACCAGGAACCGTTCTGGGTCATGGTTGGTTGGAACATTGTATTTCCCAAGTGATTCAATCATCTAATACAAAGGTCAGATCTCCCTATGAATTGTTAATACTGGTTAGTTGAGTGTGTAGGTTTCAACCATTAAAGGAGATTCAATTTATAGGTACGAGGTTCTGGAATGCCTATCTCATTTTCTAGAATAAGTGCTGGATAGACTAGGCAAATGTTTACATTATATTTTCTAACCCTATGTGCTTCGGTTTCTATCTAATTCTTTTAGGGTTTGAATTTGTTAACTATAACCCTAGGTTGTAATTTTATTCATGTTTCAAGATTATTAAGGGTTTGGTATTTGTAGGTTTTACTTATGTATTGTCTTTTAGTGATGTAATATTGTTTTCTCACAAACTAAGAATTATATCATATTAAATCCCTAGCTATTTATTTACCTATTTACTCTACTGACAGATTCCATATTGTCAGCAGAGTCATGTTGAAATAAAATACTAGTTCAGATCTAAGATTAAAGTAAAACCTAGATTTCAATTGCCATGAACTAAGTATAATAATAATAAACTAACAAGTATACTATTTATATATATAGGATCAGGTATAAAATAGAAATATAATTTTAATCTATCAACATTGTAATTCCATCCAAGAATAAATATTAAACATGAAATACTAGAGCTAAGATAAGAACCAGCAAAGACCTTTCAATGTCTGTATAAATAAACATTATCTCAAACCAATTAATAGACCAAGTAATCGAGACCCTACGAACACTAGTACTAAATGAGGAATTAGCTACTAGGTGACTAAAAATTCTAGTCACCACAGGTTTTCCAAGTGATTTACTACTAAATATGAGCAATTTTGATTGACTCAACTATAAACGACTAAAATTAACGACTAATTTAGTCACCAGTTAACAAATATGACTAGATAATAAGTGACAGAGTTAAAAATGACTAAAATAAATGACTAATTTAGTCACGACATATAAAATGACTAGCTAGAAGAATATGAATTAGTCATTTATGTTAGTCATTTTTAATTGTGTCATGGAAAATTGCAAATTTGGTGATGAAGTGTAATTTTTGTAAGTTGTCTACCTTCTATTAGTAATATTAGTGCCATGCACCTCGATCTTCATAGATCCAACAAAGCAATTGCACGA
>LPNX010826048.1:114493-159672 GCA_001517045.1 Pseudotsuga menziesii | reverse complement strand
TGCTAGTAAATCTTCTGATTCTTGTATTGTTGCACATTGTAATCTTGGATTTAATGAAATGACTTCACTTTCATCTTACAAAGATTGTTGGCTGCTTGATACCGGTGCAACATCACACATGACATTTAGAAAAGATTGTTTTGAAGAAATTAATGAAACAATAGATGGCATAGTTTACTTTGCATATAAGTCAAGTATTAAACCAAAGGGAATGGGAACCATTCGACTGAAGATGCCTTTATTCCCTTATTTCTTATTGAAGAACGTTCTTTATCTTCCAGAGTTGCAGAGAAGCCTGCTGTCCATGGTGGAAATTCGACAACAAGGCCATTCCATCCACATGTTTCATGGAATCGTTGAAATAAGAAAGTCCTCTGATAACCAAGTCATCATGATTGGATACGAAGATGGAAAGTTGTTGAAGCTCAAGGGTTCATCCGCAAGATTTCAGAACTATGCCTACCTCTCTCAGCATGGAGAAGGTAATATGTCATCTAGCTCATTGTGGCATGCAAGATTTGGTCATCTAAATTATAACAGTCTTCGTTTGTTGAGAAAGAATGGTGTATTTGGTTTTCCCACCATTCCCAAAGAGAAGAACAAATGTGATGCATGTATTTTAGGGAAACATAGTAAGCTGCCATTCCATGAATCTAATTTCAGAGCAAGTAGGAAATTAGAGTTAGTGCATTCTGATTTATGTGGCCCAATGCCAACTCCTTCAGCAAACGGGAATAAGTATTTTATGACATTTGTTGATGACTACTCAAGAATGTGCTGGATTTACTATTTAAAGACAAAATCAGAAGCATTTCAAACATTCAAAGACTTTCATGCATTGATAGAAAAACAAGCACAATAAAAAATTGGTACACTTCGTACTGATAATGGGAAAGAATACACTTCAAATGCTTTTGAAGATTATCTTTGCCAACATGGAATTGCACATCATACTACCGTTCCCTACAATCCTCAACAAAACGGTGTAGCAGAAAGAATGAATAGAACCATAATGAATATGGTTCGCTCAATGATGTTTTTCAAGAATGTAAAACTAATGTTTCGGGGTGATGCAGTAAAATGTGCAGCATATTTGAGAAACAGAAGTCCCTCAAATGCTCTTGATGACAAGACTCCACATGAAATGTGCTTTGGCCATCTCCCTTCAGTCAGGCATCTCAGAGTTTTTGGTTCCACCTGTTATGCCTTGATTCCAAAGGAGAAAAGAAACAAGCTTGGTGCTCGAAGTAGAAAATGCATTTTCCTAGGGTACGAAGAATACTCCAAGGCATACTGTCTATATGACGAGGTAAACAAGAAATTTGTTATTTCTAGAGATGTCATTTTTCTTGAAATTAATAAAAATGACGAGTCCATTGAGAGACAGCTTGATCATTTGGAAAATTATCCTCATCCAAAGACATATTCTGAAAATGAATATGAAATTCCAAACCTTGAAGGGGGGATTCCTATTCTGGATCAACCTTTGGAATTTCCAGATGAAGCACCAACTCCCCCGCATGAAGAAGTTCCTGCTACTTCACTTGAACAAGAGGTTCAATTGGATGATGTGATTGAGAGAATTGAAAGACTCTCAATCAATGATGAAGCACCACCAGCTGATCAACTAGGACCATCACGAAAGATTCCTAAATGGGCCACAAAGACACTTGAAAGTGTCCATCAGGATGAAGTTGGAAAGACGGGAACGAGAAGTTCGAAAAGACATGGAGGAGAAGCAGATAATTCAAGTGATGACATGGATGTATCATTTGATTGTGAATTTGATTTATCTGCTAACTTTGAACCAACTTCCTTTGAAGAAGCTTCTACTCGAGCTGAGTGGAAAGAAGCTATGCAGAATGAGTATGATGCACTCATAAAGAATGGAACTTGGAAGCTGGTTGACCCTCCAGTCGGAACCAAACCAATTGGCTGCAAGTGGGTGTACAAGAACAAATACAAATCAGATGGCTCACTTGACAAGCACAAAGCGAGGCTTGTAGCAAAAGGCTATGCACAGAAAGAAGGAATTGACTATGAAGAAACTTTTTCTCCTATAGCAAAATGGGCTACCATCCGAACCTTACTCTCTTTAGCTGCTCAGAAAGGGTGGAAAGTTCATCAAATGGATGTGAAGACTGCTTTCTTGAATGGAGACTTGAAAGAGAATGTCTTCATGTATCAACCAGAAGGCTTTGTTGTGAAAGGAAAAGAACAAAAGGTATGCAAGCTTGTCAAATCCTTGTATGGCCTAAAACAAGCACCTCGTGCATGGTATGAAAAGTTAACTGAGCATCTTTTGAAGTTAAATTTTGAACATTTTGATCTTGATGATGCAACACTGTTTATAAAGAAAGTTGGAAGATCTGTTGTGTATCTTGTGGTGTACATAGATGATCTTTTATTGACAGGGAACAATGAGAGCTATATAGCATCCATAAAGAAAGATTTGAAAAAGATATTTGAAATAACATATATGGGACATCTCCACTATTACTTAGGAATTGAAGTCACTCAACATCCTAAGTATATTTTCCTATCTCAGAAAAAATATGTTGGAGAACTACTAAACAAATTTTGCATGACAGAATGCAACCCTATATCTACTCCAATGGAACAGAAAATGAAGCTCACATCAAGCGAAGGAAAAGAATTTGAGGATGCGACCAAGTATCAACAACTTGTAGGAAGCCTTATCTACCTTACAACAACTAGACCAGATATTTCTTATGTTGTTGGCATACTTTCAAGGTTCATGCATAAACCTTGTGAAGGACACTGGTCAGCTGCAAAAAGAGTTCTAAGATACTTGAAGGGGACTCAAGACGTTGGACTCAAGTACTCTAAAGTGGATGAATTCAAACTTATTGGGTACTCAGACTCAGATTTTGATGGCGATAATGAGACATGAGTATCAACTTCTAGATACACTATGAGTCTTGGATCAGAAGCTGTCTCATGGAGATCACGCAAACAGTCAGTTCCGGCAGATTCAACAACAGAAGCAGAATATGTGGCTGCAACTGAAGCAATGAAATAAATAGTATGGCTGAGGAAGATACTTGACAATTTGCAAGAAAAATAAGAGGAATCCACACCATTATTGATCGACAATACTTCTGCAATCAAGCTGGCTAAGAATCCTAGATTCCATGATTGAACCAAACACATCAACACAAAGTATCATTTGATTCGACATCATGTAGAGGCCAAGACAGTCCATCTTCGACATTGTTCCACAAATGATCAAATTGCAGACATCTTCACCAAAGCGCTTGGACGAGAAAAGTTTGAAAGATTCAAAAACATGCTCGGAATTACGAACACCCCTTCGAACTAAGAGGGGGATTGTTAGAATATAATCCATTAGGGTTATATATTGTAAATAAATAAAACTGTAGGAAGCTGAAAAGGCTGGGTGGAAGGTGAAGCACAACCGCCATATGCACTATATAAATATTTGCATTGGCATTGGAATAATATCGAACCGGGAGTTATACCTAACAGTTTATCATCCCCTCCTCCCATTATCTATTTCATTCTTTTTCCATCAAGCACCATACAAGAATAAGAATATTAGGCGAGTTGCTTGATTGGCTTCACTGGAAGTTTGATTTCACTTAGTTGGACTTGTGTACAAAGTTAGGTAAAGTAGGTAGGAGAAAATAAGCTCATATATTATCGAGCATTTCCTTCATTACTATTTTCAATTTGTTTCGATTTTTAGTTACCATCATAGGTTTACAGTCTCTAGCATGATTTGCAAGAGTTTCATGTATTCATTGAAGCAGCAACATGAATTAGAATGGAGAGGCCTAAGACGAGTTGAAGGTGGCCCAATGGATTTGGCACTTGTTTTATGGGGGTTCTTTTCTACCTCGCTAGGAGGATAGCATCCCTCATGGAGCCAATTGTTAACACTTCATTTTAACAGTTGATTCAAGGGCTTAAAAGAGGTTCAGTAAGGGTCCCAGACCCTCGAATATCGTGTGACTATCCTTCAACAATGAAAGCGGCAAGTGTATCATGACATTGGGCATGATCCATATTCAAGGGCTTCGATTAATTAGAGGCATATCAACGGTTCTGGATCGCTTCATGCAAACAAACATGCGCAGCCCAAGCTCCTTTCTCAGATCATGAAATCCATTAAAGACTGAAAGCTTTCGACAGTTGAGATGTGGCTTGAATAAGATATATGACCTACAATGATTTCATAATCCATACTTGTGCAGGTAAAACCACAATCTCAAATCGCAAAAAGGCGTAGAGGTCAAAAGGATCAATGGCTGTGATAAAAGTGAGAAAAGATCAGCAGTTATGGTTCATTTAGTAGGGCGAACTGGCACAGAAAATAGTTGAGTTCTCTATTGCAAAAAAGGGTGGGGCCTATTCTGATCAATGGCTACGTGAGGGCTGTCCTTGATCCACAACTCAGAATGTATCATGATCCAAACCGAGCGCGGCATACCGAAGAGAAAGATCGATGGTGAGATAAGTGGAATGTGGACAGTGGATACAAAAGCTTCCTTTTATCAAACGACTGAAGAAGACTCTCGAAGTGCAAATCTCCCATCCTGTGTGGAAATGATAGTGGAGGGGGCATTCAGACATGTAATCTACCTCATTGCAGATTGGCTGATTCCTCCAACACCATTCCTGGGGGTTCCATTTGGTTGCTTAGTCATGGGAAAAGACCTACTCTGCATCCAAGACCCTTCCTGGTTTTCTTAGGACCTGCTAAGAAGGGTTTGAGGTATCCTAACATCAAAAGCAATACAAGCTTGGTTTTACAATTTAAAGCTTAGTGTCACATCAACATCATCTGTCTCTTCAATATGTTCTGTTGCTGGTCAATACCGTTGATCATCTACTCATCACTCTCATCAACATTGCTGCAACAAACTTCTCAATATTCTTTGTTCATCAACACCTGCTCTTTAATACTGCCACATCATCAAGGTATACTCAAGGTTCATGTCAAGCACAAGGGTCTACCCATAACATAGCCTACTCAATCAACCAAACATAAAGGTCTTCACAAATCAACTTCATCATTGTCTTCTTTACTAGTTTCTTTTCATCAACCTATCACTATCATTTGTCATATCATATCATACTATTGTCACTGTCATATGAATGGCTATCACTATCTTGTCAAGTCAATGTATGTCACTGTCAAGATGATCATCATGGCTTGCATCATAATAAGGTATTGCATTCTTCACCAAGGCTGTAGCAGCCTTATTCACCAACAAGGGTAGCTTATCAAAATCTTACCAAAAGGTTTTGATATACTCACACTATTGTTCAAGACAACATCATCATTTTATCATCATATCACCATCACTTACATGTCAAAGCTTGTATCTGTCTACTGCTGTACATGTGGACAGTGTGTTGGTAAATAATTCAAACCAAAACCATCTCCGTGAGTCTGTAATTATATTCAAAACTATTTATGTGCATCAAACCTTAATCTTCTTTTCTTTTTAGCACCATGACCTTCTTCTTCAAGTTTGTAGCTGAGCTCGGTGTCTTTTGTCTTTCTTGATGCTGTAAATTTAGGGAATCCACAACTTTGGGTTGCTGTAAAGAGTTGACTGGGGCTGCCACTGAGAAAAAAAACTTCACTGCTATCTCAATCCCAACTAAGTCAACTCAACCAACTGCTAAGTCAATGGAAGCTTCTTTTACCATAAACCTTTGATCTCTGTTGTTCCCAAAAATGTCCACTATCATAATCTGAGCATGATCACTATTCACAACTAGTTTCAATAAACATATTTCAATAGCAGCTAATGGAGTTAAGTCAAATGATCATCAAGTTGTCATTTCACTATGATTGTCATATTAACCTGTGGTAATCATTACGTATAGCTATGAATATAATCGTTGAAGGATAGGTGTGTTTTTCTTTGACTGCTATAGATACAGACTCACAAAATTAGGGATTGGAGTCAACCAAGTAACTTGTACAACATTACTTCCTTCTCTTCTACCAGTACCTCGGTCCATACACGAATTTCAAAGAGAAAGTAAACTTTAACTTCAAACTTCTGTTGCTGCCATAGTCACCAATTAGTCACCCCTTAAGATAGTCAATTTTTTAGTGTTTGAAACATCTCTTAAATGGTCCTGAAGACTTCCAAAATGGACCTTAACGAATTCTTTAAGAACAGCCCCAAAATAGTTCATAAAGTGTATAAATAGCCCTGAAAACAATTATGAAATTTCCTTCAAACCTATGCAAAAAACCAGTCACAAACATCCTTCAAAGATGTGCCAAGCAATCCCAAAACATGCAAACACTTGTCACCAAGTAGGCTCTTCAAATTTGCTCTTAATCCCTGCACAAGAAAGGTTCAAACTTGTGTCCTTTGCTTCCCATGCAAATCCACCATAGGACTGTCACCAAAAAGAAGCAAAAAGGCTTCTCTGCTGCAAAATACTTTGGGTGTGTTGAAGTGCAAAGGATAATAAGATGTTTAACTGCTGCCTTTCACTTGAAAAATAAAGGGATGGTCTAGAATGTTGGTACAACCAAAACATCAAAGCTATATCCCACAAAATATTCACTCCAATTTCCATGAAATTCCACAGTTACATTCCACAGCTGCCTGCAAATTAAGACTGTTCCTTTGCTCTAAAATTTGGGTCTGCTACTCCCAACAAAAATTCACCTCAGTCTTCTCCTTCGCTACCTTAGTGATGAAAAATCACAGAGCTGATTCGAATTACACAGTAAAACCCTACTGTTGCTGCTCCTTCTGCAGCTACCTCTATCAAACCTCTGAAATTGCGGAGGTATCTGCTTCATCCAAATTTGCAAAGTAAAACCCTACTGCTGGTGCTCCTTCTGCGGCTGCCTCAGTTAAGCCTCTGAAATTGAAAAGGTATCTACTTCATCTGAATTTGCACACCAAAAATAATGAAACTTGGTGGAGTATATATACTAGATTTCCATAAAAAATTATGGAGCCGACCTTCAAAAATTAATTTTTAAATTTTAATTTTAATTTATGGAGCCGACTTCAAGGTCAATTAGGTATGATTTTTATTTTATATTTTTAACATTTAATTTGAATTTAAATCTTATTGGGTTCAACCTTCACATCATCATTTTATTGCCATTGTATAATCATTTGATGGGGCTTTAGGGTTTGCTTCAAGCCATTAAGGTCATCAAGGACCCTTAACCAAGGATATGACTTATAGGCCAAGGTAGGTGTGCTATATGTCCTCCACATCATCAATGCCAAGTGTTTTACAAGCCACAAGGGCTTAATTAAGGATCCCATTATCAAGGTGCCATCTCACCATCCATATTCACAAGGAGCCACAAACAAGGGTTGTTTGTTTCTTCCATAAGTAAGTGGTTTAACACACACATGAACCTCTTCAAAAAGCCTCTTCATCATACCTTCATGCAATCTCATGGCCATCCATCATATAAGTGAGTGCAAGATCTGCCTTATGCACTTAGGACCATCTTCAAGAAATATCATCTCCATCAAGGCTCATCATGCCATCTAACCATATCAAGAGCAAGCAACAGGTTTAATGATATTTGTAAGGGAATCAAGGTCAACATTAAGGGTTCCAAGTCTTCATCAAGTCAATAATGACCACATCATCATCTTCAAGAGTGCAAGGACCAATAAAACACCAAGTGTGGGTCAAAGGACTTTTGTGCAGCTTCTTCATCAAGCAAGGGGCTTCACAGGCTTCTTCAACTGCCTCAACCATACCAGGAGACCTCCAAGAGTCAAGATCCATCATGAAATCACATGTGGGGTTGGTAGGCCTTCTCCTGGGGTACCATAACATCATCAAAGCATGAGTGACCATAGAATGGGTCATTAATTCTTCTCCAACCCATCTAGTACCTCGCCATCATCCATCAAGGCTTCATGACCATCTCCAGGGTCTTCAATGTCTTCAGCAAGGTGGTAGCTTTAAGATTCATCCTTGTGGGTACAATCACCTTGTCAACTGGGTACAAGGTGCTTCAAGGCACAAAACGACTCTATAAGGGGTTCAAGGCACTACAAGATGGGACTTGGTGGCATCAGTGACATCCTATGGGGCCACTGCAAGTCCATGTTGGCATCAATTACAATTTCATCAACATCTATGTCATGTTTCTACAACTTTGGTTATCACATCGAATCACTGTGGTATCCAATTGCATGTCAAATAGACCTAGCATCGGATTTTGAATCCATATGGCATTGCAACTAGAGGAGAAACCTTCTATGTACTCTGCTTCATCCATGCTGAGATAAATATTGTAATATTTCTTGTTAAACCATGAGATCATGGCGGATTCCAGACAATAACATCCACTTGAGGTGCTCTATATGTCTACAACACTTCCTTCCCAATTGCAATCCATATATCCATACAATATGTAGTCATGACATCAATCATAGTATAGTCCAAAGTTTGTTGTACCTTTTAGGTACCTCATCACATGCTTTGTAGCTATCAGGTGAACATGTCTAGGTTTGACTAGATACTGATTTAGGGTGTTCACAGCAAAGAATACATCTATCCTATTATTTGTCAGATACATTAACTACCCAATAATTTGTATGTACTGAGTCACATCCACTAAATATGATGACTCATCAGATAACAACTTTAGGTTGGTATCCCAATGATTTTCATATGGTTGCGGTAGGAGATCATTGGGGTAACCATTTGAAACCAATCTTTAGACTATATTCTAACCTATATAGTTAGAGAGGGATCTCTCGATGTCATAGACTCATTCACATATACATATGGCTTTAAGCAAATGATCAGAAGGATAAATATCTGATAAGAACATGATATTTGTAAATTTAAAGATGGTAAGACAAACAATCAAGACATACCATTGGGCAATGGAGTCAGAGCCTCAAAATATTCAATGAGTTTTTATTCTCTTATGCAATCTAAGGACATGTGGTTGTTATATTCAGTCTAATAACTTGTTGTAATGGTATAAGAAGGGATGAGAATCCCAGTTAAACACGAGGCACCTATCTGTGGGTGAATATCTTGAAAACACCTTTAGCAGAAACAACAAAGAGGCTAACAATTGAAACAGAGCATCTATCTAAGGATGAATTCCATCTTAGTCATTATACACACATAACGAATTCAATTCCTGATATAAGGAGCATCTAACAAGGACGAATTCCTTATATACAATCTAGAAATGTATTGGTAGCAATGAAAATATATGGAAATGTGGAATAAAAGAAAACACACTGAACATGGAACAACTTGATGAATCTCAGAAAATGATTTTCATTATTGCTTCCAAGAAAATAATAGAGATACAAAAATCCAAGCACACGAGGCTTCTGAATGAAAGTTCCAACCTTTACTCCTCCGTAGAGGTTGCATTTATAGATTCATGGGCTCCCGAGACCAACCTTAAAATAGAGCCAAATTCAGTTTCAAAAATTGGGAATCAATCCCGAGTCATCATTGCAAATCCTACCAACTTTGAGTTGGCGGATTCACCACAATTTAAACATAAAACAATGAATATGGAATACCATGCATGCTTGATTAAAATAGTAATGTGACATCTGGGACTCATGCTCACTTTGAATGAAAACTATGGTTCAGGGTACCTCCAATGGTTTTACACTTACATTAGGGGAAATTTAAACTCAAAATGGGCGTCCTAGGAAAAATAATAAAATAATAGTTAAAATAATAAAATAATATTTATTAATTTTGGAGGAAGAAAATAAAAAAACTACTTTTTTGTTCGTATTTAGGACATATCTCCTTGTGATTTTAGTCAAATTTCAATTGGAAGAGATTTTTGTGTGCAAAATTAGATTTTGAATGTAACGAGTACCCACTCAACATACTGTTGATGAACCCTACTACCCCAAAAATAAAAAAATACCTGAAAAAATGTGATGATGACATCATCGACACATTTTTCAAGTATTTCTTGTTTTTGGGGTAGCGGGGTCCATAAAAAGTATTATGAGTGGGTACTCGTTGGATGCATAATTTAATTTCGCATCCAGGAAGCTCTTCCGATCGAAATTTGAGTAAAAACACAGGGAGATATGTCCTAAATACAAAGAAAAAAAGTAGTTTTTTTTATGATACCTATCCCCAACTTTATATTAAAAATTGTTTAAGACCTATACGATATTTCAAATTTAAATCAATTTAATTAGCTAACACATGATGACATGGAATTTGAATTATAATTAAAAGGCCCATTTTGAGTTGAAATTTCCTCTAATGCTCAGCCCAACTTGTTCCTTTACCGTACGGGTGGAGTAGCCCCTCTTCATTGTAAATCCTGTCTTTACCAATTGTCCCCTAAAGTCCATCATTCTTTATCATGAAAAATGTACTTGGTCCTTCCAAACTTCTCAACCGCTTTCCACTGATATGTGGTAGGTAATTCCAGAGTGGACGTTTCCTTCGACAACACATGGATTTCCACATGATCCCTATATGAAAAATCTAGTAGACGTGCACACATGGCCCCGAAACTGAAAAATATCTCGATATCATCTACCAGCTTATCAACAATTTCCTTTCCTGACAGAGACTGCTACATGTTTGCAAATTTGGAGTGTTCTGGCCTGCATCGAACCAACTGGTCATAATATTCTTTATGTGACAACATGCCACCCTTTTCCTGCTAGAAGAATGGTAGCCCAATTTTTACCAAAGGATCAAACATTTCGATAAACACTTTGATCTCATGTTCCATGATACCAATATTGGCCTCAAAAGTTTCTAAATGATGGTACTGATTTACCACCTTCCTGGCCCAAGTGATGATAGAAATCATGCCCCTTATGCCAACCTTTCTGATCTCCTCTTCTGTCAACCCATTTAGAAATCCTATAGCATTTTTATCATAGTCAACAGGTTTCTTATTTAGATTCTCTTTGACTGCTATAAAAATTTGTTTAGCTTCCTGTATGACCATTTCTTTGTCCATAATGTAATCCAGGTAGGGTATCAACTTAGTGGCCTCTAATATGAGGGTCTCCGATATTATGTGCTTTTCCCCCTGGACTGTTGATTTCCCTGTGACCTTTTGTACCATTTTCTCATTCTTATTATGTAGTTCTGCACACTTTTCTCCCCATCTCTTTCTTTCACATTCTCTTTCCATTACCAAGCCTTCCAAGTTTGTATTCTGGTGCTTCAACCTTGTTAGCTCCAACTCCTTCAGACTTACTTGTGCCAGGGATTGAACGATGGAGAAATCACCAGGTTCAGTGATGGGAGGAATGGCTTCCTTCTTGAGTTATTTATCCTTTTCTTGGAACTCCCCTTCCTTTTCCTATAACCTTTTCTCTAGATCACATGCTTTGGTTTTGAGAAGCATATCATTGTCCACTATGAGGGTCATATCCTTCTGCCATTACTTCTCTTTTTCTATTAATTTGAGTAGTTGGACCTGGCATTCTGTAATCTTGCCATTCAATCTCTCTTTCTCCTTTTATAGCTTTGATAGATCTGAATCCTGGATCAACTGAGTAGCTAGAATATTCATCTTTTTCTTCAGCAGCTAAATGGCGTCTTCTTTCACCTTTAACAACTTTTGTGTGCCAACCCCTTTATCAGCTTGGTTTTCAGCCAGCAACAAGTCTTTATGAATCTTTTTGATCTAAGCCTGGTGGGCCCTATTTTGTATCTTTTCTTGTCTCAATTGATTTTCAACTCTACTCTTTCTAGTCTGCAACTTCGATATCTTGAAAGTTGAATTCAAAAAATCAATATGGGTGATGTCCCCTGTCTGCTTATGGGGGTGGGTCATATCTTGTACAAGGATCTCATCCAAATTAATCCTCAACTCAGCCACTCTATTTCTAGATTCTATGGCCAGATTTAATGTATTGTGCTTGTGATCTCTAATAGAAACTAGAGATACCTCCTGAACACAAGCTTTCCTCACCTCTATAGATAATTTGAGAGATTCATTCATGGTGATTTCCTTCTTCTCCATGTATTTTTCCAATAGCATAATCTTGGACCTATATCTATTTGTTGATCCTTCAGGTTTCTGGGATAATTCATATTCTTGAGCCTCAAAGGTAGGTCCTTTGACCTTTACTTTCTTCTTCTTGCATTTCCCACCAGCTACCTATACCAGTTTCCCTACATCATCCAACTTCGGTTTCTTTGGTGTGTTTTTTTGTTTCCTCCTCCTCTTTGTCCATGACATCAGAGAATTCCCTCTTATTGGAATGCTCATATACACTAGAAAGAAGTGTAACCTTCTCTGCTACTGGTCTGAATATTGAAGTGCTAGGCGGAGGTGAGTTGTTTCCCTGCATTGGAGAGGTGGTGTCCTCATCCACACCATCATTCTCCTGCTTCTTCTGGGAGTAGTTTGACCAATTTGTAGCCTCAAGCAATCCTTCCACCTCATGGTGCTTAAAGGGATTATTTTCATTGGCTTGCCTTCTGTTTGATATGATGTTATGGGGTTCGTAATTAATGGAAGCCTCAGTAGGGAACCCCATCCCTCTTATCAGACTTTCTACCAAGGGGAGAGAAGCCTTATTTTTTATGATAAATGGGATTATGGCCCAAGGAAATTTAATCCTTGAATACTTCCTGAAACACAGGAAGTGTTCATTCTCCACTATCACCCTCTGTCTAATCATCTCTAAAGCGAACACCCTGAGATTAAAAAAGGCAGGCAGTATGTAAGGTGGACAAATCCATATATCCTGATCACTATACCTTTTTTTGACAAGAACCAATCTCCATTCCTCTTATCAGGGGGGGATTTCAGGGTTTCCTTCATCTTAGGTAACACCCTGGGTATCTCTTTCTAGAAGAAGGAACTATATACTTATGTCATCAAAAAGTTCATGAATTTAGTGTAATCATTGTTGATTTACTTTGTGATCACCATTTCCAGAAGCTGTAGGTTTCCTTGATTGAAAGACAGAACATTCTCAATAGGTAGGATTGAAATCTAAAGGTTATGGTCCTAGGGAAATAAACTTGCGGAGAGTGAATGTTCTCATCTAGAAACTCATCAAACTTGAGGCAAGAAACTTAGACTAACTAGATGGGCTCCTCTAAGTCAACTGGGCATATGATCAAGGCCAACAATAAGCTCATCATGGACTCTATGACGTATTTGTCAATATCCATCCCTAAAAAATTACTCAAGAGGGTTGTGACGTATCTTGTTTCCTCATTGAATTCCTCAGCATATAAAGGGTAAGGGTAATTTTTAAGGTGAGTATCGAATTTGACACATGATTTAAAGAATGCCTTTTTCTTTTTCATGGTTGCCTCACTAAAACACTAGACAATGCTTCCTTCACTGTATTATTTGGATTTATAAATGAGCTCTACATGAATGGAGAATGTTTTCCTAATAACAAGGGGGATGATCGGGAAAAGGATTTTATACCTAAAGGTTTCCATGATTACCTTCTCGGAAGAAGAGTAACCAATGACGCACCAGTCAATGAACTCAGGGAATGAAGTGTTTGGTCACTGGAGAAAAGGTGGAAAAATGACCTATAGACACTGTGCATATCATTTCTCTTATCCCTAAGTAGATTTATCTTTTTCTTTACAGTTTATATGGGTTCATTCAGTAGTATGGTGTCGAAAATATCAGAATCTATGTCTTCAAAGAATTCTTCGATTTTCTTGTATTCCAGGTTTTGGTCAGCTAACCATTCCACCTTACCCATCTTATATATGATGTGTAATGGAGAAAAGTGTCCTACCTGGTCTTTTGACAAGTGTATTGACGACGTTTGTATGAGCTGGTCATTTTCTGCACAGTTCTACTCTCAATATCCAATTCATGGGCCTGCTCTCGATTACCACCACTTGAGTCGATGAAGAATAGATCATCTATGTCCCTTCATCGACATAAATTCTCTCCCTCAATGCTCCATCAATGCAGCGTTGCTCCATCAATGCAAGAAGGCTATTCGTTTCGTTCAAATATGGACCTCGTTCTTAATTGCAGCTTACCTTATGAGGAATTCGAAAAATATTGCCATACTTAAATTCATCAGGTTTACTGCACTACCTTTTCTTTAATGACTGATTTTCCATTCTATAGGAAAGAATAGATAAACAAAATTCATATGTCTAAGCCGTGTTAACTTACTAATGGTTCTCACCTAAATAATTTCCACTATTATATTACATTATAAAATTATGGAACCTATTTAAATTTAACAAGGAGAATATTCCTTGATTGTATTAAAAAAGTAGGGAACCTATTCCAAACTAACAAGGACAACCTATTATAAAAATATGCAACTTATTCCAATATGTAAGACCAATTCTCATGAAAGAAGAAATATTGGATTATTCATCCTCATTAAAACATTCAACAAATGTCTCTATTTTTGGAAAGGTAATGTATGTTTGTCAAAGGGAAGGAGTAACCTTGTGATTTAATTGAAGTTTGAAAAGCACCGTGTTCAGTATTCATGTGATAAAAAAATTTATTTGTAATATGTACACCAAAACTCAATGCTTATCTAGACTTCACTTTTTTTGAACTCCAATAATTTTCTATGAAATGATCCAATCAATTGATCAACATTACATGGAGAATTTTTTGACTATGTAACTATGGTTATGTCAATTGTTTTGGGAAAAAGGGTTTATAAATTCTTCCTTTTGTTCAACCTATAGTATTTCTTTTCATGGAATTCTTCTTAGAGAGTACTACAATCTGGTTTTTTTTATCACAATCAATGCATTAAAAAACGACCATATGGAATAGTTTGTAATAACTGCATATAGGAAAAAAACTAATTTGATCCACATGAATCCATGTAGATGAGTTGATGTATCTATTTGACATGTGGATCATATGTTTCAATTTTACCTGATCAAAAAAACTCATTTGGCAACAACGAGTATGAACAACTTGGGCAACAAAACTTTGAATTTACCACTAAACGAAACAATTAACTTAACAATTGAAATTAAGTTTGCATTATATTATATAGAATCAACCTATTAAAGTACATCAATGGAAAGAAATACAACACAACAAATAAGTCTCTCTATATATGTTATACATATGAAGATAGACAATGGGTGGTGGCTTTGAACTCCACATGTAGAAAGGAAAGTTTACAAAGTAGGATAGAACTACGAATTGTATATGAAAATACAATCTTACAAATTGTATATGCACATACAATCTTGCATTGTAATTTATATTATAGTTCAACAAAAAAAGGAATTTGTCATGTATTAAATTTTCGTTTTTGTTTATCAACATGACCCTTGCATGTAACTTATAGTCAAGAAAAAGAATACTTTGTTATAGAAGCTTTTATTTATCAATTATGGTATTTAAACCCCACGATCATTATATATCTCGAGATTTAGAAGATATATACATAGTAACCTATTACATAAAAGGTATGGTCAAAACCTATTTTGTTATATTTTGCCAAAAAGTATGAGAGCTTTCCCAAAAACGCTTTGGAATTACCATAAAACACATTGCAATTCAAAGCAGCAATAAAAAACAACCAAAATAATTTATGTTTTGGTTGGAATATTTATGAATCGTGATGCCATGTATTGATGACAAACTTTGTTTATAACATTGGGCATGCTGCAATTATATGAGCGACAAAAGAGGCTATATCGGTGCATGAGGTTTTGGGTGCAAAGGAATCTTGACCCATTCAACATTTCTCCATATTGCCCAAGGTAAAATGGCCACATCCATTTAGATGTAATGGAAATCTTATGCTTAATTCAACACAAACATCAAATTCTGCAGGAACTTTCAAATCACTACAAAAGAAAATATAAGACTTATCTTTAGGCGTAAAAGGATTATATATGCTCCATTTATATGCAATGAACATATTATGCTTAATTCGGAAAGAATGTCAAAAGATGGTGGAATTGTAAACTTATTACAACATGCAATATAAGACTTATTTTGACGCAAAATGTTTATTTATGGCTAGTGCAAGTGATTCGATGGATTGATGGAAATTTGTGTGTCTGAGATTGGTAATGTTGAAAATTTATGATTGACAAAATGGCTTGCATGGATGGAATTTTTCTTTTTATGCAGTCTAAGAATATTTAAAGAAAGATCATATGTTAGTGTTTGGAGATCAGGTATTTGGTAATGAAATTAAAATTGGATGTGGTATTTAAACCGAATGATAATTGTATATGTAATGTCCTTAAAATCTGTAAATAAAAAAGAAAAAAATGTAGAGTTAATAATACTACTAAGATATAAGGGACATCTATACTTCACTTCAAAATGATAAATTCTTAATAGGAACTATACCTATGTTCATGTTCTATTTCTATTCTCATGTGTTTTCCATTTGAGATAATATTTATTGTCATTATTTTATACTGATGTACTTTTATATTGATGTCTTCTGTCTGGTTTAATGACGTTGTGATATTTTCTAATTATGTTGGATACTTGTTACACTACTTAGTTTTTATTTACTAAATGATGAGGCTAACCTACCTCTACATATAAATGGGAGAAATGGTTGTATTTTACCTAACGACTCACTTGGAAAGGTAAGGAGATCATATAGTTTGGGCTTACTTAGTTCTCATGAACCAATGCATGATGTATCCATGGTTATTACAGGTGTTTCATTGCTAGCCTATGTTGTATGTGTGTAAAAGAAAAAAAGGGACAATACCTAGCACCTAGAAGAAAATGTTCTAATACCCTAACACTAATGGTTTAAGTTTTGATTGGTACAAAACTTAACCAAAAAGAAAAAAAGTACCCAAAACGATATAGAGAAGGGGCTCAAGATCTAAACCATAGTGGATGATTAGTTGTCACATTAAATGGGCCATGTGAAGGCTGTGTGGCTTCCTCCATGATGACACCAACATAAAACCCATGCTAGGTTTTTCGTAGCCATTATTTTGCATACTGAATGGTGTTGCAGAAGGGGGTGATCTCAATGCTTACATGGTTAATCGAATGCTAAAGAGGTAGGAAAAATAGTTGTGTGGTTTATAATTATTACACATTCATTATGATATTTTTTATAGCATACTTCTGATGCACTTATGGTTTTCGTTGCAGGTTTCGATGGTGGAACAACTTGTGACTGTGGGAAGTGAGAGAATCATCAAGTGATTTCCCAGTAAGCCCATAAGCAAGGGCCTTCAACCATATGTTTGGATGTGTGTGGGTTTGAAAGGAATTGGGGTTTTCTTTTGGTATTTTGTAATGGCTTCCTATTTGGGAATTGCGAGGGTTTGGGACATAATGAAACTCATACTATCTGTGGGTTTGGGTTTTGCTTAATAATTATGGCTCATTCGAGCATTTTACAAAGTGTAACGACTATGGTGAATTTCTCTTGTTCATATAAAACCTTATGTTTGGATTTTCATGGTGGTTTGTTGGTTTATGTTCCTGGCTCTTCGTTGGTTTAATTTATTAAGTCACAGTTTAAGGTTTTAAGCTTGGGGATACTTTTAATGGTGATAGTGATATCTTAATATGGGTTCTCTATTAATTGGTGTTGGAAGGAATATTTGGGGTAAGTTAGCTATGCAACATAGTGGATGATATGCAACATCACGGATGCTATGCATAGTCAAAGATGTTGCGCAAGGTGGAAAACAGAGAGAAAGGTAGATTTACAATATTTTATGTATTTTGGTCATATTTTGTAGATTTGAACCGCATTATGTAGACTGTGGTCATTGTTTTGTAGATTCTGTTAAGCATTAGTGGGGAAGTTGACTTAAAGTGGATGATCAATGTAAAGATGCAAGCCTATAAATAGATGTCAAATTGCAAGTGTTAAGTTTTCTTTGGCTTCTTTTGGATTCTTGGTTATCATCTTAGGGGGCACTTCTGAGATTTGTTTGGAGACTTCTTAGTTGTTTTTGCTGAGACATTTCTAGATCTGTTTATGTGATTGAAGAACTATTTTGAGAACTTGTGTTTCAATGTGAAGAGTAATATGACATGAAGGGGATTGAGTAGAACCATCGTGTCTTCTACTATCTTTCTATTTTCCTATTTTATGTGATCTAAATGTGAATGCAATGGGTATCTATGATGTGTATCTATGAATGCTGCAATGTTTCACTGCTATGAATGATGATATGATGGTATACCTATTTATGCATTGATGTATTTTCTATGATTTAAGTATGCCAATGTCATATATTGAATGATGACATGATTTTGATAATGCATAATCTAAATAATTAGATCTGTTCAATAATGTTGTGCTGAGTTGATATGTAGATGCACGGTCCTCCTTCACGATGTAGAAACTTGGTTTCGACAGCTCTCCCTCAAACATCTCTGGTAAGAATTCATTTTCTCTGCAGGTGTTATTGAAGGGGGGAAAACTTGTTTGGGCCGGTGCTCAGGGAGATCGTGGTGGTTTGGGTGTCGACAAAGAGTGAACCTGTGTCGACGGGTTTTGTGTCAACAAATGGTTTCGTTTCTAGGACCTAAAGTTTGAAGGGGAAGGAGGACATGTTGTGGAATCCAACAATACTAGAAATCAAGGATTGGTTTGACCAAAAGGTGTTACAGCTGATTTTACCACACATGGTGAATCACACTTTTATGGCCTTCCCTGTCCCTCTGTAGACTCCTTAAACCCCATGAACCATTTTTGCACCTTTGATGTTTCCAATATCATCCCTAAAAACATGTAAAAATTGCCATATGAGACTTTTAATCCCTTTCTCATGTATATACGCATATTTGACCCTTAAACCAACGTACATCGAGATGTGTGCAAAAGGCCAAATTATTTTGGAGTTTTCCTTGATGTGGATCTGACTCACTTGTCTCCTAGCCTTCCATATGCCTTGAGATCACTTTGATTCGACCTTTCATTACCCCATTGAAGAGCTATATAAGGAACCCTTTGGATACATTGAAGGCATGAGGAATTGAAGAGCAAGAAAACTATAGTCCATTGTTGCCGAAGCTTTTACTTGAGTCTGCATCCCTTTGTCCCTTGGAGCACTATTGTGTTCTTCCCAATCTTGCCTTTTGCTTGTGAGCTTGCTATCGAGAGATGGATGATTGAAGTGGTGGAGGCCCAAGTGGGGACTCAGTTTCTCCGATTCGCAGACGTGCTGATAGAGGTTTTCACTATTGTAATCTTTGTTTTATATTAATATAAATATCTTTTCCTATCCAATAATATGTGTTTAAATAAGTATGTAATCCATGGATTCTTTTAAATGCTTATATGTTATTGATTATATATGCTAGAGTAGGTCTAACACGATTATATATAGCATGCTTGTCTTGTTTATTGAATGTTGAGGAAGCAATTTATCAATTCAAGCTGGAGTTGGAAAGCTCAACAGGGATCTACATCAACTGTCCAGAATAAGGTACAAACCGAGATCCTTTAGTGTTAGATATTTGGTTTCTCTTGCATATAGGAAAGGATTGATTTCTGGAGTCAAGTTGTCTGTTGTGGTATCCCAAGCCATAGGAATTTCTCTCCATAACAAAAGGGATTGAATTTTGCTGAGAAAGAGAATCAAAACCATGGACTAATGACATATCCGTGGCTGGTGAGGTACCTATATTCCGGTCCAAACGATTACATTTTCTCTAATTTTCTGATCATCTTGTACAAGTGATTGGCATGATTGAAATATCAGAAGATAAATTTCCAAGGAGGTGAACCAACTGGTTGGACCTCAAAATTGATCCAGTAGTTGCAAGATGTAGACAACAAAGAATGAAGGGTTGTTGAAGTTTTTCTTGACAGTATGTTGGAGGGATACATCACTAAGTTTGTGGTCAACACAGTTAAATCTTATACTGATGCAGAAAGGGATTTTTTCAATGGAACAACAGGTAGGTTCATGTTATCTTTGCAGTTGTCTATTAAGATGTTAATCAATGAAAAAGGGAATATTGAAAATGAACTCTATCGAGTAGAATCCTAGTGTGCGGAGGCTGTGGGTATCGTAGATATGAGGGTTGGATGGAATGATATGGGGTATATGGATGGAAGTTATGATGGGAATTTGAGGGAGGCAGAGGAAGGAAGTGGTATCACGAGAGGAGGAGTAAGGTTTCAGCAAGAGAAGAGGCATAGGACAGGGGAGATTCCTATTGTGACTAAAACGTGAGACCACAGAGAAGACCACACAAGATGAATATACCCTATAGTGATGAAGGAGACGACAAGGCTACACCCGAGCATGAGGAAATATCGACCCATAGAAACAATGTACCCACACCCATGTGCACCATGCCACAATATGAAATAAATACTAGCTAGACACTGACTTGTCTGACATGTCAACAACACTCTAATAGTAGCAGATCAACGACTGTAGGAAGAAGGCCCTGGATGGAGGGAGATGATGCAAAGTTCCCCTTGTTTCATGGGAATGGGACTAAGGATCCTGATCAATATTGTTTCTTGTGTGAAGCAGTGTGGGCTATCAAACAAACTCTAGATGATGATGTCAAGAAGGGTCAACTAGCGACGAACCTTTGAGTTCACGCACTAGATTGGTTCATGAATTTTGTATAAGTTCCTACGGGAACTCCAGAGAAGACTCTAGAAGAAATTATAAAAGGATTCATTGAAGAATTCAAAAAATCGAAATCTGAGGCACAATACATTACTAAAATGAAGGAGATTAAGCAATATCCGAATGAAACTATCTGGGATTTCGATCAACGATTCAAGACACTAATGGAAAGAGTCATCTTTGAGATGAGTGGTATTCAACATAAGGAATGGTCCATCACGGTGTTGGTATGACACATCAAAATTTCATTGATGCAGCAAAATATTGCAACAAAGAGAGTCTTTGGAGATTACAATGAAGTTGGAAGCTTCACCTGTTGGTGAGAATGCAGTCAGTATGAACTAGATCCAAACACAAATGGTGAATTTGACACTCCAGTTGCAATATATCAAGAAAGGAAAAGAGAATCATGAGGAAGTTTGGTGTACTAGATTCCGTGGAGAGGGACATCATAAGGATCAATGCATAGATTTTCAAAACTACATATTGTCGGGAGCACCAAACCCCTTAAGTTATAGCGACATGCCATGGTGCCGTATCTACCAAGTTTATGGGAATCGACATGATGATTGTGGATATATGAAGAACATGGTCATGAAGCCAATGAATTTTTACTACACATTTTTCCAATATTTTGGGAACGAAGAAGTGCATTTTTTGTGGACCTTTTGGGATGTTGTTGGGATACATTTTTTGGAAGCAAGGACTGTTGGTTGACCCAGCCAATATTTCCCTAATTTTGATCTTGCCACCACCTACAAATGTGAAGCAAGGTATATCAACAGTGGGAGACACAGGATACTACCACAAGTTCATCTAAGGTTATGCCACGATCATAGCTCCTATGGAAAGGTTGATTAAGAAGGATGTGGTCTTTGTATGGAGTCAGGAGTGCCAAGGAATTTTTGATACGCTAAAGGTAAAGATGGCTTCTGCACCAATACTAGTTTTTCTTGATTGGACTAAGGAGTTCCATGTCCATGTGGATGCATCGTCCATTGTGCTAGGAGTGATGCTGGCATAGCCAGGTGAAGGATATCTTGATCATGTGATCACTTTCACTAGTCAGAAGCTGTCATCCATGGAGAACAATTATATGAAAAAAGAGAGGGAAGGTTTAGCAATGGTATATGTGCTACAAAAGTTTCGACATTACCAATCGGGAAGTCATTTCAATATGTTCACAAACCACTCTTCTTTGAAATAACTAGTCAATAATCCTGTGTTGGGGAAGAATATATGTCGTTGGCTACTTCTCTTTCAAGATTTTGATTTTGAGATAATTGTGAAGTCATGTCACTTGACTGCTGGCCTAGATCACCTATCGTGGATTGAGACAGGTGAAGAACCAATGAACATTGAAGATGTGTTTCCAGATGCACAACTATTCATAGTTGAAATGGTTCATGGTTAATATGAGAAAATAGTTCAGTTTTTGGAGAATGGAACAACACTAGAAGAGCTTACTACAAGTCAGAAGAAGCAGTTAGTTTTTAAATTCATGTATTTCTAGGTGATCACTGGACAACTCTATAAGCTAGGACTAGATGAGATCTTACGGTGATGTGTCCTACCACATGAATAAGGGAAAATAATTTTAGAGGCACATGCAAGAATCGTAGGTGGACACTATGGAGGTCGCGCTGCCACTAGGAAGGTGCTTCACACAGGGATTTGGCGGCCCACTCTCAATGGTGATGCAACAGACTATGCACGGTCTTGCAATGTCTGTCAAAGAACTAGGAAACCATCAAGGAGGGATGACATTCCACTAGTACCTTAGGTGACATTGCAACCATTTGATAAATGGTTTTGGACTTTATGGTACCAATAAACCCACCTAGGAAGACAACTGGTGCACGATACATCATTACAGTGATAGACTATTTGATAAGATGGGAAGAGGTCACACCTGTTGTAGATTACACTATTCCGACAGCAGTGAGGTTCCTATTTGAAAACATTGTTACTCATTTTGGGTGCACAAGTATGTTGATGAGAGACCAAGGGAGTCACTTCATCAATCGCACAGTCAGTGCATTAACAGAGGAGCTTCAGATACAACATAAGAAGAGTACCCCGTATCATCCACAAGCAAATGGGATAGTGGAGGCATTCAACAAGGTGTTGGAGCATGTACTCACAAAGGTATGCAATGCAAACCCTGTTAAATGGGATTTGAATATTCCAGTTGTCTTGTTGGCATATCGCACCACTTGAAAAAGATTGACAGGACATACACTGTTCAAATTGGTATATGGGCAAGAGGAAATCAAGTTAATTGAGTACATTGTTTTGAATTTGCGTAGAACAGTAGGGATGGGAATGGAAGATGAAGCACCATTAGAAGAATGTCTGGTTAGTTGGTGTAACTCAAGGAGGACCGCTTTGTTGCAGGTTTTGCACCAGCAAGTTGAGAAGGATCGACAAAAATATTGGCATGATCAACATATGAAGAAAAAACATTTTCAGCAAGGTGACCTGGTACTGATGTATGACAACAAGTTCTCCAAACATCTAGGTAAGTTACAGATGCATTGGCTACATCCATATGTTATCAATTCCATTACTACAGGAGGCGCAATACAACTGCAATAGTTAGATAGAGAAACGCTGCCAAAGCTAGTGAATGGTAGTAGGCTGAAGCTCTACAGGGTGGGCCAAGAATTATGTGATACTTGAGGCAAAACAAGAAAAAAAATGTGTTTTTGTATGAGATGGTAGTTAGGAGGATGGTGCACCAAGAAGAAGTGGATGTGCAAGTAGAAGAGTCAGTATCGCAGTTAGGAAGTTATGCCGCGATGACTTCCATATAAAAATCAACAATAAATTGGGTAGTTAAAATAGTTAACTAGCGACGTTGTGGGATGAGACACGTATTAATGACAGATATAACTATGGCATTGACAAGATCGATGACGAATTCGGGTGATGAATTCGGGAGATTAATGCATTATTAGTTTTCATGATGAAAAGTGATTGTAATGATTTGGTCATAATGGGAAGAAGATTGATTCGCTGCTATCAGAAGTGGTCAAATGCAGTCAAAATTCACCATTGTGCAAGTGTGAGTTATCGATAGAGTTGTAAATATTGTTGTAGTGAGTTGTGTTGCATTAATTGTTTAAGTTGCATAGCGGTGTAAGGCTGAACGCCCATTGAAAACTTGGGGACACTTGTGTGGCATGCCGAGTGAGTCGGTCATAGTAGATATTTCCAACGAGAGAGATTCACCAATCATCAGGGTACCCATCAAAGAATAAATTGCAAGTATGCCAATGGGTTCATCATTGGTTCCAAATAAGAAGGGGGGGCACAATAGTCCAATTTCTCGATTACGAAGAAGCGATAGACTAGAACGTCTGCGCAAGCATAGGAGGAGGAAACCGCATATATGGGTCCATCGAAATTGGGGGCTGAGGAAACATCATCCCACCCAGGGGTATCCACTGTGCCTCCCTGTCGACCCAATGTGAAGCCCAGGAAGATGACAAAGAACCCGAAGTACCTAGTCAGGTTGTCAACAATACCACAGGGCATGATATGTACCAGATACATTATTCCTTCACTCATGCAGATTAAATATGAATACCATTATATGCTTGCATCACCATATATTACTATATAACCATATCTACCCATGCCACAAGTAGGAGGCAGCCTAGTAGCAAACATTCCACATGGCTGGGTGTGGGGTTTGGAGATATTAGAATTGTTGGGACTAATAAACATGCCCCTCTTTGAGCGGTTGAATGAGGCAAATGCATGTATGAAGCATATCTTGGTGTGCTTCCATGGAGGGATTATGTAGCTAAACCAGCCGATAGCAGTCATTGTGGCACTTATTTCAAAAATCATGGGGCTACCTAAGGAGGGGCCTGACCCATCGAAGTATTTTAAGGGAAAAGACAATAAAAGGAAGTTGGCTACACAGATGAACAAAAGATACAACCTGTAACACAAAGGATGGGCATACCGCATTGATAGTATAAATGATTGGGCAGTTAGCATTGCGGTGAGGATTCTGGCTAGCAAGGTTGTCAGAATGAACAAACCCAACCAATTTAATTTAGGGGTCATCACCTATGCATAGAAGTGTGCACAAGGGGTGAAGATGAACTAGTTGATGCTCTTAATGAACCAGTTGACATATGATGTGCTCCTAGTCCAGGTGGGTTTGACCATTCACATACAGTTGGTTACTTATTTTGATTGCGTTGGGGGATTGGATGGAGTTGGAAGATTATCAGGGGATGGACGTGGATGCAGTAAAGGTTTGTAAAGGAGAATGATACCAGAACCTCTAGTACATGAAGGAAGTGGAGTCACTAAAAGGTTGTGCAATTCAATTATGGATCTGCATGGAGGCATTGGAAGCTACATTAATGAAGGTTCCATGACTAAGAGAGGAAGAAATGGTCAAATACCAATGAGTCATTTGGTTCACGGTTGGTTCGCATTCCATTCATGTGCAGGAGCAATGATACAAGGATAAACAATGGCTACCCAAAACATATAAGGTTTCTGATGTGGAGCTAGAGACTATTATTGCTGATTGGACCCAGGAATGGTGCGAGGCTGTTATCATCAAGGAAGTGTCAATGGGTCCATCAGTTGATGCACCAGTGGATCCTCTTCCCAACCCACCAACTAATCACAACTCCGACAAAGAGATGACACAGAAGCCCATGGATTTAAATGTAGAGAGGCTATTTGGGGAATCCCGTATGAAGAGGAGGTTGGATCAGGGTGAAATGAGTAACACCACACTAGTGACTGATGAGAAACTAAGCCATGTCATTACGGCCATTACAACATTGACTGATGCAACTAGAGAACAGATGAAGAAGCAAGTGATAGATGGATTTGGTGAGGTAAAAAATCACCTTGACTCTTTAATTGATGCAGTTTTACATAAGGTACGGGAAGCAACCACTGTGTAGAGGGTTGGCTCGATCAACACTGGGACTCGAATTAGGAATGTGAAAATTTCATCGCATGTGGTTGAGACCAACAATGAGGATCTCAACACCTCACTGCAACAATTAAATGATATTTTTGTAGAAATAAATGCACTGTTAACCCATACATTAGTGCAGTTGCAGAGAGTTTTCAATCAGGAGTTGGTGGATAGGGAGAAAATAATCAGCGACCACCTATTGAGGTCATAGGATAAAGAGGTTGAAGCATGGAAAGAGATTGATCCATTGTAGAAGGAAAAAGAACGGCTGATAGAAGAGAAATCAAGGGATATTTTGGATCTCAAGAAGGAGTAGGATTGAATGGTGGTAGAGAAAGCGTAGCTCTGGGATATCATGGTGCATTCAAAGAAGGTCATTTTTGCTGCTTGTCAACAGATACCTAAGACCACAAAGGACCTGGATGCGAAGGAAAAAGAAGAGAGGCTTGGGGCCATCATTGCACAATTACAGCATGACAATGTGAACCTATAAGACCTAGTACATCTAGAAACACCACCTTAGAAATTTTCAGAAAGGAAAATAACCATTGAGTACTTCACAATGTAGCTAGAGGAAATGGAGCAAGAAGCGAAGCGAGTAATTGACGTTACTACACAATTTTGGAGCAGTGTAGTTCAAGATGCACAGTTGGAGAAACTGACCACGGAGTTGCAGGAGGCTAAGGGGTAGTTGGCTACACTAATGACATTGCTTAAAGTGATTCCCCCAGGTGTATAAATCACAAAGGTTGCAGAATGGAAGAAATTGCATCAGTGGGTTGAAAAGGCCAAGGATCGCCTACAGAGGAGTACAACACAGTTAGATGAATTTCAAGAGATCGGTGCACATCTCTCATTGAAGGGCATGAAGGATGTCACAACAAAGATCTCCAAGAACACATTAGAGCATGACGTGACAAAAATATGGGAAACTACTGAGAAAATCAAAGAACGGTTCCAAGGAAATTACCCAACAATATGACGAATTCAAGGTGAAGATCAATGGATACACTATTTCCAGTTGTTGTTGCTCGAGGACGAGCCACAAGATTGTGTTTGGGGCTTGTTCGAAGGAATATTTGTGGTAAGTTGGTTTTGCAACATCGTGGATGCTACACATAGTCAAAGATGTTGTACAAGGTGGAAAATGGCATGCAAGGTAGATTTACAATATTATATGTATTTCGGTCATATTTTGTAGATCTGGGCCACATTATGTGGATTGTGGTCATTATTTTGTAGATTATGTTAATAAGTAGTTAGGAAGTTGACTTAAAGTGAACCATCAATGTAAAGGTGCAAGCCTATAAATAGATGTCGAATTGCAAGTGTTAAGTTTTCTTCGGCTTCTTCTGGCTTCTTCGTTATCATCTTAGGGGGCGCTTCTGAGATTTGTTTGGAGACTTATTCGTTCTTTTTGCTAAGACATTTATAGATCTGTGTATGTGATTGAAGAGCTATTTTGAGAACCTTTTTTTTGTTGCAAAGAGTAATATGACATGACGGGGATTAAGAAGGACCATTGTGTCTTCTACTATCTTTCTGTTTTCCTATTTTATGCGATCTAAATGTGAATGAAATGGGTATATGCGATGTGTATCTATGAATGCTGCAATGATTTGATACTAGGAATGATGATATGATGTTAGACATGTTTATGTATCGATGTATTTGTTTTTATTTAAGTATTCCAATGTGATCTATTGAATGAGGACATGATTATGTTAATGCATAATCTGATTAATTAGATATGTTGAATAATGCTGCATTGAATTGATAAGTAGATGCATTGTCCTCCTTCACACTGCAGAAGCTTGGTTCCGATAGCTCTCCCTCGAATATATCAGGTGAGAATTCATTTTCTCTATAGGTGTTGTTGGACGGGGGAAAACATGTCTGGGTCAGTGCTCAGGGAGATCACAGTGGTTTGGGTGTCGACCGAGAGTGAACCCCTGTCTACGGGTTTTGTGTCAACAATTGGTTTTAGAACTATGTGTTTTTTATTTTAAGTTGGAGCTCTGTATAATCAAGAGTGTAATTGGAAAACGTGGTTTTATTATTTAATTAATTTATTTTTGGCACATCATTGCCGAGAAAACTATTTTTTTTTAATTTTATGACAGTTCTGAGATATTAGTGGCATTTCTAGCAATGGCACTATGATAATGTTGTTGATAATTATTACATGAATGTGGATATAATTTGGTTTTATGCCCATGTCGTATTCTATGAAACATTTAATTTTAATGGGTTTTACCTCTATTAATTTATATTAGTTGTTTTCAATTTGGTGTTTCGCTTCTAAATAGAAACAAAGGGAAAATCCCTAGCTTTGAACTTTATTTAAATCTTTGATAATTTCCTCACTGTTGTTTATTACACGTTGTATCTAAATATTGATTTCGTTTATGTATCGTAGCAGAGGGGCAAGCCATAGCTTTGTTCATTATTTATATTTTTGATGTGGTTTAAACATAGCTACAATGCCATTGTTGGCAGTGTGAACCTATGGTTTCGATAGTATTATTATTATCATGGTAACCTTAGTATGTGTGTGTGGATTGGTTGATATATTGTTTGTTTACATCTTTTAAATCAATAAGCATTCACTTCCATCCAACGGTTAGTTTATGGGATTGGATAGTTCATCTTATCGTTATGTTTGTTATTTCTTTAAAAATGTTTTTCATGATCCTAGTCAGTGTTTATGGGATTTCGATGGTTAATTTTAGGTATGGAATGAACGTAGTATAGAAAACTCTTAAAGGGTTTCGATAGTGGGTGGAAGGGTGTTGTTATACCCTGGTTGTGTGTAAATAATGGTTTAATATTTTATGGTTAATTTAAATGGGCTTCTAGCTGATGATATCCATGTTTTATGGAATACCATCGTGGTTATAGAATGCTGATGTATGTGTTCTTAAACTTCCAAGGATTCGATCCCTAGTTAACGATTATGTGCTATTTATATCCTGTAAAAGATTTGGTTAATTGATAGTTATGATATCAATGCTGGGAGAATTGTCATATGCTAGCATTATAAGATTGGCCTATCCTTTTTACAGGATGGTTGGCAATGTACTCTTTGTGGAGTTCGATAGTTAAATGATATCGTGGATGACTATATAATTCATTTAATTCATTTTAATTATTTTAAGTAGCGAATGTTGCACCTATTTTATGGTGTATTTGTACACCAAGGGATTTGATCCCGGGTCCATGATTTTGTGTTTAACATTGGTATGTAAATTGTTTACTTTGGTTTATATTGTTTTTATTAGATGACCTGCCCATCATTTATTTGATGGTTTATTTTTTTGGTTGGTTAAATTGGTAAACCCTTGTGGTTACCCTATGATTTTATACTAAGTATTTTGATTTCAAAGCTAACTTTAAACCCTGTGTGTTGATTTGATTAAGTACCGAGTTTCTAATAATCTAGTTTTAATAACTCAGCTCCAGCACTAGTTTTTCTTGGCTGGAGAGAGTGTTTGCTTTTGGAAAGACATCTCTGCCCTATCTTAATACAATGCTTTAATAAATAATTTATAATGTTTCTAAGATATAGGGTCTATATGTATATATTCAATATTGTTTTCTATGTTTTGGGAACATTTCGATTACTAACTTTATCATGACTAAATGATAAATCTAGTCTAAACCCTAAAATAGTATAGAAGCTTTTAAAACTAATTTAACACAAATATGATAAGAAATTTATCCTTAAATATTAATAAGGATTTAAACTGAGAATATATCTTAACTAATAAGACTTCCTAAAGAATTTATTCCTAATGACGATGGGTGAATTACAACTCTCAATACAAATCTTAGTGGTTGTAATCTCAACCTGTAAATATAAACAAACAATAGATAAGAGTTGAATATATGAAATCTCTTTCCTACAATTATATAACTTGAATTGGATTGAGCACCTGCACACTTACACACCCAAAATAATAAAAACACTCTTTATTTTTTTACCTTTGGAATGATAACCGGATGACCTTGGAAATTCCACATTCCTCCCAACCATGACCCAGAACCTTCCTGGTTCACAATCAAATCCCGTCGAGCTGGATCCAACATGCAAGAGATCTAGAACTCCTAAGGGTGAGGCTTCTACTATTTGAAAATCATGATCTGTATAAGAAATGGTGGTTTGGAAAATGCTCTCCAATCCCATCAAGGAATAATAATTACTGTCCCCAAGCCTTCTCTTGGATTTGTTCTTAGAGGTAAACTTTTGGGGAAAAGGGTAGTTAATTTAACTTCAATTAAATCAATATTTCATTGTTTTCTTGAAAATAATCTTTAGTTTGATTTTTATGTAATAAATATTTATTTTGTTCACTAGGAACTTTTACTAGTTCCTACTTGAGCTTTAGAATATAATATTTATCTAAATTTTTAGTTTATGATATAATATTTATATAGGCTCTCACACATTATTTTAGTTACCTTTATTTATTTATATATATATATTAAAGATAACTTTGTATAAATACATATATACATATATTTTCATATACATATTATATAGACTTTACTTATTATCCTCTATTATTATCCATGCATCATATATTAGAGTTATTTATTTTGATGCTTCCCTTAGTTTATGTTTATTTATTTGATTAAGGACTTAAGTAGGGTTTGGTCGGTCAACTAGGTTAGGTATCTCTAGATCTTCCTTGCATGTTGGATTACCTCATATTTGTGACAGTTCTTCTAGTCCTTGATGAGAAGTATATTTGAAATTAATCAACTTAAATAGGTATGATGCGGGTTGATGTTATTCAAAGTCTTTCCAACTAAACACCCTTTTATTTATAGTAACCCCTAGTGCTATTCAAATCCTACGCTCAACACTATTAATCGGGAATTACACTAGAACAATTCCAGAGCCTCTCGCTCGACACTAATACTAGGATGCACTTGTACAATACACCTAGGGATAAAATCATCAAAGATCCGATGCTCTAGATCTTATGATCAACATCAAGTTGGAGTGCTCCAAGGCCTATGCCCAATACTTCCATTCTTACTAGTTGGGGTTGCCTATGTGCTCTAGAGCTTACACTCAACACATAGTATCATAACCCATGTGCTCTAAATCTTATGCTCAACACGTAATCTCATAACTCATGTGCTCTAGTTCTTACACTCAACAAAAAATATCATAACGCATGTGTTCCATGGATTACACCCAACACATCATAGAAATGAATCATGAATTTAGTCTTCTACACAACACATCACAAATAATCATCTCGATATATAATAGGGATTGTGCCCCATCAAATAGTAATAAATCTAATACATCGGGGCCTATGCCCAATACAACAACAATAGTCTTTTTCCATTAGGGCCTATTCCCAACATATATAACCATATACTAGACAATAAAAACATGTGCATTGGTTCATGCCTAGGATATCTATCTAATCAACATAACTCATGTGTAGTGGGAATACACCCAACATATAGACATAAACATAACATCAAAGTAACTCATATGCAATGGAGCTCATGCCCAATATAGTTAAGGTCAAAATTTGGGATATTACATCCCTCCCTGCTTAGAACAACACCATATCGGTGTTCTAGGGACTAGAAATGAAATCATGAAACAAGGAAAGGGAAGCCTCTTTCATGGTGGCTTCATTCTCCCATGTGGTCTCATCGACCCCAAAGTGCTTCCATTTCACTTTCAGTTGGACAATAGTTCTATTTTTTAGTTGTACTTCCCTTTTGTCCATAATGTGAAGGGGATCTGGCATAAAATCCCCTCCAGGTTCCACCTATAGCAAGGACCAATCAATCACATGTTTAGTATCATATACATATCTCTTCAATAGAGATGCAAGAAAAACATTATGAACCTTTATATGAGTAGGTAAAGCTAATTCATAAACCACTTACCCTCTCTTGGCCAATATCTCAAAGGGTCCAAAAAATATTGGTGCCAACTTTTCGAACCTTACAAAGCTCAATGAGATTCTTTCTTCCTTTCTTTTGTTGATGCTACAATGACTTCCCCAAACATTTAACATTTTAGTGCCCCTTCTTAAATTTTCATTTAAATCTTACTTAGACTAAGTTTTATAGCTCTAAATAATTCATCCTAAACACTTAGTTTTTTCCAAAAATAAAGAAAAGAAGTTTTTGGCTAAGGTTAAAACTCAATTTTTTCCACCGACATATCGGAGTAACTCGTCCAATTTCTTTGACATGTCAGAGGAGTTCAATCAATTTTGCCAATATAGTCAGTTTGGGAAAAATAATTTATTCACGAAGCACAGTTTCAGTGCAACTCATTGAAACTCTCTGACACAGTCAAAAGTAACTTAGGAGTTACCTTTGATATGATCAAAGAAATTAATGATTATTGTTCAAAGTGTATTGTGACCTAGTGTTTGGGGAGTTTCAATATTTTCGGTGACACATTCATGATCAAGTTTTCACCAACACAGTCGGAGAAATGCATTGTTTTTCACCAACACAGTCGGAGGAAACAAATTTCCACCACTGATAGTCTCAGATGCCTTTACGAAAATCACCGATATACATTAGTGTCACACGGCTAGTGATCAAGTGTTCATGCCGAAACAGGGGTAGGCAAAACCCATCATATGAAATGTTATAACCACTGCATTAAACCATCCAACCACTGCATTAATGACTCTTTGTTTTGATTTTTATATATAAACGGTGCTTTGCTATTTTTTTTTATCCCACAAATGCCAATTTGGAGAGAACCCAACCAAGGAAATACATCTAGAGTTTGTACTCAGATCAACATAGTGTCCATCTCTTTGTTTGACAAGTAGTTACTTTAACCTCATACTTTTGTCATCTTTTTAAAAGATTAAAACCTTTATATATTTGTGGTAGGGGTTTGGTTTAAATGCGTTGTAGTTGGTTTTTCACCATAGGATAAAGTTTCCCTATCCATAAAATGTTCATCCACAAACCCTAAGGTATCTTTCTTCTAGTTTCCATGGTTAAAATCCTCAAAGGTTGGGGTTTGAATAGCTTGTAGGCCTTGTGGCCATCTTCGTGCCTAGTCATGATTCTTTTCCTATGGATTGTTCCTTTTCCACAATACTATCCTGCTAGGGACCTATTCATGTGTTCAAAAATCTTAGGGAAAATTTTCTCTCCAAGTCATCCAAACCCTTTTCTTATAAGCATCATCTTACGGGCCGTATTTTGCATCAGTTCCTGGCCAAGATGAAGATACATGCTCTTACTCATCTTCATTTCTATGAGGATGAGGTTTACATGCTATTCTTAAATATAAGGTCTTTTGCTTTATTCCCATTGCACATACTCACACTTTTAACCCACAACAACTATCCTGGGAGAGGATGTCAAGATCCCTATAAGCACAACAAAATGATAAGGATTTTGGGGCTATCATTTTAGACCATTCTATTGGGATTGCGAGGTTTGCAAGTTTTAAGAGTACACCTTCCTTCACTATGAAATGAGTCATTAAGATAGTATGATTTTTTCAACTTCCTCTTATTGTGCACCCCCAACTTGGATAAGATTAAGACAAAAACTCTTTGGTTTGACGTTTTGGGATTAATAAACAAAAGGTTGGAAACAAAACGTGTGAACTACACTAACTTGGATAAAATCAACGAACATTAATACATAAAATAACTAACAATAAAATGATCAATTTCCACATTATCACAGATTATTGTGGGTCTAAGAAACAAAGGATAATCTATAATAACAACAAGTTTTTGAATCGCATAACAACGTATACACATGTGCTAGTGATTTTTTATTTTGAACTCTGTAAATACACCCCTTTTTGTCACATCACAAATAATAAATTTTCTTTTCAGTATAGAATGCTTCAGTGAAATAATGCATGATTTTGTTACTCAAAACAACCATGGAATCACTAAGACACCTCTCACCATGCTCATGTCACAAGTTTTTCTATTACACCAAGGATGATTTTTCGAAGGACATATTGTGAAAACAATAAGTTCACAAAATTCCTAAAACGGGTCGTAAGAATAAAGTGAAGACAAGTGAGGTTGATTTAGATGTGGAGATCTTATCCACGACAGAAATCATATTCGAGGATACTAAGGCCTTTATAGGAGCTTCCCCATAATTCAAAATGGGAGATCTCTACCGAATGATTAGAGATCAGGATGTCCTCAATGTTGGTCTCGAAGAAATGTTCTTGTACAAGAACATAAAAAATGCAGGCATCACTAAGGCCACTACATGTCCAGAGTTGTTCTTGTGCTCATAATGTAATGAATGGATTCTTCCTCAGACGAATTCTTCCACAATGATCATCTCTAATGTAAAAGGTGAAGCTTTCTCTTTAGTCACTTCGGCTTACATAACCTTGGCATACAAGCTACCCCCTGCACAGGTCATGATGACTGATGATTGGGTCAAAAAGGTAGACATTGATATTTTGGAGTGTGCATAGAAAATGATGATAGCAGGGAAATAATTGTGCCAAAACAAAACTAGGGAATATGAGTCCCAAAGCTTATGGACCCCTTTCAAGATCATATCTTTGATGCTGAAAAGGATTTTTGGCTCAGCTAACAGAGTTTTGTATAAATTGATTTGGATTCCTATCATTTATTATGTAGCCTTTGAAGGAACTATTTTTAACTGGGTAGACATTATAACAGGCAGTCTATCATCCTATGTAGCAATCGCATAAGGAGGAATAACACAAAAGATATCAAAATTTGACATGTCCTCTTACCTGATTGACTATGTTTTGTGCAGGAACCCTTTCGCCAATCTTGGATGCATTTGGACATATACCAAGGCTAGTGTATATGTTTCTTATCAGATTCTTTGGGCACATAAGTATGAAGGCTTCTACAAACTTATCTTTGAGGAGTTTCTGATGCCCCTTTATGAACTGATTTTCCTCAAAGAATCTAACTACATGTCTAATTATGCCATGGAATTTATATACAAGTATGGAGACTATTTTCTCTTGTAGGAAGGCACATATATAAGAATGTTTGGATGCTCTAGAGCTCCATCCTTGCTGCCCAGGAACGTCACTGACTACATAATACATAAGGAAGAAATAAGAGAAGTATTCATAAATGGAGTAGGTAATTTCCTTCATGATATGAAGAAGGTTTCCTTTCCACCACTACCCTTCTGCATAGGAGGATACAAGTTCTCCAAGGTTAAATGCCACATATTTTGTGAAAGAGTTGGAAATTTTTCATTTGGTGAGAAAATTTTCCATAGGAATGATAGCTTGGGAAATTTTGAAGAGAATTGCATGATCATTGGAATTCACTATGAATCCTCTAATAATTTTAACAAGGACAAATAAATATACCGAAGGGTCAGTAATCTTACTAATTTAAGCAAATGTTTCAATAAGAAAAGTGGAACCAATAGTACAATAGAGAAGAAGATGCAGAGAAAAAAGGAGGCCTTGAAATTACAATAGGTCGAGGAAGAGAAGAAAAGAATAGAAGAAGCTGAAAGGAGACAAGCTAAAGAAGCGTAGAAGAAGAAAGAAGAAGCTCTAAGGCAGCAAGAAGAGGATTAGAGGCAGAAATAAGAATAAGAAAGATTAAGGAAATAATAAATAGAGAGGAAAAAAAGGAAGTTGACGAGGCAACTGAAGAACTAAAAAATAAGGAGGAGTAGGACAAGCTTAGGGAGGAATTGGACCAAGAAACAACTCATAATGACTTGGTATATCCTGTTTCTTCATTAGGTGTCACAATCACAGGTGTCCACATTCCTTTTACAGAACTTGGGATTACGCCTTTCACTCTGTCTAAGAAGCACACGGTGGCATGCCTAGATACAATCTGTTTTTATAAGACGAGAAAGACTATCACCAAAAGATTAGAAAATTGATTGAAGATGGGAATGCAAGTTGACATGGTCAAAGTGACTGAAAATACTATCATGAAGGGTAATCATAAAGACCCTAATTTCATGGCCTTTATGAATGTAGCAGCTGCACAGGCTGGTGCTGATAACACCGATCGGTTGATGGAAGATGAAGAGCATCATAAAGAAAAAATGCTCAATATGAAAGATGATTTGGTTAAGACAACAAGAGAAGGAATATAATTAAAAATAAATCACGATGCTACCCTCTCGAAAAAGGAAAGACTTCAAATAGAATACCAAGTTTTAGAGATAGACACGAGGCTCTTGTTCTAGAAGCCTCGAGAAACCTCCTTTTTTCACTTTTTACTAAGGTCACCGCTTATACCCCTTTATGACAGAGCAGTGATGAGTAAGAATCGTGCCAACAACATAGGTTAAAGGAGGTGGAACTACCTGGTATTCACACAACTAGTGCATTGTTGCACAAGGTACCGCTTATCTACTTGAGGGTAAGAGTGATGCTGCAATTTTGTATGTTGGAACCAACACCTAGAGTAGGATTCTCTTCAACTTTGGGATTTGAGGGAAAATTTATGTGTTAGGGATCCTATCACATGATGGTGATATATTTTGAGTGTAAAATAATTCCCCCCAAAGCATGAGGCTAGAGGGATACAATAGGCGAGAGATTTGATAGAGAAAGTTATCACTTCAAGGTAAGAGCTAGCTTGATCAGAGAGTGTCATCAAACAAGAATATACAATACATCAATACTTTCACTCATGATAGATTTAACCTCATCATGGATGCAAACCAATACAAGATAGATCAATGAGAGTAATAAACAACCATGGATACTAGAATAAATCATAGATCCATGTGATAGAGGACTCAAATTTGGACATAGCTACCAGATATACAACATAGAAATATGTCATACAGAGACAAATTTGAGCATAGCCATGACCATGAAAATGTGGATCCATACTAGTACTTCATACAATATACTCCATCGCAACCTGGGGAGCAATCTATGAGTGCTTAACAAATACCCAGGGTCTTCGTCTTGTCTTCCACAAACTACGATTCTATTCATGTGATTACAATGTTCTGAAGTCGAACATGGTAGAAACCACTTGATTACAGGTCAATGAGGTGAACCATTAAAAAGTGAGAGGTAGATCACCATTGATGTCAATGATTCCCAAGGTACCCTAGTACAATCTACTAAGTGTGAATAGATGTCTTGGTGTTGAACACCTAGCAGAGTTTTTCGATCAAAGGCCAATGATGTGAACCTTTGTCGATAGCAAGAGAATATGTCATTGAGGCATACAGATCTCAAGGTATGAAACTTGTTTCTAAGATTTATTCCTGGATGATGAGTTGACGTCGACAGGAATAGTCTCATCAAAGGAGGGCCATGATGAATCCCACATCGATGACACAAAACTTGGAAGAAAGTTTTGGAATATCGTAGATAATGTAACCATAGGACTAACTCAAAGTACTGACACAGGATTTTTTAACTGCAGAGGTAAACTTATTTATTCCTTTGAACATTGGGTGGCATGACAAAAGACTTGGTAGCATGACAAGACCAGACAGACACACAATGCGACAGTGGACAATGCAATCTTTTGAAAAACTCAAAGGAGTGACATGACTCATGAAAGTGGATCGACTTGTAAGTCAGCTGAATACCCAATTGACTAAATGATATGCAGACAAGTGCCATGTTCAAAGGTGATAAAAAACTGCCATTGGATTTGCAAAATGATTCCCTTCCCTTAATTCCCCCATCATGATTGATGAGTGCTTCTTTTCATTTTTACAAGTTCAAAGAGGGTAACAAACACTCGTTTAAGCTTATTTGAAGACAAGTCCATTCCCATATATTTCATGAAGCTGAGAAAGGAAGGGTTTGTTCCCCAAAAAGGGTCTCTCAGTGTTTAATTTGACGAGTCCAATGAAGGCAAAATTGGCATCATTCATATTTAGAGAGTCTAAACGTAGACAAAAGAAAACTCCAAAGGGTCCTTTTTCATAAAATAGTCTATCCGAACCGAAAAAGAGATAACTTATTGTTATAAGGACGAATCTTCAAATAATTTTACAAGTATGAAAAATAAAAGTACTCGACAATATTTTCATATTTAGGGAGTCTGAAAAGATCTTAAAGGAGACTCCATTAGTTATATTTTTAACGATGAACAATTTTACAAGCCTAAAACGAATCAGAAAAAAGACTCAGAAATTTGATGCTAAGTTCTAAGAGCATGACCAAAGTATTGAAACAAATGCTCAAGAACTTTTTCCGTTTTAAGTACAAAAAATTCAAAAACAAATTTCCCATAGAATTTTACTATTTTCATTTCTACCCCTGCAAAACTCAATAGCAATGTTAATTTCTCAAAAAATGACTTTTAATGAGTCATGTGGATGGATTTTATAATGATAACGATTTTAAAATATTAAAATGACATTAAAAAACCTAAAATAGCTATAAAAGTCATTTCAAAAAGTAAAAATCAAAAACATTTTACTATTTACCACTAGTCAAGAGCATTTTGGAGCAACTTTGAACCATATCTTCAGCTGCTGAATCTGGGAGATCTGACCATCCGATTTGACTACCGTCAGAGCCAGGTAAATGTAAAAACCCTAAGCTTTCACTTTTAAGCATTTAATTTTTATTTTTTGAGGGTTTTTGTCCATTTTAGGTAGGCCCGAAACTTAAAATGTGGGCACCGCTCCTGCCCCTTATAGGACATGTGGTGCACCGTGAGAACCGCGCTCGTTACACTATGCTTAGGCGGTGCCACCACTCTGTGAAAATAGATCTCAAGAGGTGTCGGCCATGAGTTGGGAAAAATGTATAGATAGGCAAAAATAAAAACTTTTAATTTATTTTGATGATTGGATATGTTTTTAGCTAGTCCATTAATGGTTTTTGGCAAGTTTCCAGCGATCGAAAATGGTGATATGGAAGGAATGACAGTATGATGAAAATGATGCCCTTACTGAAAGAATCGCGGGGTGTATAGCCACATTGAGGAACTACGAGCTCCTCATGTTCTTCCGCACACCTAGTATCGTGTCTCATGAGAGATTTCCGTAGTATATACTCCATATGTGGAACCTGAAACAACAATACTTCAAGGTGGGGGCACATGTGTTGACCATTGAGGTAGAATACATCTACTTATTAACTAGATTTTTGAGATGAGGCACCTCGATTTCATTGACTGGTTCCTATGGAGGGGACGTGACTATTCAAGAGCTAATTGACCGCCACTGCCTTCCCGGTACTAGAACATCAGGGAAGAAGATTCCCATCAAGGAAGTAGTGGATCTTCCTCTCTGCACTCTTATTTTTACCATGCAGAGGCTGGCTGGGAGCCAAGGGCCTCATCAAGCTTCTAGGGCACATATGATGTATGCAATAGAGGCTATGGCACCTACCATTTTCAAATGGGTGGAGGCATTGCTACCGGTCTTTAAAGACTAGCTGACCAAGTGTCGGCAGGGAGAACTAAAACAGTTTGGCTATGGTTCTATCTTAGCCTATTTCTTTTTTGAGTAGGTCCCTAACTTGAGGCCCTAAGTATTTTTTACTAATGTGAGGGCGAGATACCCTCGTATGCTGAGGTGGGTCAGGATCATGGCCCATACAGGTGCAGGCAGAGGGAAGGTGAAGTTCGAGGCTCCATTCTTCCGATGGATTAGTGACCAGATCCTCATGGTTGAGTATTACTTATGCAGGCATTGATTTAAGGGGTGACCCTTACCTACCACTTCCACCTGGTGGACAGTGGGGAGACATGGGTAAGAAACAAACCCTAAGATATCTATTTATGTTTTCTGTCTTTTAATGTCTTTTTTTTTTATGTATAGTAACAAGACCTGAAATTTTCATGCAGATGTAGGAGCTGCACGACCTGGGGGATCATCCCCACTAGATAGATGATTAGGAGCACGATTTGTTCAACGAGGTGATGACCCTATAGGAAAGCTGGAGGAGAACCTAGAGAGGTTGACTTTGGACACACCCAACGCATCCATTGATGATCTCCTGATGCACTGTCAGAGGCACGCAATAGGAGTGCTAGGCCGCTTGAGCCGTCTGCTACATAGAGTAGTGCAGGTTGTTATGTGCTACCATGAGCATCACTAGTTCTTACATGATGTATCACTGAAAGCTGCCATAGCTTCATATTTTTTGTATTATTTTGTGCTGCCTGAAAGCCAGAGTGCTTCAGATGAGGTCTCATGACCTATTTTTGTAAAAACACTTATATATATATATATACACAAAATTTTGCCTCCAATGTTTATGCTTCAAATGGGAAATGTATTTATATGAGTTTTTATATGTCCTAACTGTTTATTTACAATGTTATGAACTATGTTTAAATTTCATGCTATGAATGAGCAATATACCAGTCTAGAATATAATTTTCCATTGAATCGGCAACTGCATTGTCTACCCTAGGGATATGCCTATAAGTAATGAATTTAAATGACCTTTCTAATAAATGTACCCTCCGATAGAGACAGAGTAGTATAGGGTTTCTAATAGTGTAAACCTGGTTTAAATGACAAACCACCATTTGTGAGTCCATGAACACTACCAAGTCATGAATGTCTCGGGATGTAGCCTCAGTCAAAAGACCTATGAATGCTTCATACTTGGCGATATTGTTGGTAGCATGACCAATAAAAACTACTCCTAAACTCACTAGATCATTTGTAGGGGAATACAGAACCCAAGCAACTTAGGCAAGGTTCAGGATATGGCGGCAAGCACCATTGGCGAAGCCATAAAAGCCATCTGATTTGCATAACCAAAACATCATATAAACAGTCTAGACATTAAACTCAAAACCATATTGAAGTATCAAAACACACTAGAAAGTCAAATAATGTACATATATACAAGGTACCATACATGAATGATCTAGGCATAGTACCTCTTTAGGTACAACCCATTGTGAGGTTGCCCAAAAGGGGACTCCATCATAATCCACGAGCTCATAGGCCCCTTTTTCTAAAACCTTGGAAACAATAAAAGGACCATACCACATTGATTCAAACTTCCCTTTCCCTATCTTATCATCTCTCTGATCATAAGTCAGGACTAGATCACCTTCACTAAACACACGAGGTTCGACAAATTTATCGTATTGCACCTTGACGCATTTTTGTGTTCCTCATTAACCAAGGAAGCATCTTGTCTAGTTTCATCAAGGTTGGTTAAATATAAAAACCTTTCTTCCTCAATAGAAGTATTAGGGAGAAGTTCAACGGAAAGTTTCGAAGATGGAATATTACACTGAATAGGTAGGACAGCTTTTAGTCTGTATACTAATTGAAAGGGTGTAAAACCAGTTGATGCTTTCATTGAAGTTCTATAAACCCAAAGAGCAGAGAAGAGATTCTGGTGACAGTTGGATTTGTGATCTCCAACCATCCGATGTAGCATATTTTTTAAAACTTTGTTAATGGCCTCAACTTGACCATTAGCTTGCAGATAATAGGGGGTTGAGTTTTCATGGTGAAAACCAAACTTGGCACTTAACTCTACCATCATCTGATTCCAGAAATGTGATTCGTGATTAGTGATAATAGACTAAGGAACTCCAAACCTAGCTATTATATTGTTAAAAATAAAGAGGGAAAAAATCTTACCATCCTCTACATATGTAGGCATAGCCTCATCCCACTTAGTGAAATAATCCACGGCTACTATTGTAGCAGGGATTTCTCCTTGCTACAAGGGCAGGAATGGCTCCCTTTCGTTTATAGGACGGAAGGGTAGGTTCCTGCGTGTGGAAAATGCAGAAAAGAAACTGAACAAAAAGAGAGGCAAATGATAGAAACAAAATGTCCATGAGCCCCTCTACAAACAAGGTTAGGGCTCTGCGTTGGCTACCTGCAAACAACTATTAAGCTACAATAAACTTGCAAAACATGTTAAAGATCAAACCTACAAGCAAATAATGGTCAGAAAACAACTAAACTAACAAAGCAAACACATAAAAAAAACTAATTTATACCTCTCCTTTGGTGAAATGGGCCACCATGCCCTGGTTGGAAGAAGCACCTCCCTATCTCACTCAGCAATGGAGGAGCTATGGCTCAATGGGGAAGATGAGTGGAAGAGAGGGGGATATGGGTGGCTTGAGAGGCAAAGTGTCTCAAGGTATCCACAGGAAGCATAACAGTATGCAAGAGAGGAGTTATTTGATAATGACCCCCCACCCTCCTTTTATAGCTTTCTTTTGGGGTTTTAGGGTTTTAAGCCCTTAGTCTGGGCCTTAGCCCCTTTTTTGGGATTTTAGCCCCTTCTACCCTAACTTTAGCTCCTTTTATGGTTTTAGACTCCTTTGAGGGGTTTTAGCCCCTAGGAGAGTTATTTAGGCTCCTTTTTGGGGTTTTTAAGCCCTTTTCTTCATTCTTAAGCCTTTTTTAGGGTGTGGGGTTCTAATGGGGTGTTACGAGGGTCAATCATGGGTGTCCTTGGGTGGTGTAGGTCATGTAGAGCTGAGTGAGGTATTTTTGGGGTTAACATATTGACCCCTAATGTGTAATTGTAGGAGCTCATCGTATGGACGACGTACATCATAGGATTTGCTGCGTAGAGGTGGTGCTTCCGGGGCTGAGGCATAGTGGCTTTTGGTTTTTGTATTAATATGGTTCCCATCAATTGGTGAGATACAAATAATGTGTGACATGTATATGGACAAGGTGGGAATCCCCATGTTCGTGACAATGTCGAAAGAATAATTTGATCTATGCTCTAAAACACAAGAGTTGATCATATACAACAAATGGTACATAGTGGTTGCCTCAATGTAAGGCTGAATACAATATTGATCTAAAGAACTAGTACATTGGACCCATGGAATTCTCATGGAATGCTATAGATTCATGACTAACAGCCTACTAGATCTGAGATGGTACATACCTGTATGGACTCACTGATTGAGAGTCGGAGTCTCTGTGGTACAAGTGTGTTGCATCAATCATAAATCTATATAGAAGCACTGGTGGGGCTTATGAACATTGTCTCCAATGCAACCTAGAAATAACAAGGGACATAACCTGTTTAGGTCCCTCGAATAGACTCATCAATGTGCTAGAGTCAGGTGACATCTAGGGTCTTCGACCAGATACTGCATGGAACAAACCCTGTATGAATCTCAACGGTGTGATGATGTAGTTGAAGTTGAGCATGTGAGAAACAACCATCCCGAGAGGCACTAAGGACTCCTCTCAAGTGTTCCAAGGAACTCATCAATGATGTTAATGAAACCAAGCTATAGGGGCCTCTAGGTCTATCCTCTGGAATATGTGTGTTTTCATCGACAGAGGGAGACATGCCCCTAGTCAAGGAAATGATGTTTCCTTGACTAGGAGCGCAAGGGAAATAACTGAAAGGTGTGACACAATCTGTGGACTGACCCACTGAATGGGGGGGGGAGGGGGAGGGAAACAATTGAACAGGGGCAATGGGAGTTTGGTTGATTCAAACTTCCTTTATTCAGAGTATAACAGCAGGGAAGACCAGGTAGCAAATGAAACTGACTCATGGGAATGGGATCATAGCTGTAATACCGGGAATGTCACTGCAGATGGGAAATACTTGGAGGAGTTGGACACTTTTTCTATTGATGGGATCCAAGGAAGACAAATTGCAGAGTAATTTGAACAAAGGATACCCAAAGGGGGAATGCTGCCAAACTATTTTCTATGGGGTGGTGTCTAGGGATACTGTTATGGTCCGATCTCATGGATTTTTAGCGAGCCTGAGAAAGTAAATGCTCGATGGTGCTTTAAATTTTAGAGAGTTTGAAAGCACGAAGAAGACTCCAATGTGGGATCTTTTTCACTGGTAGTATTTTGTTGTTATGGAGAGAAATTCCTATGGCTTGGGGTACCACAACAGACACCTTGACTCCAGAAATCAATCATTTCCAATATGCAATAGAATCTAAATATCTAACACTAAAGGATCAGACCTCATACCTTATTCTGGACAGTTGAAGTAGATCCCCGTTGAGCTTTCCAACTTCAACTTGAATTGATAGATTACTTCCTCAACAACAAGTAAAAAATACAAGCATACTATATATATTGGTGTTAGATCTATTCTAGCATATATAATCAACAATGTATAAGCATTTGAAAACATCCATGGATAAAATATTCATTCAAACATACATTATTGGACAGGAAAATATATTTCTTTTAATATAAAATTAGAGATTACAATGGATACAACCTCTATCGGAACGTCTGCAAATTGAAGAAACTGAATCCCCCACTTGGGCCTCCACCACCTCAATCCTCCATCTCTCGATAGCAAGCTCACAAGCAAAAGGAAATCTTGGGAAGAACAAAAAAGTGATCCAAGGGACAAAGGGATGCAGACTCAAGCATAAGTTCCGGCAACAATGGACTATGGTTTCTTTGCTCTCAATTCTCTCCTATGGCTTCAATGTACCATAGAGTTCCTTATATAGATTTTCAAAGGGGTAATGACAGGTCGAATTCGAGCGATCTCAAGGCATAGGGAAGGCTAGGAGTCAAGTGAGTCAGATCCATGTCAAGGAAAACTCCAAAAGGATTTGGATTATGCACACATCCTAATGTATGCATTTTTAGGGGTCAAACCCATGTATATACGCGATTAGGAGTTTAAAAGTCACGTATAGCAATTTTCACATGTTTTTAGAGATGGTCAAGGAAACATCAAAGGACAAAAAATGGTACAAGGGGTCTAAGGAGTCTGCAAAGGGACAGGGGAAGGCCATACAAAGTGTTATTCAACTAGAGTGGTAAAAATAGCTATAATAGATGCCCCCTAATGTGTAAGGTCAGAGGGGTCATACGATAGCCGAAATACATTATAAGTCCATCCCAGAAGTGGAGTGATGAAGAATCCCAAGTGGAAGACCAGCCACCCAATCAGCATAGTACAATGATACAACTCTACACATAACTGCAAATACATATAACAGTCCTAGATACATAAGAGTACAATGGCCATGAATAGGCATGATACAAGATATCACATAAGTGGTCATCACCACATACAATATACATAGATCAAAATCTCCATGATGAAGATATACAAAGGATCATGATCTCGATAACGGCTAAAGATATACAATGGATCAAGATCTCCATAATAGCTGGAAATGTCTAACATATACTGGAATCAAGTCACAAGAGCTTAAATCTCATGAACACTGGCATGATCAAGGAGGTAGCATATAAGACATGCCACCAATCTGGAAGGTGTTCTACATAAACTACTATGAGTACTGTTAGGATTATTAATCCTCCCTTGTACAAATTTGGTCATATGTCTAAATCAGGAGTCATGTCTAAATCGGGAGTCCATCCAGTCTATTTATAGTCATTAGCACCATTGGTTAAACTTGACCAAATTGGGGCACATGTTTCAGTTACCAAAGTTTGGGGAACACTAATTGAGGCTCACTGCCACTTATTGCACTTGATTGCATAAGTTTAGGAGTCTCCTAGATCAATCCCTATAATTTAGGAAGCAACTAGGAGTGCCAAAACCAACCAAGGTCAGTTAACTTCAGTTGATGACTAGTCAAGCCAAGTTAGGAGTCAGTTACATTCAGTTCTAGCTCTCTACATTCAGTTAAATAATGGTTTAATTAATTGCACACATGTGGGGCGCTTTTCTCACCTACCACAGTTAGTGAACCATTATTTAATACTAAATGTAACAGTTGGTTGTGTTTTAGAACTCCGC
>LPNX010826048.1:94645-111492 GCA_001517045.1 Pseudotsuga menziesii | reverse complement strand
TACTGGGTCCTTAACTTCAGTTGATGAATAGTCAAGACAAGTTAGGAGTCAGTTACATTCAGTTAAATAATGGTTTAATTAATTGCACACATGTGGGGTGATTTTCTCACCTACCACAGTTAGTTAACCATTATTTAATACTAAATGTAATAGTTAGTTGTGTTTTAGAACTCCAATTGTGATTTAGACAAGTCTTGGTTACCTACAGTCAAGTAGAGTCATCAATTCGAACTTTCTCATGTGGATTCGAATTTCTTGTGGCTATTAAAGCCATTTTACATCATTGTAATTATTATCTGAATTACTTTTTGATTAATGAAAGCATTCACAGCTGCAAGCCTTTTGCACTGTTTCATTCTTCAATTGCTGAGTAAATTGTGAGATCTTCTTTGTGAGTTTTGTTTTTGTCTATAGATCTATATGCTCAAATTTACAAGTACATGTCCTAATATGTGAATAGAGGTGTCGAGGTCAAACATAGTAGTCCATCATCTGATTACTGATCATTGATGTATACCATTAACAGACGCGAGATCACCCACCGATAATAAAAATGGGAATCAAGGTACTAGAGTGCAAACTAATGAGTGTGAATAAATGTGTTGAGGTCGAACACTTGTGAGGATCCATCGATCAGGGGACATTGATGTATTCCCAAAGACTGTCGATGGTGATAGAACCTACCACTGATGACTACAAGTCTCAAGGCACTCAAAATGACTCTAGATTCCAATCCCAGAATAAATGATCTGAAGTCGATGGGATGAAATCCACTGGAAGGAGGGCATTAAGGAATCCCCCATCATCCAACACGAGGTACTCAGCAAAGCTGTATGATGTGGAAGGACTTGATAATAAGGTGCACAAACCAGTAACTGTACCGGGAATGGCCAACATGAAAAGTCAAGATAATTGAGGAATGGCCAAATCAGGTTTCAACTTCCTTCAAACAAGAGCATAACGGTGGATGGTGACTAAATAAAGGCATCATAGACTCGATATACAAATTGGGACATCTCTGCGACATAGGAGGCATCAACAGAGGCTCCATAGGGACTAGAAGCTTAACCAGTCGGTGGAGATAAACTCAAATAAACGAGTACAGCTCCTAAAGTCAAACTATAAACCCAACCAATGGATGTGATATATAGTGCTCTGTTTGAAGGTGACACGACTCGACAGCTGCCAAAGATAAAGCTCAATAAGGCAAGAAAATCTCATGCTAATGAAAGTACAACTTGACATAAGGGAGTCATGAGGGAAATAGGCCAACAAAAGATCAAGAGGAGTATGACGCTCTTGCGAAATGTCGTGGCAGTACTATACAATGGACTCCCACACCCTAAAGGACAAAACTTCAGCATGGGCACCAAAATGCAGATAAGGTGCTAACTAGGGTACCCATGTAAGGTCAAGATCTACCACTCATACCATGCCACTTCTAAAACAACAAGAAGGTTCTATGAAATAATAGAATGGGTTTGTACCTAAGGCTATGATGAAACGGTGATAAGGTCATGAAAAATGCAAACGGTGATGAAACCTAACCTATATGTCAGTTTAGACATGATACCTGAGATCGGTATGAATGGGTCAATCCAACAGCTGAAACGGCACTGAAAATGGCCTCCTACATGATGAGTTAGGTCAAAAACGGTCCAAAATGGTTAGAAATTGTCGAAACTATAGGAAAGGGGGTATTTTTCAAAAAAAATGAAAAATTTCTATAAATAGTAAACAATTCAAAATATTATAAAACATTTGAAATTTTTACCCAATTGAGCTCAGATTTTCAACAGTGAATTCCAGGAGATCCAGCCAGCAAAATCCACCACCGTTTCTTCCAGGTACTTACCCATGCTCTTCTCTTCCATTTTGATGCAATTTTTATCAAATTCCATGGTCATTTGAGGTTTCTAGGACAAACTAAAAAGGGCACTGTGGTCCATGCAAAAATCGAGATTTTTTTCATGTATAGGGCTAGATATACGCAGAAAATTTCCCCACAGTTGCGTACATACGCGGCTGTTTGGCAAACAGTCACGTATGAGGCCGCACATGAGGTTTTTCAAGTAATCTAATGGGAAAACTTTCAATTTTTTGTGCAAGATGGTCCTAGAATGGAGAGAGCATGAACATGGTGAGGTAGAGGAGGCAGTAAGGGCCGATCTAATGGCTCAACAAGCTGTATGTGCATGTGGAATCTATAATTTTTGGTGTCTTGGTGGCTTGAGGGCCAAACCAAGAATATTGCATATGCTAGTGGAATACTGGGATCCAGACTTTGAGTCCTTCTAGATAGATGGGATGTCCCTCACTATAAAGGTGGAGGACATATACTTTATTACTAGACTTTCCCAACGGGGGGAAGTAGTGAACCTTTGTTCTCGTGGTGGGCCTGGAGGTGGCCTGACTATCAATGAGTACATTGCGGTGTACTGCTATCCAGACACAGTCAAGGTCGGGGGTCAGGTCCCAACCAACTCTATACAAGTGCTGGGCCTAAAGGCCATTCTATTGACATTAGGTAGGATAGCAGGCTTGGCATCACTCCACCAGGCCTCACAACCTCTGATGTTCTATGTAGTGGAGTGCATGAGACCCGTGGTCTATGACTGGAGCACTACACTACTAAGAAACATGAAACATCAGCTCCATGAGTGTAAGGTGGAAAGAGTGCAGAACTTTGGGTTCAGTAGTATACTAAGCACATTTTTCTTCAAGCATGTTCCATATTTGAGCCCCAAAGTTGATGTTCCTCTTCACGAGGTTCGAGATCTGGCCCAACGGCGTTGGGCAGATGCGATGCGCAGACTAGGGGGAGGTAGGGTGTCCAACCCCTATCCAGCTGAGTTCTTTTCATGGTGGTGATGACAGATAGTTGCCATCGATGACTACCCCTATGCGAGGATTGATTTCCGGGGGGACCCGGACATGCCGCTACCACCAGGATCGGCATATGGCGATATAGGTAACGAATCTCGACCCTCTCTTTTGATTTTTTGAGTTATTTATTTTTTTGTGTTTTCTGATTATATGGAATCAAAAGACATATTTTTATGTGACAATACATAGTGACATCTACCATTTGCATGCAAATGTGGGACCATGGCGACCTAAAGGCTTCCCTCATCACATATGGAGGGAAAGAGGAGATGATATCACGGGTGTGGATGTGGAGCAGACGCTCCAGAGAATTCATGCCAATTTTTTGAGGCTGACACATAGGGTTCCTATGGCGCAAGTCTAGGACTTTCCCGAGGCTATGCAGTGCTAGGTGATGGGTGTACCACGTGCATGGGTGTGATTATTCCGACAGCTAGCAAGATTCGTAGTGACCTTACATGATCACAACCCTCCTCCTCCTCCACAGGCTTAGATACCTAGGAGTTATACATTTTGTACTACCGTGTATTATATCTTGGTATCTCGAGAGCCCCATTTTTGTATCATGACACTATGTATTACCACATTTTGGATGTTATATATAAATTTTTTTATGGTGATCGGTTTATTTATTTACATGTGTAAAATTTTTTGTTTGTGATGAGTTTATTATGTATGAAACAAATGCCAATCTAACACGTAGTTAGCATATGAGTCAGCAACATGATTATTAATTCTTGGAATATGTATGTATGTCATATTTTCAAATTGTCGTTCTAATAATCTCACACATAAGAATATTCTTAATAACGTTGGATCTCTAACATGGTACAAACCATGAAGCTATGACACTACTAACTCTGAATCAAGACATACCTCAAGAGAGAGAATACCATGTGAAATGGAATCTCATAGAAGCTCAATAACAGCACTATATTCAGCAACATTGTTTGAAGATGGCTGCAAACATATGTCTCCTAAAGACAGTACCTGACCCATAGGAGTATAAATCACCCAAGCAGCAGAGGCTGAGTGTTGACTGTGATGGCTCGCACCATCTGCAAATCCTATGTAGGTGGAATATTCCATTGACATCTGCCAAAAGAAATGAAAACTAATCACAAACCCGATCACTATAAGAAAAAGACCTAACTATGCAAAACTGTACAATAATATACAATAACCAGCCTTGGCTGAAAATCATGCATAGTACTTCTTGAGATAGAGCCCATTTCTAGGCTTCACCAAGGCCATTCGCTCATAATCCACTAACTCATAAGAGCCCTTCTCTAACACATGTTTGATGACATAAGGACCATGCCACATGGGGTTAAACTTTCCTACCCCTAAGGGTTCTTTCAGTTGATCCCACAAAAGGACCAAGTCTCCCTCACTAAACCTCCTTGGACGGACAGACTTATCGTACTGGACCTTTATGCGATGTTTATTTACTTCTAGAGCCACCAAGGCATCTCAACGCTGTATATCAAGTTGCTCAAGGTGGACCAAACTTTCCTCCAGTGGTGAAGTGTTTGGTGAGAGTTCTATAGCTAGATTCAAAGAAGGAATCTCGCATTCAACTGGCAATATCGACTCCACTCCATGTACAAGTTGATATGGAGAAAAACCCGTGGCAGTCTTAATAGCGGTTCTATATGCCCACAAAGTAGGATATAACATGATGTGCCAATTATTCTTGCTCTGTGCAATGGTTCATTGCAAAATGGATTTGAGTGATTTATTCACTGCTTCTACCTGTCCATTCGCTTGAGGGTAGTAAGAGGAGGAACGCTCTTGTTTGTACCCTAACTTTAATGCCAACTCTTCCATCATACGATTATGAAAGTGTGAGCCATGTTCAGTGACAAGCTCTTTCAAAATTTCAAACTGAGTAATAATCTGGTTGAAGACGAAGTGGTTGGCTATCTCACCGTCGAATTTAACTGTAGGCATAGCCTCGGCCCATTTCATGAGTAATCAACAGCCACTATGATATGATGATGGCCCCTAGCTGACGCTGGGTTGCAATCCATAAAATCAAGCCCCCACTTAGTGAAGGGACTGACGGTGATAATGGGATGCAATGGGGTAGGTTTCAAGCGCATATTACCTGTGAACACCTGGCAAGGGTGGAAGCTCTTCACCGCATCTACATAATCCTTAAAGATCGACGGCCAGAAATAACCCGCTCTTAAGATTTTTTGGGCTGTAGAAAGCCCAGATAAATGACCACCACATGCCCCTCCATGGCAATCATTCAGCACTACCTCATCCTCTTCATGAGTTAAACAATGTCATAAAATGGAATCTACCCCACAGCGGTATAAATTGTTATCCACTATGAGGTAATTCTTAGACATGTGATGTAATCGTTGTCGTTCATCCAGTGAGAGGTGAGTAGGGACCTTCAATGTTTGTGAATATATAATGATATCCCCATACCATGGGTCTAAAGTTGATATTAAGACGATGTGTTCATCGACAAACATATCTTCACAAACCAACTCCTCGGCCTCGCTTGGGAAATCCGATATAAGCTCTGCAAAAATTAACGATTTCTTCAATTTTGCTGAAACAAATTCGAGATTGAATTCTTGCAGGATGACAATCCATTTATTATATTTTTCCCCAATCATCCTTCGGGTGAGGACGAATTGAAACATATTGACATGGGCTACAACCAAGGTCTAGCGAAGGAGAATATAATGTCTCAACCATTGAACCACATGTATGGTAGCTAAAGCAAGCTTCTCAACATGAGAATAACAAATTCCTGTGTCAATAAGGTTCTAGCTCATATAGTATATGACATGCTCTTGGAGCTCCTCATCCTCTTGAACCAAAACCATACCAATCATCTCCATGGACGTGGCCACATAAAGTAGAAAATCACGGATATAGTCTGGGGGACTAATCACCGAGGCCGATGCTAGGGCTCGCTTGAGCACATGAAAGGACTCCTGGGCTCGCTCATACCAACAAAAGGTGGTGTCCTTTTTCAAAAGACGCATGAAGCCTCTAGTGAAATTGGCAAAATTAACAACAAATCTCCGTAAGAAGTTTTCCATGCCTTGCAAACATTGAAGATGATGAATATTCTTCGGGGGAGACAACTGAAGTATTGCCTCAACCTTCAAAGGATTGACTCTTATACCCTCTTTAGAGATGATGAATCCTAACAAGCGACCTGACTTCACACAAAATATGCACTTATGAAGATTTAACCTAACCAAATAATGGTGGCATCTTTCGAATACCAATCTCAAGTGATAGGAATGACGCATTCTCATACAAGAATGAGCAGCAAGGCCATCCAAAAATACTTCGATAATTGACTTGAGATCGTGGAAGATCAAGGTCATTGCCCACTGAAAAGTAGCTCTGGCGTTCTTAAGTCCAAAAGGCATTTTTCCATATGCAAAAGTTCTCCAAGGACAAATAAATGTAGTCTTATGTTGGTCCTCAGGTTTAATTTGTATATGATTATATCCAAAAAAGCCATCCATAAAGGAAAAAACCTCGCTACCCGCACACTCATACAAAATCTAATCAATAAATGGTGTGGGGAAATTGTCCTTAGGACATGTACGATTCAAATCATGGAAATCAGTACATATGTGGATCGCTCCCTACTTCTTATCCACTAGAACAAGGTTTGAAACCCACTCCATCAAGGGAACAAGATAGATGAAACCGGCTTTCAACAGTTTCTCTATCTTTGCCTTAATCGCGGGTGCTTTCCTAGGATTCACCGCATGCAAGCGTTGTCGAACAGGCTTATCATTGGGATAAGTCTTAATCTCGTGTTTGACAATACAAGGGTCAATACCTGGAATTTCATCATAATACCAAGCAAAGATATCATGGAATTCTTTAAACAACTCGGTGTATTCTTGAATCTCAGCACGGGAACATTCTTCCCCCAATATAGACATTTTCTATTCTGCCAGGATCGCGAGAGATATTGATAGGAATCATTGAAGATATGTTTTCCATGTTTCCATCAGCCATTGGACCAGGAGAGCTTAATGGAACCATAAGACTACCAATGCTCTCACTAAGAACCGCGTTAAATTCCTCACTCTCCAAGCGATCAAGCTCGGGAAGAAAGTAAGATCTATGATGGAGTTCCTCCCATGGTGGCTCACCTCCCAACATAGCCTCAATAATCGCTTCATCTGAAGGGAAAATAGTATCAAGGTAGTCGTGCGCATGAGAATACTGTACTTCCCATGCCGACAGCACATAAGGGTCCTCCTGCTCCATCCGTGAAGAGGAAGGCCTAGGCTCTACAACACACTTGAGATTAGCTTGATAAGCTATCATAGTTGCAGGCAATGGCACGTTCGTCACGATAGGCTCACTCGGAGTACTCGGTGTATGAATAATCCAAGGATATTCCATATGAATCGTGTGAAAAGACACCGATCTCATAGATGTCGAAGCCTCACCGGAACTAGACCCTATCATAAGGATAGGTACAGGACAACTAAAGCTTCCCATGAGGGATGGATACATGCCTACACCCACACTCCCAGTTGCCGGCTAAGAGTGTTCAACAATCAGGATCAAAGCTCCCAAATATGCGGTAACAGATGGATTCTTAAATGTCGTTTGATCAATCGTGACTATCTTCCCATTAAATGGAAAGCATACAATGTGAAATAGGGAAGAAGAAAAGGCTTGCATACTATACATCCAATTCCTACCTAGCAAGAGATTGTAGTCAAGGGGCACATCAACCACCTCGACCTCTATCACAATGGTCTTCCCTCCCAAATGGACCGTTTAAGGGAAGGAAGGATGACGTGCAGCCTAAATGATCTCCCATCAAACGTAGTTAACATGGTCACTGATTTAGACATCTCAGGGGAATTCAAACCCTTCCAACATGACAAAGACATCACAAAAGTGGCAGTGCCTTTGTCAATCACAATGCATGTGATGGTCATGTTAAGACATTCTACGTGAATCAAAAGAGACACATAGTAAGGCAAGCGAGGTTGAAGTCCTACGGTTTCAAATTTAATCATGGAGGAAGAATCATCATCACTCACACCAAGGGCAGAAAGAAAATCCTTCCTTTGCGAAGGACAACTCTGAAGCACTTCCAATGCAGACATCGCACAAGGAGTGTGGCCCAAATCCTTGACAATTGAATAGTTCTTAGTGGCTTGGGCATTAGGATTGTGTCCCGAATGCTTAAGGACTCCATTAGGAATGTGAGGTGCAGCTTTAGGTTTATCCACAGGTTTCTCAATACGTAAAGGAGACCCTAGTGGATCAAGTTCCTTTCCTGGGCTGGGTTGTGATGAACCATAGTCCTTCGCATGGGTCACAACTTTCACAGCACGTACCATGTTAATGCAATCACAACCACTACCCTCCGGTGGATCTTAATCACCACCAGACTGATCATGGTTCCTTGAGTTCATATTTTGATTGTGAGTTAAAGGGTTAGTTAGCACAGCTGGGCCCTGTGCCAAGAATATTGAGGCTTCATCGATACGAGGGCACAAGTAAGTGAGGTGATCATTTTTACACAATTTGGAAGGGAATTTAACCTTACGTTTAGCTTGCTTGTCCCCACTAGCATTACGGGAATTCTTGTCATTATTATTAGCATTCTCATTCTTATTCCCACCCTTACGATTATTCTTACCCTTCTTTTTATTCTGTCTGGGCTGCTGGTTACCCTTCTGGTCTGACGATTGCACTGAAAGTACACTCACTAGTTGGGTGGGTTGAGATGAAGCCATGGCTTGTCTCAAAGCATATTGGTTGATTTACAATTGACTAACTTGTTTTGCAACCGAATCCACAGGTTTAGAACTTGCACAACCAACAATGCCATCAGCATGTGGTCCAGTATTAACTTTGGGGTCGAAACTAGAATGCGGAGCATTGGTAATAATCGCATATAACAAACCGAACTGAGCATAAATCAAGTCCAGTTCATGTGCCCTAAAAATTGCTTGTTCCTCATTCTGCACTCCGGATGTAGAAACATCCTTCACTATATATGGCATTAACGACTTAAGGAACCATTCAAGGAGGAATTCCAGCGATAAAAAGGATTTAATTAACCTCTTCTGTCTATGCCACTCTTGAATATGATCCGAGATATGTGTGGCTTTATCCTATCGAAATGTCGACAAAAGTTTAGTACCAACATCATAACACACTGGTAGCTGGAAGTGGTTAAGAAAAGTCATTGCTAGGTCATCAAACAAAGCGAATGCCCCCCTAGGTAGCTCTATATACCATTTCACGGTAGGCCCTATAAGGGTGCATTGAAACAGCCTTAAACGGATGGAGTCTTGGTGTAAGGAATTCTAAGAGCACCATAGGTGAAAGGTAGTAACATGTCCGCTCGGATCCTCTCTCGATTTGCCCTCGAATTTGGGTATGTCTGAGGGAAGCCTAGTAGGGACAGTCGGCCAAGTTGAGTCATGAGCTATAGGATCATTCATAAATCTCGACAAGTCAGGAAGATTCAGCGTTGCAAGGAAAGGGAGCCTAGGATGATGAGTTCGATGGACCGCTCCCTGATAGTTTTGATTCACATAGGTCTGATTACCACCATGACCTTGGCCATAGTTCCCTCCTCCCATTTGACCTGTATAGGGTGGCATAGAAGCACCATAGTGTGGTTGACCTTGACAATTCAGAGCTACAAAGCTGTAATTTGGAGAGTAAGTAGGTTGTTGATACTAGCCCCCATAAGGTGAAGAACCCTATCCATACTGCATCCCATAATAGGGTCCATAAGTCATCGCATGAGATGTCCGATGAGACACTCCGTGAGTAGGAACATATGCTCTAGAAGTAGGAATATACATTCCAGAAGTAGGAATGTGACCTCTAGAAGTATGAACATGACCTCCTGAAACAACGGGTTGTACATGAAGCTGAGACACAACCGGTCTAGTAGCTGCAGTATGGACATAACTCGTAGCAACGTTCCATCCCGAAGGACCACATGAATGAGGTGGAGGGTGAACATTCAAAGAACTAGGGACAGAGGATGAAGGGATCTGTGTAATTAAGTACGTACTATTTCCTATAGTCACTCGTCTTGGATCTGGTATCCTAATAGGATCACTAACCCTAGACCTAGGAGCAATATGTGATGTAACTTCCACCACCAGGATGCAAGGTGCAATGTGACTAGTGCTCCCAAACCTCTCTGCATGGTAAGGAATTAGATTTCCCCCATGCATAGTGTTAGGCTTGACCTCAGATTCAACATGAAATGCCAAATCATGTGTGGGAAAACCAGATATACCATAGCTACCATAACTTGTTCTTGCGGGTTAAAAAAGAGTCTTGTCATCCTCCGTCATTCCATACCGGTGATGCGTCAATGGGGAATCAACCCTAGAGTAAGTAGGTCTATCATGAAAGGTTCGTATCTCAGAAATCACAAGACCTAACTCAGTCAAGTCGGGTGAAGGATCATAGGTAGGAGTAAACTCCCCATCTTCCACATGAATGGGAGAAGGTGGTTCAGGAATACCTTCTATATGGTCTCTCATGGTGTGTGAATCAATGTGTGAAGTAGTCCACCTGGACTGTCTATTTCTCACTCCCAAAGGAGGAGGAGATGTAGAAGGCGGAATTCCTGCTAAACGACGAGAACGGCAAGGAGCCGCACCCGAATCCACAATGACTCAAAAAATAGAAAAGACTCTCTATCTACATGAACCATAGGAAAGCTATCGTGCACAGAGCAATCACCAATAAATATAAATCCAAATGCAAGCAATCAAGGGTAGGATAAGTGAGCTCTCGAATGAAGTAGGTATGTCTCACCTAGGAGAGGCTTGAGACTCCCATACACAACAAGCGGAGGTACGTAACCAATTATTGTGGCCCTTAGCTTCAATGCATAAAGCGACTATGCTGTCCAACCCCAACCTGGCCGGGACACCTACAGAATAACCCCTACAAAGTACCCCCTCGATATCCTAGGTAAGGCCACTAAGGTCACCTCAATATAATCAATGCTCAGGCGAACAGTCACAGGCGGGATTGACCATATGGGAAGGGTAACAAAGCCCAAAACTCTTGAAAGAGCCCCCAAATACGAATACAATCCTGGAAATATCTCTGGTGCTACTCAGTTATGGCTAGGGGTCATCCCAATCAATAAACGCTCACACTGCCTTGTGTTTAACTCCCTTTTAAGAGGAGGATCTTGAGAAACACCAGTTATACCAAGGATTTCACACACTCACCTGGACAGACACATACATGTTGTTTTTTAGTGGTCTTGGAGAATTTACTCACAATGAACTATTCCAAGACCCTAAAACCTAATCTTGTTGGTGAACCCTTCCAAATAAAATAGTGTAGTTCATTTTAATTAAGTGTTGATTTTATTTGGCTTTATTACTCAAAAGAGGGATATGGCCATGCACCTAATGGTGTTATGACACAACATGAAGTAAAATGCACACCTAACAATCAATGCAAATGCATTGTGTCCATGAAAACAGGGTATGCTACTACGTGAAATACACAATTTTCTTCAAATGATAAATGCAAGATTTCCTATATGAAATCTTGACTAATAATCCAAAGCAAATCTAGTGCAAGTACTATGCAAAATGAAAAATGCAATGCATGATGATAAGCAAATTTTTTTGGATTTTTTGAAATAAAATGAGATACAAAAAGAAAAAGAATGATTCTACGACCCCCAGACTCTGCAAGCACACTCAAGAGCACTCAAGCAAAGAACTAAGGTGAAAGAATTCTAATGCACTAATCCCAAAACAAAAAATTGAAAATGCAATGACAAGAACATTCTGTAAAAAAGAAAATTTAGCCTAAAAAAAATGTCTCTGGTCAAAAACAGAGGTGTATACAGACTCTGGCAGTATCAAAGGAGACTCACCAATCATCAAACTTCGCCTAGTAACCATTTAACTTCCACTAAAAGGAAAAACTAAGGGAATATGCGACTGTTCACAGTAAACCCACGTGTATACGCGGAAATGGTAGAGAAAACCGCGTGTATACGCGACTGTGAGTTCAAAACTCGTGTACAGGAAGAAAGGTGCATAAAAATCAAGGCAAACAGACAAGCAGAGACAAACTTCACACCAATCAGACACTACCAGGAAAAAATTCCTCAGAGACTCGACACACAAACAAGAGAGAAAGAGCAATTCAAAGTCATCGAATGCCGATAGAAAACCCCCAAAGGACAAATACTAGGAACTCCCCAGCGGAGTCGCCAATTCTGTTACGGATAGAAACTCCTATGGCTTGGGGTACCACAATAGACAACTTGACTCCATAAATCAATCCTTTCCAATATGCAATAGAAATTAAATATCTAAGACTAAAGGATCAGACCTCGTACCTTATTCTGGACGGTTGAAGTAGATCCCCATTGAGCTTTCCAACTTCAACTTGAATTGATAGATTACTTTCTCAACAACAAGTAAACAATACAAGAATACTATATATATTGGTGTTAGATATATTCTAGCATATATAATCAACAATGTATAAGCATTTGAAAATATCCATGGATAAAATATTCATTCAAACATACATTATTGGACAGGAAAAGATATTTCTATTAATATAAAATCATAGATTACAATGGATACAACCTCTGTCGGCACGTCTGTGAATCAGAGAAACTGAATCCCCCACTTGGGCCTCCACCACCTCAATCCTCCATCTCTCGATAGCAAAATCACAAGAAAAAGGCAAGCTTGGGAAGAACACAAAAGTGCTCCAAGGGACAAAGGGATGCAGACTCAAGCATAAGTTCCGGCAACAATGGACTATAGTTTCTTTGCTCTCAATTCTCTCCTATGCCTTCAATGTACCATAGAGTTCCTTATATATCTTTTCAAAGGGTTAATGAAAGGTCGAATCTAAGTGATCTCAAGGCATAGGGAAGGCCAAGAGTCAAGCGAGTCAGATCCATGTCAAGGAAAATTCCAAAAGGATTTGGATTATGCACACATCCCAATGTACACAGTTTTAGGGGTCAAACCTGCATATATACATGATTAGGGGTTTAAAAGTCGCGTATATCAATTTTCACATGTTTTTAGGGATGGTCAAAGAAACATCAAAGGACAAAAAATGGTCCAAGGGGTCTAAGGAGTCTGCAGAGAGATAGGGGAAGGCCATACAAAGTGTGATTCACCTGGAGTGGTAAAATCAGCTATAACGGCTGTGCCCAAAAAAGGATAAAAGTATACATAGAAGAGCTCGCCCATCCTGTAGAGGATGAGAGACTTCTTTACCATTGGTAGTCCAATTAGGCTGGAAAAGGTTAAACCTATACTGATTCGATGGTCATTCAGGTATTTTTACAAGCATGAACAAGACCAAGTTTGCTTGGCAATCTTTTCTTGATGAGAAGGCTGGAAAAGAGCTTAATGACAACCCATGGTGAGATTTTTCGTAAAGTGCAGCCCCTCTACTCGAGAAAGCATAAAAGTATGCAGAGGGGAATGCCCTTGGGTTGAATATGCCTAGGTGGTCCTTTTATTTTAATGGTCTACATGGTCCACAAAAGGAGGTAAACGAGACAATGTAGACGCCCTTTCCTATAATTTAGCGAGAGGGAAAGGAAGTAGTTGTGCTCAGCTATCTTTTCATTGTTTTTGGGAGTCATAAAAGAGATTAAACGAAACTCCAGTATTGTCAACCAACTGCGGTGGCACAGGCGGTGCCCCATGTCGAGGCAATGGACAGTGGTTCGAAAGTTTCTCATGCAATATGGATGGAGCAGAAGGCACTCAAACATACCAATACATGCATAGGATATATCGCGGCAGAGGCTTGTGAGTTGGTACAGTGGAGGCACACAAACCGAGGTGGCTCTGAGACAAAGGTTAGGAGATCTGTGTGTGAGTTGCACTGGACAGACTTGACTACATGTGATGTGAGTGCAAGTCCGGGGGCAGTTATATGCCAAATACGTTCAAGAAAAATAAATTGTTTTGAGGACAATGGTCCAAAGGTCCGCATAATATGCGGTGGATGGAGAAGACAACTACATTTTAAAATACAAAACAAAACTAAAAAATGGTAACCCTTAACAGGCGGTGGCCCAGAAACCCACATGAGTAGCAGTAAGGAAGTGTGATAAAAGCACAGGTCTATAGACACTTGCATCATCATGTTACACTAGTACAAGTGATCAATTTTGCCACGGAAAAACATGGCAATATCCACGGAAAAGCGTGGATATTGCCACGTCTAAGTGTTTTTTTTCCGTGGAAACAATTCCGTCGCAATAGAGACGACCCCTAATTTGCATTGCAAGAGCGACAATGTTCTATATTTCGTTAGATGTCTAAGCCGTCACTATATCCATGCCTGGCCGTCTCTGTATCCACGCCTGGTCGTCACTGTATCCATGCTCTGTATAAGTTTTTTTTTTTAAATGCAAACCCAGGAATAAGACATCGCTATAGCCACACCTTGCCGTCTCTGTATCCATGCCTTGCCGTCTCTGTATCCACGCCTGGCCTTCGCTGTATCCACGCTTTGTATAAGTTTTTTTTTTAAATGCAAACCCCAGGAATAGCAACGGGGATTCTATACCTGCGACGGGCTCTTCACACACAAATTTGATAAACTCGATCACTTTGAAAGAAAACAAGTCACTCTCCTCATGAAGATATTTTTCTTTGTGACTAGGATTTCTTGTAGAATATTTTCTCCAATCCATTCATGTCATGCTCCCTAAACAACTATAACCTTTGAAGAGAGGATGCTTCATAGTGGATTGTTATAGTTCTTTTCAATGTTATATACTCTTCAATGAATGATTCCTGACTTTTTCCATATATGATATATTTTAACTTAATCTTAGAGCCTCCACTTGTGAGAATCCTCTCTATTGTGTCAACCTTCTCCTTTAGAATAGAATTTATCTTCTTTATTTAGATATTATTAATCCCAATCTAGAGTTTAGTCATTTTACACATGAATTGTGAGGAATGGTTTTATTGCTTCTTGCACTTCCTTTACTAAGTTTCTTGATAGCTATTCTCAACCCATCTCATTTTCTTCAAACCTTATGATAGGTCATATTGTAACCTATAACGATTTATTGAGATTATTATAAAATAAATGGAGGAGGACCTTTTGGGGGTTCTATATTTTTGGAAGAATTCTTGAGATTGAATTCTTGACTTCTCTTGGCTTTGGTCGGCCAAGGGATTGGTTAGTGGTAATTATCATTATGGCATATATTTCGTGAGTGAGAATCTCTAGGTCTCTTGATCGAAGATCGATAATTTTGGCTTGGACGATTCCCCGCACTATTTTTCCTAGTTGGCTTGGAGGATTCCCATACATGATAAACCAATTGATTTTTGTTGCACCAAAATAATTCTATCAAATATGCCAAAAAATGTACAAGTATACATCAACATTGCACCATAACCTTTCCTATTTTTAATTTATGTATGATGTATTGTGGAAAGTGATACGGTCAAGAGGGGTGAAAACATTGTAAGAGAGGAAACTATACCTTCACTGGGGGAGGCTGTGTAGGAAATATTGATTGTCGGTGATTAAAATCAATATCATCTCCACCCTCTTCTCTGCATGCCTCATTCAACAATGTCTCTCCCATCTCTCTTACCACTCTGAAACTTACCTTTCTCCTTTTCCATGAAAGAAGACTCTGCATGGAAGTTTGTACCAGAGAGTGATCAGAATCTGAAGAAGATGGATTGTCAATCAACTTTGGCATTGGTTCCAAATTGGGTAAACTCTTCATCACCCAAAGTTTTCCAACTACATTTTCTAGAGTCTAGATGGAGGACACCTTCAATGACAAGATTGGTTGCCGCCAAAGGTCCATAAATCAAACACTTATTAAATTCAGAGCAAAGCCTATAATAAGCTCCATCCCCTTCACATTCATTAGTAGAAGCTGAGTCATCTGACTCGAAAAATTCACTTTCTTCACTCCCTAGAGACAATTTCTCATCACTCTTGTCTTCTTCTTTAGAAGCCTTCTTTGATCTCCCTACTGCAACATATTCTATGAAAAAATTCACCTTCCTTAAACTTACTTTCAGAGCAGATAATTCATCCTTATCAGATGACAAATGGCCTCCAATAAAATATAGTGAAGGAACTATAATCCTATGAAAAACATCCATTGTTTCCTGAGATGTCTGAAGCTCCAAAAATATAAGAGTAATCTGCATTAATCAAAACACCGTTGTCCTCAAGTTGAAGGTATACAATGGAAAAAGGAAATGGACATGAAAAGGACTCCCTATTAAGAATGCACCCAAATATAGAAGGCTGCAACCCATTATATATGCATGACTTAATATTATCAAGAATCAGTAACCCAAAATATTTCCAAAACAATGCAACATAAATAAATTTAACAAAGTTCCCAGTCAAAATGTGCGAAAGTGCAAGAAACAAGTGACATAATTGTTTCCAGTGATTCAATCTTTGAGATCGTCATTAGATACTAGTGTGTCTACCTTGTAACTAAAGAGTGTTATATATGCAATGGTGACCTTATGCAAATAGTAAATTCTTAGTTAAAAACCAAATAGAATGACAAAAGGAGCTTAATCTTACACAAAATATTGTTTCAGTTGTCACTCCTCCAACGCAACAAGAAACAGGGATCTTAGTGCTCTGTTTTGCATCCTTTCCACATAACACAAACTCTCCAAGGTTCATGAATGATGTTCCTATGATAGACGGCTTATTCCTTGGTTCTTGTATCAAATAAGGGAGGGTAGGGTGTTAAACTATGAAAACAATATTATCACAAAATCCATATAGACCAAGTGCGGCATCTAAAATTTGTGCATCCTTCTCTCTGCAGAACTAGAGAGAATCATGACTTGAGTATATTAAACTACTATGATGTTAAGTCACAAAAAGTTTCCTTGCTCAAATAAGACAAACATATTGCAGGTGGATGGATTGGACGT
>LPNX010826048.1:35255-92179 GCA_001517045.1 Pseudotsuga menziesii | reverse complement strand
TGATCTAAATTGCACGACATATCATTTTATAGATTTAGGGCCAGCATGGCTTCAATGAGATCATGAAGGAGATGGGGTTGTAGACTTAACTTCTATTGCTTTGTCCTTAATTGTTGAGCGCAGCAAGGAGAATCAACTAAATGTTATATTTCCACAAGCAGGTCACTGGCTAGAGGATCTAATATCTATTGCAAGTTTTTTGCATGCACAAGGTTTAAAAACAAGGCCCACGTGGGAAAAGTCATGGCCAACTGCTAGCAAGGATGGGATGGGAGTAAATGATGTAGAATATGCAAGCGGGCATGAAGATGATGCTCTCTTTGGAGATCTGTTTTCAGAGGCTAGTAGGCAAGTAGTCATCTCTGATGGACATGAACAGCCCTTCTCTGCAAATGACAGTGTTTCTGACTCCAGTAATATTCCTTTACAAGGAGCTGTTGAAGTGCTTAGTTTTATTAAAGAGTGCATTTTTTCTCCAGATTGGCATTCTTCTATTTACAAAGAAGCCTGTCACCAACTTAATGAAGAACATGTTAGTGAAGATTGGCATCCTTCCATCGAACTTGAAGAACACCTAGTAAATCAAGTTCTAAAGGTAGAGGATGGGAGGCTTGCTTATACTGATGATGATCTTGTTCTTGTAGCTTGCATTCTTATTATAAGGACATCCACAGGGTCCAGTTTGGGAGATGACTCCTTAAGACTCAAAATCTGCAAAGGCTACGCTGGTTTTATTGTTGAGAAAGTGAAAGCTACATATTCAGGTTGCTTAAATATCCAAGAAGTTTGTGCAAGTATTCCATCCCTATTTCATTTGGAAGTTCTTCTCATGGCTTTTCATTCTTCAAATGCATTTGAAAAAATAAAAATGGCAGAGAATATTTTTTCTACCCTCAGCAATGTAAGTTGTCCTCTAGTGGAACTTAACATAACACAATTGGTTTGCTGGTCTTTTCTAATTTCAAGACTGATGTTGATTCTTCGGCACATGATTCTCCACTCTACAACCTTCCCATCCTGGTTGATGTTCAATATAATAAATACGTTAATACAGATTACACAAGGAGGAACTTTTCAGCTTCCCACAGGAACAGGCTATTTAGAATCATGGGTATATCATGTGGTACAAAGTGTTATAAATGTGAATATAAGTGTTATAAGTGTTATAAAGAGTTATAAAGAGTTATAAGTGTTATATAAGTGTTATAAAGTGTTATAAGTGTTACAATATTGACTTGACTTGATAGAAAGGAAATGGTACACAACACGGTTCATTTTGACTTTTAACTTCTGTTAGTTTCACAATATCATAAATTTTGTCAATTGAGATTTTAAATTGTAGAATCTACCTAAGAAATGAATAGGATCCAAACTATTTATAAGAAATAAAAATAGTTTCTAATACAGATCAAAGAGACACAAGTTGGACACTATCTATGACAGATACAGATCTTATATCTATCTGCTATATTGAGTTTAACTGCAAGCACTTACCTTTATCTCTTGGCATGCATCTAAAATCTTTGATATGCAGCTAGGATCCTTAGCATGGAGATCCATCATACCCCAGAGAACTATATCAGGATCAACAAGCCATAGCTGATGTAGGATAATGGTACAATTAGGATTGGTACCAACAAGATATGATGGGAAAAGGGCAGCGAATATTTCATGCTGCAGTTGATTGAATGTAGTCTGGAGAACAGTGTTACATTCCTTTTAGTCACCATAAAGCAATAATGTGCTCAAAAAACATAAAACAACTTCAAGAGGAAAAAAAAGCATTAATACCTTGCATTTTACCTTAACTTGGGCAACTACAATTAACAATATATCTGGACAGTGCTTAATAGGAAACTCAAGCAATGCATGCACAGCACTCGCATGCCCAATCTCTGCCATATGGAACAATACCACTACCAGATCAACAGACAGCCATGCCTGGTTAGCAGAACCACATGGAAGTAAACTCCCATGTGGACCTTCAAGGGGTGCCTGCAAAATGAGGAATCTTTTGGTTAGATAAAGAAATGCAGAGATATAATAATAATAAAGAGGGGCAAACTAATCACCCAATGGTTATCTCTATTGGTAGATGCTCTTGTACAAAGTTCACAGAGGCCTCAAGATGAAACCCCATGAATCCCTTGGGTTACCATCTGGTATTTTAGCTGCTTGTTACTAGCATCCTCTATCTAGAAAACCAGGGAAGAGGGGGGGAATCCACTGGTGTCTAGCAATGCACCAGCCTCCTCACTAGGCAAGTGAAAGACTATATTTCTCCAGAAAACAAAACAAAAAAAGATGAACTGTTAAGTGACATCATCACCTGCAGCCTCCTTGAATGTGCAAATGTAAAAACTTCAGGAGAGCCAGATACAACAAATCTCAAGAAGGACAGTTGGCCTTCATCATTGTTCCAGACACTCCTGCAGACTGTTTGAATGGGAAAAGGATCCTACATATAAATAATACAAACAAATGATTTATTGCAGCCATTTGTGGCAAGATAAAACTAATTTCCCTATAAATCAAAATGTCAGAACACACAAATCCATCATGTCAATAGCCCAAAGATAGCAGCGACTGCATTATAACTCTACATGTCTACCTGGCAAGTTTTTCCATAAATTGACATCAAAATAGAGAAGGCTTTCTGATATGGAAAATAAAATTCTTTCTGATCTAGAGACTCCATCACAGAAACCCAGTTGATTTTTGGAGCCTGCAAAGTAACCACCACTGTTGAAAATTTCTCACTAAAAGTAACTTCAGATTTCAACAGATATGGCTAACTGAATACAATGATTGAGATGAGGTGAATGGCAGAACACTCACCAGTTGTTTGATAGAATCCAATAGAACATCAATATTCCAAGATGATAACCATGACGAGTCAGTTATGGAACTATGAAACATTGAAGTATAAAATGTTGAATGTGTGCCATGGGCATCCTCAAGGCCTGTATGAGTGTGCACAACCATGCTAATTATCTTGGACACAGTCTCCTCCTTCAGTGGAGAAAAAAATGAAAAAATATCTTTGCAGTGTGAAACATCAATTGTACATCCATATCCAAGATCCTCCATTATGTTTTCAACATCAGTTGCCTCTTCTAACTGGGTCAAAATATCATCAGAGACTAGACCATTGCTTGTAGAGAGAGATTCAAAACTCCTACAACACAAAATTGGCATGGAAATGAAGAAACATGGACACAATGCTGACAAAAGCAAAAGACATACCTTTTCTCCCGTCAAGGCCATGATCCTACCTTGCTATAAATTGTTAAGTCGTAACTATTAACACAGCATTGGATGAAAAAAGTATTTAAAGAATGTGCATACCTCAAGGAATTAACAACATTCACTTCATTTGTAAATAATGGAATTAGTAACAGTGACATTTGGGATTTGGGTTGCAACAAAGACAATGCCTCGAGGAAAGTGGGCACATGCTTTGATAATCCTTCACTCCAATGAAGGAATAATGAAATCTGCTTAATGAGATATTCAGAAATACTGGCTGTTGGGTTTTGGTACAGTTCCATTATTTTAGACTCACTGAAGTTTTGAACTAAATACAGAAATACCTGTGGTAAGTCATTCCATCCTCATAAAGGGAAAAATTTTAAACTGTGAATAAAGAAACAAACAAGCCAAATATGTATTTCACAAACCCCTGTTTCCAAGAATGAATAGTGAGATGTTCATAATAAGAAGACACGGCTATACCCACCTTCTTGGCTTTGATTTGTATCATCTGAGTCTGCCAAGGCCAGTCCCAATCCAATCTGCTCAGGTAATGACAAATGCAAGGTCTTTGACAAATCCCCAAGGATGCTTTCACCTGTATGAGTATTCTTCACAGCTTCACAAAACACTGTACTGAAATTTGGTCGATGCATCATATATTTAACTACTATAGAAAGGAGTTTCAACTTCCACTGCATGTTCTATGCATCTCCTTCACACAAATTCAACTGATCCAAGTAGCTCTGGAGAAACAAGACAATGGGGAACAAGATAGCACAACAACAGATCATGTAAACTAGGAGAAACACCTGGTTCCAAGCAAGCCAATCCTTGGCATACGGCCCAGTCTCATCGATCACCACAGTAGAAATATTGTCTAAGACTTACAAGGGAATGAAAACAATGAGAACTTTCTTCTCCTTTCCTTGCAGGTAGGGTTTAAAGAAGGACCAGCTGGTGCCAATCAAGACAATCAGGGTAAAAAGCATAATTCCCTTCAGAAAACTAAAAATATAAAACAAATCATCCCATCCATGGGTTTTTTCAGTTCTCTTAATGAAATATTTGTCCTCTTCCTCGCAAAGTAGATTTAGAGCTTTCAAATAGATGAGGGCGGCCATGAATACATGGGTCCGGTAGGTCGTAAGGTAGTTTTTCATAACCACGTAGATCCAAACCCCAACTAGCGCAACAGATATCAAAGACAATGAAAAAAAGATTCAACAAAAGGGTTTCACCGGCCGAAATATAATGCCTGGTGCCATCACCGCCCCCCTCAATATTATAAATAATTGTAGTTACATCCATTGAAACCACCATGTCACAGATACAATTAGCAAAGACTAGAGTAAATTGGTTTGCTTCGAGCTCTTTCAAAGTTTTGTTGAAGGGAAATGAATTCTCCAAATCCTTAAATGTAAGGAGGGGTGTGATGAGCTTACTCTCGAGTACACAGCAAATTTCTCCATGTTCCAGATCTTGCAAGATGTGAAGCCGGACATCTCTGGTGCTCAAGAAGAACCCCATGGATTCCAGCTCGATATCATTCTCCTTGATGGCCTTGTACGAGGAATCCTTCACATAGATTTCCAGGAGGCCTTTGTGTGTGAACCTGAATTCCTCGAAGGGAATGATGAAATGGTAGTTGGATCAAATCTCTAAATGTCAGATTTCAGCTGAACAAAAAGGAAAGAACCCCTAAAATATACCATGATTTCCATTGCAGAAACCCTTGAATTGGACTCCATCCTGAAGATCTGAGATGAATATTTCATTGCATTGCAGTAGCGTCCTGGTAATCACCAAAATGCCGTGTGGAGGGAAGAACATAGGGGAAAATGGCCATAGATTGAATAAAGTCAAATCTATGTGATGGTTGAATTATTAAAGTCCATGAATATTTTGCATCATGTGCTTCATCCATCTATGTTTTTAAAGCACTGGAAGCTTTTCACAAGGCAAGTGAAAGTGATTAGTTTCTTATTCAAATACATGATAATATTTCTCATGAAATTAACTAGGAGGGAGAATGAAAACTTTCCCTTGAGCATAGTGATGTCGACAAGAACAATATATTCTATTGATATTGATATTGATACTCTTCGGAATATTTTATAGCAAAGCATTTTCACATGCGTGTAGAGTTTAGTCGAGGAGATAGAAATAAATGGTTTTTGATGTTATGATTTTGACCACTATTATTTGAGCTTGTCCTGCAACATGCAAACTTAATGACACAATAACAACATATGAATATAGCATAATTAGAGGGCAAGCCACTCTCCGAGTTCGAACACAAGTCTTTGGATAATGAAGTGAGATCGGATTCATCTGGGTTACAATTAGGATATTTTTAAGACTTATTGCAGTAGATTACTTCATATGGGTAATGTTTGTTGTTAACTTAGATCTTTAGATCATATTTTACATAATGATAAAACCACATATGTGTTTAATCCTAATTGGAAAAACTATTTTCAAAATATACAGGTAAAACTATTTTATTTTCTCAATTTATTGTAGATGCTATCATCTTGGAAAGTATCCAAGAATGTGTTTATGTACATAGAAGGAACTATTATTTATCTCCTTTCATTTATTGTTCCATTAATATCAATGTGGGAATTTTTATGTTTAGAAATTGAAAATATTTCAATGGGTATCCATTAATGTTTATCCCTTAAAAAAGTTACTAGAATCAATATTTTCTCAATACCTGGGGGCATGGAATCGTCATAAATAGGATTTAATATACTATTGGTGTTCAACATGCCCACTTAAATAGAAAATAAATACTTTGGATGGCGAGTGCAATCTTCTTGTTCTTTTTTTATTCACCTAACACTCTGTTGCTGCCGCAACTGTTTCCCCCCCCCCCCAAAAAAAATTAATGTTTTAATTTCTGGGCCCCTCCTGATTATTTTTTTTTTGGCTTGATTGTTGAACTTTTAAGCTCCTTGAGCGTGTTTCCTTCCGTGTCTCTGAAGGTGGATGTCAGTAATTTGTGTATTCCTTGTTCATTTTTTGGTTCGGGTCGTGAATGTGTGGTCGAAGAGAAGAAAATTTGCTGTTCTTCAATGCATCCTCTGTAAAAATAAGCGAGGTTGGTTACAGCCGATCCTTAGCACTGCTCAAATACCTCAGTTTCCCTTTAAGTGGGCCTCTTTTACTGCTGGATTGGGCGCTGCGAAGTTTCAACCCTTCTGTTGTTGCGGCTCCTAGACCTTTCTTTCGTCCGATTTCCTGAACCGTCCGACGCCCGATTCGTTTAGTTTAAAATCGCTTGTCCATAAGCTTCCACTCGCCCATCGTTGCAACCGGGAGGAGATAGTTGGCTCCCGATTTAAGTATCATCCGACGTCCGACCTTGTCTTCCCCCGCCCGAACTCAGTTTTCCACCTCGTCGCCTGTCCCCTTCCATTGTTCCGTCCACCGTTGCGGATGATCCACCCCTCTTGGTTCCCGAAGCACTCTTCCCCCCGATGTCCAATTACCCTTTTTTTGCCCATGTTTTCGCTCACCCGGTTTCTATAATTCCCTGCCGTTGCGGCTCCTGAAGTCTCATCTCATCCGATGCAGAAGTTGGTCGTCCACCGCTTATAATTTTGCCCGCCCAAAGCTTAAATCGATCCCTTGTCCGAGCGAACCTGGATAGTCTCTTGTGGATTTACAATGCTGGGCAGAGAATGTTTAAATGTTTAAAAAACTCCCCTTGGCAACGAATAATTCATTGTGATTGTTTGGAGAAGGAGTTCGGTGCTACTAAAGTGACCATGGGCTAAGACGTAGCTTGGTCGGACCGGAACCGGCACGATCACAAGGAAGGCAAAATGCAGAAAAGGACAAAGCAAGCAAACGAAGGAGGAACGGACAGAGGAAGACTCATCTGTTACTGGTTAGAATATAAAATGCTCATAGAGAATGATTGGGAAAAGGAAGCAGCCAGAACAAGAAGTGGAATCATTGAAGATACTGAAAAGTCACACGCTGGGGTGGCAGCCCAAGGGGCAGTGGGGGTAGTTTAAATAGAGGGAAGTAGGACTGAAAAAGGGATTTTTCCTTGGAAAACTTTGTATTTGTTTACTTGTAAGATGAACTACTTCGTTTTGCATAGGAACTGCAATTTTTGCCTGTCGGAGAGAGTGAAAAGCGAAATGTATCAATGCAAACTCAATGAATAATGTTGAAGAGGAACTATTTCATTTTCAAATGTGTTTCATTTACTGTAAGAGTATTCGATATTCTGAACCTATGTTCTTGCTAAATGTTCTTCAGTAATTTCTGGATATTTTTCACTGTGAGTAATATATGTTGTTATAAAATGATCGGCTATCTAGTTATTTGAATATCTGTAAGTGTTCATGTGCTTTAGAAGAAGTATTAGCTACCTGTGATTCTTCTTTATGTGTGTGGAAATGTATTGCTCACCCAAAATGATAACCTTGCTCCCTAGGGATAGTGTAAATAGTTAGCTTGTTTCTTTTGTATCTGGTTTGGTTGCTCGCGAGCGCAAGACGAGAGGTAAGAACCTGCGCATCACTTTGTGACCGCTCCCTACAGCTTGATCACCCTGCATTTAGTTAGGCACTTGCATATCATTTCTTTAATTCAAAATACAAAAAATCGGTGGGCCGGGCCGCAACCAGTAAAGCCTTAGTTTTGTTCCTTGACCTACGGTAGCCAGACCGCAAACCGGATGGATTCCCTATTTCAAATAGTCAATGGGCTAGTTGGGAACGTTGATTGGGGAGAATCCCTTACTGTTGTCGCCTGCGAATTTCGAGGCCTCAACAGTTTTGGCGCTAAAAGGAGGGCAGCCAGTGCATGGCTGGTCGAGGAAACCTATTTTCCTGAGATTATTCCGCTGGTTACAGTTCTGAAAGTAGTGGACCGCGTAATCCAATTCCGGAAGAATACAACAGACAACATCTATATCCTATTCGCAACGAAATTGTTAATGATCTGAGAAGACATACCCGTGCTTATGTAAACAAGATTGGAGGGTTGGCTATTATCCATGAATTGACTAGAAGAGAGTACAAGAAGAAAGACCGTCCTCTAATTGAAGATTCAGTGTTGGTTGGAGACTGGGAAGAACTTGTGGAAACTGCCATACAGGAGGTTGAATTGCCTTTGAACCAAGTAGGCCCAGACACTCCTTACAGTTCTCCTGTTCACACCCCAGTTGGTTCACGTCCTCACTCTCTTGTTGGTTCACCCCCTCACTCTCCGCCTCAACTTATGGCTGGCGTTAATGCAAATCCACTGAATCCACCAAATCCACCGCCAGCTTGGAAAGCTAGATCACCTCTAAATCTGACCCCACCTTTGCATGACCTACCTCAAGCCTTTGAGAAGCTACTGCCCAAATTTGATCCAAATGAGAAAATCCTAGTGTATGACCACCTACAGAGTTTCTACTTGGCAATAGAAGGTCTGAGGGCTGGGGAACACGAAGATGTAGTGTGTAGACTGTTCCCGCACACCCTTAAAGGAGCTGCGGCCTCGTGGTATTTTGGATTGCCCGCTAACTCTATCCCAGACTGGGATACCTTCGAGAGAATGTTCAGGAGTAAGTACACTGTCCAAAAGACTCATGCTACCCTCATGAAAGGACTGTGTGCATTAAAGAAAGAGAAAAAGGAAAAAGTGCACAGCTTCACACAAAGGTTTGCAGCATATCTTAAAAATTTCTCTGAAACAGATAAGCCTTCAGACAAAGTACTAATCAAATACTATACTTCAGATTTGGGTCCTGATTTAGCCATGTTTGCAAAAGGTAGGGCCAAGCCTACCTTAACAGAGACCTATGAAGAGGCAGAAGTGGTGGAAGCAGAAAGAGAAAGTGTGGAGGACTATCTGGAACAATCAGGAGAGAAAGTTGCAGGAAGAAAAACCTTATTGTTCACTAACCCTAAAGAAGAAAAGACACCAGACTATGAAAGCATGGCTAAAATGATGCAAAAGCTTTCCAATAAGATCATAGACTTAGAAAAGGAAAAAGAAGCACAAAATTTATTCAGGCCATATTATAAAAAAAGGGAGGATGGCAATCAGACCCAACCTCCTCCTCAAAAAATTGCCTCCATGAATCTGACAGAGATAGGGATGGAAAATTTCTGTACTTTTCATCAACAACCTCATTCAGAAAAGAACTGTCCACAATGGATAAATTCAATGACATTGGTCATGAATCAGATGTTGGATTCAAGATTAACGGAGGAAGATGAAGATGAAAAGAACGAAAATGCTGCTTCCACTTCTACAAAAGGGCAGGAGGACGAGACCATGGCATTATGGACTTCTGTCTCCTTACTCGATGCAGAGGAGGAGAATACCCAGGGACGCAAAGATATTAGGGAGGCTAACGTGAAAACTATGAGAAAAGGGGCAGTTAGTGATGACATTCTTCTACTTCCAAAGATTCGAAGGCTGCAAAGAAATATAAAAAAGAAATTTCAAGACAAATCATTGACTGATCAGGTTCCGGAATTTACCATTACCAGCCAAGATCCGAACCAAAACAGAGCGCTGCCTAAGCCAAACGATGAGAATGTGAGTGCTGATAAATCTCAGTCCACTAGACAACTAATCGAATATGACATTGTCGAAGATCTAAAGAAGATAAAGGAAAAATTCCCGCTGTTTGAAATGTGCAAAGTACCTCAACAGAAAGAAAATTTATTGAAGGCACTTGAAACGTCAGAAGAAAAGCTGCTCATCGACAATCAGCCTCGGGACGAAGAAGAGATTGGAGAAGCTAGCGTCGGAGGAAAGTCTAAAACCAAGCATCCACCTTTCCTCCTGACATTTGAAATTTTCAATCATAACGTGCACAATTTCCTAGTGGACTCAGGGGCGTCAATTAATGTCATGCCCATATCAGTATGTAAGAAAATAAACAGACAGCCTAAGCCATCCACATGGAGGGTGGTGCAATTGGATAGGACGGACGTCAAGGTAATTGGTGAAATGGAAGACGTCCTGATCTGTCTGGCATCCAATGATAAAGTATGCCAAATTATTAACATCATAGTGGCTGACATGCCAGATGCTTACGGCCTGGTCCTGAGCAGAGATTGGTCAGCCAAATTAAATGGGTATTTTGCCACAGATTGGTCACATCTTTGGTTGCCGCACAAAGGGAGTCCTAATCAGATCAAGGTTTTGAGAGAACCTCACATGAAGTACAATGTCACTCAATTGGATGAGAAGAATATACCAGTCGAACCTGTATTGGGAAACTACTTTCTCGAGCTGGAACCAGGGAATTATCAAGTGGAAGAGGCCAGCAACACATTTGACACCCAGCCTGATCTCCTTCATTTTTCTCAGGCTGACGAGTTTGACTGTAAAATAGTAGATTTAGCAGTAGGAGTAGATTCCGTTTCAGTAGATAATGTGTTTTGGACTTTGTTTTTTGATGGCTTGAAAACGTTAGAAGGGTCAGGGGCCGGCTGCGTCCTCATTGATCCACAAAAAAATAAGCACTTCCTATCCTGTAGATTAGAGTTCGAATGTACTAACAATACGGCTGAATATGAAGCACTGCTGCAGGGACTCAAGAAAGCAATCGAGCTACAGGTTAGTAATTTAAAAGTTTTTGGGGACTCGGAAATAGTTGTAAAGCAAATAAGAAATCAAATACATTGTGTTTCCCCTCATTTGAAATCTTACCAAAACGAGGTATGGGAGTTTCTTAAATGTTTTCATGCATTTAACATTATTTCAATCCCAAGAATAAAAAATGCAGCCGCTGATCTTCTAGCTACATCAGCCACCAGGTTGGTTCCCACTAATAACAAATGTTCTATTGAACTGCTTTTCAGGCCATCAGTTCCTGACATGATCACCAACTTGCGAGTATTTGACAATGATCAGCAAATAATTGAATGCTTGACAAACGAGGAGGTTTTTAAAGAAGCCATTATCGACGATGAGGAACATCAGGCTGAAATTAAATATGACAATTTCATTCCCAAAGGGGTCAGGACATTAGAGAAGATGTTTGACCTGAACGAGAAATTTAGAAGACCCGCTAATGTGAAGACGCACATATCAACTCTACAGTTCGAGATAATAAATTTAGGGACTTAAACGGAGCCGAAGTTCGTGAACCTCGGCAAGTGTTGTTCACCAGCAGAAAGAGACAAGTTCCTCAGTTTGTTTAAGCAATACAAAGATGTTTTTGCATGGACATGTGCAGATTTAAAAACCTATGACGCTAATATCATCAAACATATCATTCCTATTAAAGCAGGCGTCAAGCCATATCAGCAGCTGCTGAGGAAGATGCACCCAAAGCTGGAACCACTAATCCAGAGCGAAGTGAAGAAATTGTTAGATGCTAGGATTATTTTTAAAGTCCGGCATTCAGAATGGGTGTCAAATTTGGTGCCGGTAAGAAAAAAGTCGGGAGAAATCAGACTGTGCGTGGACTTCAAAAACTTAAACCGCGCATCAGACAAAGACAATTATCCAGTGCCTCCCATGGAGCAACTTCTACAGATGGTTTCTGGTTCTGAATTGTTTTCATTGTTAGACGGATTCTCTGGCTACAACCAAGTGTTAGTGGCTGAGGAAGATAGATTGAAAACAACATTCAGAACTAAATGGGGAACTTTCGCATATAGAAGAATGCCTTTCGCATATAGAAGAATGCCTTTTGGCCTAATTAATGCTGGCGCGACATTTCAGAGAGCTATGGACATAGCTTTTTGAGGACTGATTGGGCGAAGTGTGGTGGTCTACCTTGATGACATAACAATATTTTCAAAGAAAAGAGGGGAGCACACGTTCCACCTAAAGCAAATTTTCGAGTGCTGTTAGAAGTATGGCATTTCCCTAAATCCTAAGAAGTGCGTATTTACAGTCACAGAAGGCAAGTTACTGGGACATATAGTGTCAAAAAGAGGCATATCTATAGACCCAGAAAGAATCAAATCCATTGAACAAATTCCCATGCCCCATAATAAAAAAGGAATGCAATCCTTCATGGGAACAATAAACTTCGTACGTAGATTTGTGCCTGATTTTTCCCAGACTGTTAAACCATTACAGCAGATGGTCAAGCAAAATGCACAGTTTAAGTGGACTGAGACTGAAAAGAATGCTTTCAGTAGAATCAAGACTGCTGTTGCACATGCTCCCTCTCTTAAAAGTCCAGACTTTGACAAGGACTTTATTATGTATACGTTTGCGTCCGATGATTCATTAGCAACTGTACTCACACAAAAGGAAGAAGGGGGTGATGAATTCCCAATCTCTTTTATGAGCACTGGGCTACAAGGAGATGAATTTAACTACCCAGCCATTGATAAGCAGGCATATGCAATATTTAAGGCAGTAAAGCAATTCAGGACTTATATACTAAAAAATCGTACCAAGGTGATAGTCCCGTACCCAGCTGTAAGATCCCTTCTCATTCAAAAAGAATTAGGAGAAAGAAGGGGCAACTGGGTAACAGCGCTTCAAGAATACGATCTTGAATTAAAACCAGCTACTATAGTAAAAGGTCAAGGGTTATGCAAACTGATGACTGGGAAGACAAACAATGAAGAACAAGCATGGGAAGATGAAGCTGATTTGCATGTAACGGATGTTTTCCCTTTATTCACAGCTCCTGAGTCGTGGTATAGAGATCTTGTGCATTACTTGCAGTCAGGGGTGTTACCGGAACATTGGAGTTCCAAACAAAGAAGAGCTTTGCGTCTGAAATCAGCTTCCTATCAAATCATAGAAGGCGTATTGTTCAGAAAAAACTATGATGGAGTCCTCCTGAGATGCTTGGAGAAAGAAGCTGCTGAGAAAGTAATGTCTGAATTGCACGATGGCCTGGCCGGGGGACATTACTCAGGGGACACTACAACCCACAAGGTTCTCAGAGCTGGTTATTACTGGCCAACACTTTTCAGAGATGCACATGCACACGTCAGAAAATGTGATACTTGCCAAAGGTGTGGTGGAAGACAGCCCAGGGCAGCAGCACCCCTAAAGCCTGTTATGATCACAGAACCATTTGAACAATGGGGGCTTGACATTATTGGAGAAATAAAAGCAAATTCTTCTCTACTACACAAGTACATTCTTACTGCGACTGATTACTTCACTCACTGGGTCGAAGCTATTCCATTACATAAGATAAACGAAGACGAAGTCATTAGCTTCCTACAAGATCATATCATGACCAGGTTTGGAGTTCCAATTTCAGTGGTTTTTGATAATGCTAAATACTTTTCATCCATTAAATTGACTGCTTTTTCTCATGAGAAAGGGATAAAATTACATTATTCTGCTAACTACTATCCGCAAGGGAATGGCCTGGCTGAATCCTCCAATAAAAACCTCATTAGAATCCTGAAGAAGACTGTCATAGAAAACCAGCGAAGTTGGCACTCAGCCTTACCAAACGCCCTGTGGGATGATAGAGTTACCCCCAAGTCTGCATTAGGAGCGTCACCTTATACCCTTGTGTACCGAAAGGAAGCCATCCTGCCTCCCAATATTCTTCTACCATCTTCCATACTAGCTCAAGAGTCTAGGGGGTCGGATGATGAGGTTCTGCAAATAAGAATATATAATCTCCTAAAAGCAAAAGAAGCCAGATCCAAGGCTAGAGAACGTTTCAAACAACAACAGGAAGTAATCAAAAGGTGGTTTGACAAGCATAAAGCTGGGAAAAGGGACTTTGAAGTAGGAGACTTAGTTCTCAAATGGGACCACCCCCATGATGAAAAAGGAAAGCATACCAAATTCCAACAGTTATGGGTAGGCCCCTTTCAGATTGTAGCCAAACTTGGCCCTGCCACTTATAAGCTGCAAGATTTACAAGGATGGGAGGAGAACTTGCCAATTAATGGTTTGGTTCCCAAGCCCTACTTTTCTTAGTTTTCTTTGTTTAGTTCTGCCTTGTACATAAATAAGCTGTGTGGTTGTTTTCGAGTCATTCTTTCATTTGATTTAAATTTTAAGTTTTGATTTTCAATAAGGGAAACGAAGTTGCGTTTGTCTGAGGGATATTAAGGTCTTTTGGGAATAGCAAATATGTTGAGTATCAGCCTGTGTATTGCTTAAAGAATTCTTCCAGCCTAGCAGTTCTCGAATAAAATGTTGTGTGCATTGAAGTCCAGCTTAACCCCTGTGAATTAAACTGGATTCAAAGAGTCTGGAGTACTATGTCAAGGCTCCATCCACGTCACATTCAAAATGTTCTAAGGAGCGACAGTAAAGGACCCATGAGAGGAAGCAAGGTGAACAGAGTATTAAATATAAATGAGCCCATGCCGAGAAACAAATGCCAAAAGGCAGATAAAGAGTCAAACTTCTATAAAAGCATCATAAATCAAAGCAAGTGCTAAAGCATAAATACTAAATTGCCAAAAGATCCTCTCTGTCCGTGAGCTGAGACTTAAAGTACACCACTCACACAAAAGGGCACTATGGGATAGAGGATCCTGAATTAAAATTCGGTAAGAAGTGTGTACAGAAGGACTCAGATAAAAGGACAAAAGTCCAAAGGCACAAAGTGTTAAAATGGCATGGGAATAAGGAACAAACGGATACTACTGTCTACTATATGCTGCAATCCTGTGGTGTCCACACTGTTAGCTACCTAAAAACAGAGGTAATAATGAAAATCATACTCTGGCCTCAACATAGTGGTCTGGACTTAAAGGTTTCGGTTGCCCCTCTCCCCGAATGGGACTAGCATCAATGATTAAGGAACACACTTCGATCATGGGAGAAATCCGGACAGCTGGAAGAGTTATTTTAATGCATTTTGGTTAGGAAACAGTCTGCTACTCAAAGAAAGGTCACCCAGAGATCTAGGTTCACCAGGTAATCGCCAGTTGTTGCTGCCGCAACTGTTCCCCCCCCCCCAAATTAATGTTTTAATTTCTGGGCCCCTCCTGATTATTTTTTGTGTGGCTTTATCGTTGAACTTTTAAGCTCCTTGAGCGTGTTTCCTTCCGTGTCTCTGAAGGTGGATGTCAGTAATTTGTGTATTGCTTGTTCATTTTTTGGTTCAGGTCGTGAATGTGTGGTAGAAGAGAAGAAAATTTGTTGTTCTTCAGCGCATCCTCTGTAAAAAGAAGCGAGGTTGGTTACAGCCGATCCTTAGCACTGCTCAAATACCTTAGTTTCTTTTTAAGCGGGCCTCTTTTACTGCTGGATCGGGTGCTGCAAAGTTTCAACCCTTCTGTCGTTGCGGCTCCTAGACCTTTCTTTCGTCCGATTTCCTGAACCATCCGACGCTTGATTCGTTTAGTTTAAAATCGCTTGTCCATAAGCTTCCACTCGCCCGTAGTTGCGGCCGGGAGGAGATAGTTGGCTCCCGATTTAAGTATCATCCGACGTCTGACCTTGTCTTCCCCCACCCGAATTGAGTTTTCCACCTCGTCACCTGTCCCCTGCCATTGTTCCATCCACCGTTGTGGATGAGCCACCCCACCTGGTTCCCGAAGCAATCTCCCCCCCGATGCCCGATTACCCTTTTTTCACCCATGTTTTCGCTCACCCGGTTTCTATAATTCCCCGCCGTTGTGGCTCCTAAAGTCTCGTCTCATCCGATGCAGAAGTTGGTCGACCGCCGCTTATAATTTTGCCTGCCCAAAGCTTAAATCAATACCTTGTCCGAGCGAACCTGGCTAGTCTCTTGCGGATTTACAATGCTGGGCAGAGAATGTTTAAATGTTTAAAAAACTCCCCTTGGCAACGAACAATGCATTGTGATTGTTTGCAGAAGGAATTCAGTGCTACTAAAGCGACCATGGGCTAAGACGTAGCTTGGTCAGACCGGAACCGGCATGATCACAAGGAAGGAAAAACGCAGAAAAGGACAAAGCAAGCAAACGAAGGAGGAATGGACAGAGGAAGACTCATCTGTTACTGGTTAGAAGATAAAATGCTCATAGAGAATGATTGGGAAAAGGTAGCGGCCAGAACAAGAAGCGGAATCATTGAAGATACTGAAAATTCACACGCAGGGGTGGCAGCCCAAGGGGCAGCGGGGGTAGTTTAAATAGAGGGAAGTAGGACTGAAAAAGGGCTTTTCCCCTGGAAAACTTTGTATTTGTTTACTTGTAAGATGAACTACTTCGTTTTGCATAGGAACTGCAATTTTTGCCTGTCGGAGAGAGTGAAAAGCGAAATGTATCAATGCAAACTCAATGAATAATGTTGAAGAGGAACTATTTCATTTTCAGCTGTGTTTCATTTACTGTAAGAGTATTCGATATTCTGAACCTATGTTCTTGCTAAATGTTCTTCAGTAATTTCTGGATATTTTTTGCTATGAGTAATATATGTTGTTATAAAATGATCGGCTATCTGGTTATTTGAATATCTGTAAGTGTTCATGTGCTTTAGAAGAAGTATCAGCTACCTGTGTTTCTTCTTTATGTGTGTGGAAATGTATTGCTCACCCAAAATGATAACCTTGCTCCCTAGGGATAGTGTAGATAGTTAGCTTATTTCTTTTGTATCTGGTTTGGTTGCTCGCGAGCGCAAGACAAGAGGTAAGAACCTGCGCATCACTTTGTGACCGCTCCCTGCAGCTTGATCACCCTGCATTTAGTTAGGCACTTGCATATCATTTCTTTAAGTCAAAATAAAAAAACTCGGTGGGCTGGGCCGCAACCGGTAAAGCCTTAGTTTTGTTCCTTGACCTACGGTAGCCGGACCGCAAACCGGACGGATTCCCTATTTCAAACAATCAATGGGCTAGTTCGGAACATTGATTGGGGAGAATCCCTTACTGTTGTCGCCTGTGAATTTCCAGGCCTCAACACACTCTTTTAAAGGCCTTATGGATAGTGCATCATCTTTCTTAGTAAAACAAAATATCCAAAGAAATTGAACACTTACGAGAGAGAGAGAGTCTAATTTCTTCAAGCAATTAGATAGATATTAGATAGATTTCTTGTTATTCCAAATAGTGTTGGAAAAAATTCTCAAGAATGTAAATTAAAATGTCAAGTCTTGTCAACAAACAAAACAAGTTGGGGAAATAAGTAGATGACATCCTAAATCAAGTCGGTATGGTAATAAAGAGGAAAATATCTATGGCAACCTTTGTAGATTTTCTATAACGAAAGGGTCAAGCTTTCATATAGAATTGTTGTTTTATTTGAATTGCTCTAACAATACTCATATTCAAACATCTATTTTTAGCATTACTTACATGCATACATACATATGCAAGTTTACTCCATTTTGAGTTAGGTAACTTAGTGAATTATTTTGTATTGAGAAAGCATTGTGACCTTTTATTGCGATCCACATTATTCTACCACCAATTGTCTGAAGACGGATAAGTTCAAATGGGTTTTGATCTCTTTCCACATTTAAGATGAGCTCGAAAAACATTCAAAACCAGGGAAAAATGGCCATAGATTGAAACACACCTTGTGCCATTGAAGCCTTGAACAGGGCCACCTTGGGCTTTAGCTTGAGTGAAATGTAAGATTGTTCTACATTGGCACCCACCACTTCACGTTGGCGCCAAAACCCAAATTGCGAAACTACACTAACATAATGAAATTTGTATTTGTTTAACTTGAATTCTATCATATTTGTGTTTGCTTAACTTAAATTTTATATATATATTAATAGTATATAATAAAAAATTACTTATCATATTTATATTTGTTTAACTTAATTTTTTTTATATGTATTAATAGTATATAATAAAAAATAACTTAGTATATTTTTCTAAAATTTTATATGTATTATTAGTATATAATAAAAAATACTTAGTAACATTTTTTTAATTTATAATGTAAATAGTTTAATAATTAATATTATTTATAAATAAAATATTTAAAAACAAATGTATATAGGTATATTTGTATAGTTATTTTCAAATATATAAGTAATTATAGCTCACCGCTAGGACATTGTCATAGTTAATTTACCCCTAGGACATTCTCATAGTTAATTTGGTGTTAACAGTGGAGTTGTAAAAAGTCAACAAAAGACGGTGTCGTCGCAACAGAGACGGTCAGGCGTGGATACAGCGACGTCCAAGAGTTTAGGCGTGGATACAGCGACGTCTAAGAGTCCAGGCGTGGATACAGCGACGCCTCATTCCTGTTACATCGGATTTTACACCAAAAAGTAAGAAACATGGAAAACCTCCGTGGAAAAATCCGCGCTTTTGTACTAGTGTTATGGCTTGTAAATCGAGGAAACTTGTGGGAAATGGTCCCAAAATTTATTTGTTAAACATGAGATGATGGTCTCATAAGAAGATGGAAATTTGGGCCCAGATTTGTGAGAGGTGTTTTGAACAGGTTTCAGGTGACTTTGGATTAGTAGCTAATGGTGTTGCCCCTAACTTGTGGTAAAAAATGTTGAAAAATAGGATAATAAAATGAAGCGACTCATTGGTGATGTTAAGCGTAAAATCTCTTAAGGTAGAGCCCATTGCGAGGGTTCTCCAAGAGTTATCCATCAGAGTCAATAAGGGTCTATGCCCCTTTTCCGAGGCAACGATGGATGACGTACAGCCATACCACATCAACTCAAACTTTCCTTTGCCCAACTTATCATTGGGTTGGTCGTAGACTAGAACCATATCCCCTTCTCTAAAGGTGTGAGGGTGGACATGGGAGTCATAGTGGACTTTTGACCGTTTTTTCACTGCTTCAATGGCTTAAAGGGCAGCTCGACGGTATTCTATGGTTTTCTCAAGTTAGAGGAGTCATTCTTCTAAAAGAGAAGTGTCAGGGAGAAGTTCTACTGCAATGTGGAGAGATGGGATTTGGCACTCTATAGGGAGCACTAATTCAACGCCATGTACTAGGCAGAAAGGAGTGAAACTGGTTGTGGTTTTTGTGGATGTGCGATAAGCCCATAGGGCGGAGAATAGCATGTGATGCAAATTGGTTTTATGGTTTCCCACCATCCTTTCGAGCATTTTTTTGATGATCTTGTTGACTACTTCAACTTGGCCATTACCCTAGGGGTAGTAGGATGATGAGTACTGGTGCTCAAATTTCAACATGGTTGACAATTCAGCCCATACGACATCTTGAAAGTGTGCTCCATGGTGTGAGACTAATTTCTTAGGAACAACAAATAATGAAATAACATGGTTAAAGAAGAAGCACGCTGCAATTTCAGCTTTGCAATCAAATGTGGGCATGGCCTCTACCCACTTAGTGAAGTAATCGACTGCCATAATGATGTATTTATGACCATGAGCTAAAACGGGGTTGATTGTCATGAAGTCGATTGCCCATTTTCAAAAGGGCCCGACTGTGACTACGGGGTGTAATGGTGCAGGGGGGGTTCTTGCCTTTGGGGAAAAGAGCTGATAGCTATAGCAATGCTTGACTGCCTCTATGCAATCAGTGAATATGGAGGGATAGAAATAGCCAGCGCATAGAATTTTTTGGGTAGTTGCCAAGCCTGAAAGTTGGCCACCACAGGCTCCACTATGACAGTCATTGAGGATGGTTTCAGCCTCGTCACAGGTGAGGCAACAACGTGGGATGGTATCAATGCCACAATGATACAGGACATCTCCAAGCAGCAAGTGGCGAATGGCTTGATGTCGGATGCATTTCCTATCCTCATGGTTTAAGTGCGTTGCAAACTTCTGTGTTTGTAAATAGAGAAGGATGTCCCCATACCATGGGTCCTCCGTGGATATGACGAATAGGCAGTCATCAAGGAGATCATCCTTGGGGGGTGACGAAATGGTTAATGGGGGGAAATCAGTCATGAGCATGTCCAGCGTCAGTGCCTTTGTGCTTTTTGGGGACACAAACTCTAGGTCAAATTCTTGGAGGACAACTACCCACTTAGCTGCTTGACCTTGTAGAAGGCGGCGACTTAAGAGGTACCTCATTGGGTTTGAATCAGCCACTACATGAGTATGGTTTGCAATGATGTAGTCGTGCAACTTTTGAGTCAAGAAGAAGACGGCGAGGACCAATTTATCCTCGGGTGAATACCATAGTGGGGGTCATGTTAGCTTCTGACTGATGTAGTAAATCACGTGCTCATGGAGAGCATCATCTTCTTGGACCAAGACTCTGGTGATGGTGTTGTCTGAGGCCGACACATAGAGAATGAATTCTTGAGTGAAGTCTGGTGCTGAGAGTAATGGTGCAGAATCCAAGGCTTGTTTGAGTGCATCAAACGATTCTTGTGCATGTTGATCCCACATGAAGGGGATTTTTGTACGAAGCAGGGGAATGAATCTGTAAGATTTTGTTGCATACTCTGGTACAAAGCGGTGAAGGAAGTTGACCTTGCCTTGGAGGCTCTATAGTTGGTGCTGAGTTTTTAGAGAAGGAAGATCAAGAATATCCTGAACTTTGAGGGGATCTACCATTATTCCTTTGTGGGACATGATGAATCTGAGTAGGCGGCCTGCTAGGACACAAAAAATGCACTTGAGGGGATTCAGGAAAATTTTGTACTTGCGGCAATGTAAAAGGAATTGTCACAATTTGTCTATGTGTTGTGCTTGTTTTCATGATCGAGCAGTAAGGTCATCCAGGTAGACCAAGGAAATGTGAACTAGGTCATGGAAACAGTATGTCATGGCGTGCTGGAAGGTGGCTCCAGCATTTTTCATATCAAAGGGCATGACTTGATACATGAATGTTCCCCATGGGGTTGTGAATATCATCTTATAATGGTCTTCTTTCCAGATCTAGATTTGGTTATAGCCAAAAAATCCGTCCATGAAGGAAAAGGCCTCATGTCCGGTGCATGCATCAATAATCTGATCGATGAAGGGTGTTGGGAAGTTGTCTTTGGGACATGCCCCATTGAGGTCACGGAAGTATGTGCAAATGCGAATGGTACCCTATTTTTTGTTCACGGGAATAGGATTGGAGACCCAAGTGGTGTAGGCAATGGGATAGATGAATCCAAATGTGTGCAACTTATCTATCTCAGCTTTCACTGTGGCCACTTTGGAAGGATGGATGGGCCGTTGCTTTTGCGTACGGGGGCCACATCAGGCCATGTGTCGATGTGGTGTTCTACGATGGATGGATATAAGCTGGGCATTTCAGTGTATGACCAGGAAAAGATGTCGTGGAATTCTTGAAAGAGAGCTTTGTAGGCAGCAATTTCTTCTGGTTAGCAAGATGCCCCCAGCATGATTTTTTCAACAGCCTCAGGATTGGTTGAGATGTTGATTTTGATGGTGGGTGAGATGTTGGCCATGCTCCCTTCTTCAAAGGCGTATGGTTCTAGGATGGGGTTCTTGAACCAATTGAATTTCCCATGGATGAAATCTTTGGTCTCTACGGAAAACTGGTCAAACTGTGACACAAGTTCTTCGAGGAGGAAGAATGAGCGATGGTGCATGTCATCCCATGGGTATTATGGGGCGGTCAAAGCTTCAAGTATCTCCTCATCATTATTAAATCACCAAAGAGACAGGTCTAATGGACCATCGTTGGAGGTGGAGATAAGCAGGTCAGTTGAACTGGACATCATGTAAATGGACAAGGTGTCTGAAGAAGGAGGTGGGGGGTGAACTTCTTCGATCAATGGGATCTCAAACTCAAGGGAATGTTGATGCAGGTTGGCTAACACAATTTGAAACTTGGGTAAGTCTTGGAAAAGGTGAGAGTAGTGTCCATACAATCCGCAAAGGGCACAAGCATGGTTTTCTCTCAATGCCTTGTTTCTAACTATCGACGCGGTTGGGAGTTCAACCATAGGGAGGTTTTAATTTGTGTCCATGGCATCCAAATGTGCACGGATCACTGGGATTTCAGGGCAATTCTAAGTTGGGTGGCCCTATTGTTCACAGACGACATAAGGTGGGATCTGTCGAGGTTTTGTGGTGGCTTTGGCATTCTTGCCCCTCGCCCTTTTCAAGTGGGGTGATGCGGATGTGGGTGCAGTGGTTGGATTTTACGGGCTGGGTGGGGAATGGGACTCAACCGCAATGGGTTGCACCGAGGTTAAGACCACCTGGGGCATTGGTGGTTGAGCTAGTGGATCAAGATACCACACCGAAATTCCCAATGTAAATTTGGGTAGGCTTAAGGTGGCCATTACTGGCTTGCTCATGACACCAGGTGGGGGAAAGAGGAAGGGAATCATATGTACTGGAGATGATCCCAGATAACTCCCTACTGGTTGTATCTAGGGATACGGTTGTCGTTGTGGCTGCATGAAATGCTACTGCTGTGGATGATGTTGCAACTGTGGACGATGTTGTGGCTGTGGTTGGGGTTGCGGCTGTAGTTGTTGTTTGGGTGCAGTGGTGCTGGATGATACCATGCACAAGTCTACAGTCTCATTTTGTGTCAGTGGTGTTGATACTGAGGGGAAAGGAGCCATCATGGTGGGATCAGCAAACAACCCAGAGCCCACATTCAACAATGCAGAGGCTGGTATGTTTTCAACCATGGTGTTGATTGCAGGGATGACATTGTCATGTGTGGTCGTCCCTTGCGGCTCAATGGTGGTGATGGTCGGGATAATGTTGGCGAGTGTCGTTAACCCTTGCATATTGTGATCAGTGAGTTGATCAACTGTCATAATATTCCCTTCATGGGGGAACATCATGAGATGGAAGACAATTGACATGACATCTCTCATGGTGTACATATAACTTCTTCCGAGGAGAACATTATAGTCTAGTTGAGCATTGACAACTTCTATGTCAATTAGAACTATCTTCCCAACTAATGTGATGGGGACATGGGGGAGGATTCCTTGGGCTTTAGTGGGATGGCCATCATAAGCCCACATAGTTGTGGAGGATGGTTGAAAAATTGGGGATCCAAGTTTCTGCCAAACCAGGGTGGACATAACACACGTGGATGCCCCCTCATCCACTATGCACCGGTGCATGACCAAATTCCAGATAGAAACCGGTATTTGGAAGGTGATGGTGGATGGCATGTGCAGTTCTCCATTATTCGTGTCAAATGTGATCAACTTGGAGTTGGAGGGGTCTACGACCCCAAGGGAGGCTAGTAACGCTTTCTGCTGTGTTGGGCATGTTTTGAGTACCTCCAAAGCAGACATGGCTGTTGGTGTTTGGGCCAAATCATCCACAATACTATAGCTGACAGTAGCTCTAGCTGTGGCGTTGTTGGCCACTTGGCATATGGGGGGGTGGGGGAAAGGGGGTAACTGAAGAGGTGCATTGACTGATTTGGACGTAGATTCCACTAATGTGTCAGTGGGTTTGGTGGTGGTACCATACTGATTTTTTCTGGTTTGTAGGTTAACCTCTTCAGTTGTCATGGATAGCAGGTGGTGGACACCTATTTTGGGGGAAAGGGGGTAACTGAAGAGGTGCATTGACTGATTTAGACGTAGATTCCACTAATGTGTCAGTGGGTTTGGTGGTGGTACCATACTGATTTTGTCTGGTTTGTAGGTTAACCTCTTCAGTTGTCATGGCTAGCAGGTGGTGGACACCTATTTCTGACATGGGAGGTGCCCCTGGAGCATTGGAATTAGCCTAGGGAGGGGGTGTGGTTTCCACCAATCCTTGGACTGGTAGTCGGTTTTGAATCACCATGGCGGGAGTTCCTTATGGTGTCGGGTTGGGTTGGGATTGGTTCGTGGTGTTGGCAGCCTATTGGGCCTCGTTTTGAATGACCTGCTTAGCGTGACCCATGAGGAGACACTCAAATGTGTAGTGCCCATAGACCTCATAGAGTGTGCACAGTTGGTTTGTGCACAATGGGGCATTGCATCTAGGATCATTTGGTTGTGGGGGGTTTTGGGAAGGTCGGTTTGCTGCAACATTATTGGGAGGGTTTGGTTGTTGACCACCTCCCTACGGTTGGTTATTGGCTTGGTTCAGGGGCCAATTATTTCTAGCTTTCCCTTGTTGATTGTTGGGGGTAGGCTAGTTGTGACGGTTTTGTTGTGCAAACATTTGTCCCAACAGAGTGAGTGGAGCAGGGGCAGAGACTTGAACCGCCTACACTAGTGGTGCATAATAAATTTGGGTGGTTTGTGGTGCCACAAATGTGGGCATTTGCCCTACCTACTGCTATGTTGGCCATGTCAAGGCTTGAGCCTGTTGTGGTGGTGCAGGTTGTACGTAGGAAGTTGTTGCTCCGGACTGGGACATCATTCTGGCATAGTCTGGAGTTTGGTTTTGGTAGGCAGCACTAGCAGTGTTGCTTGGTTGTGGTGGAACTACAGGTGGTGTCAGATGGTGCTGTGGATGTTGGGAGACCGAGCCTATGATGTCATCTATAGCATGAGATGCCCCCGGTGCATCCTGGTAGGAGGTGCTTGGATGGGGGGCATCTGGAATGATGGTGTACAGATATCTAGACTAGGCGTAGATTAGGTCAAACTATTAGGCTTTTAGTATGGCCTCCTCTTCGGATTGGGGGTGTTCGCATGCGACGTTCTTTTCTATGGGTGGGAGTAGGGTTTTAAGGAACCAATCCAAGAAGATCATGTCGTCAAGTTTGATTTTACACAAATTGCAATGTCGCCACCACTCATGGATGTGGTCGGTTATATGTGTCGCAGTGCTTTGGCGACAGGATAACAGGATCTCCACCCCTTCGTCATATCTGAAGGGGAGTTGGAAGTACTGCAGGAACATGAAAGCTAAGGAGTTGAAATCCATGTACTCAACCTATGGTAGCTCAATGTACCATTTGGCTATAGCACCTGTGAGGGTGCGTTGGAATAGCCTCAGCCTGATGGAGTCATCTACGATGTTGTTTGACGAGCACCATAGATGGAATGTCATTATGTGGTTTTGGGGGCACTCCCCTGCCTTTCCTTCAAACTTGGGAATGTCTAATGAAAATTTAGTTGGCATGGGAGGCCAAAAGGTTTGATGGTGAATGGATTCATTTGTCAATCAATCCAAATTAGGCAAGTTAAGATGAGCCATGAAAGGAAGATTTGATCCTAGGTTGATGTGAGATGGGGGAGGGATGGTGGTGGATTTTATAGGTGCATAATGTACCTGCATAGCTGGGGGCACTTGTGGTGGCACCATTGTAGATGGGCTAATTCCTGTAAGTGTGGTGGGGGGGACAATGTGAGTTGGCAGGCTACTGCCCCCATGTGTGATAGGAAGGGAAGTGTATGTGGAGGGAGCACTACCCCCGTGTGAGAGGAGGGGCAGTGTATGTGGAAGGTCCACTGCCTGCAAGCGTTGCAGGTGGGAGAGCCTGAGTGGTTATTTTGGGTGGTGGAAGTTGACTGATGATAGTTTGCATGACTATGTTGGGGCGACCTGCAAGGTTGTTGTTGATAATTTGTGGTGTGGACATGGGTCCACTAGCTATGGCTATGCTGAAAAATGGATCCAGGTTTGCACCATCCATGGGGCTTGATGGTGCAGTATGAAGTTCTGGTTCATACTGATATGGTTTTGAATTTGAATCAGAGGCTATGTGGCCTTCTGATGGTGTGAGAGATCATCAAGAATGGTCTCGACGGTGTCGTTTCAGTGTTTTGAATTGTGGTGGTTCACCTCTTAGGCATGAGGAAGAGCGTGGGGGATCAATTTTGTTAGATTGTATCAAACTGGTGGGAATGATGTTTGGACCCTAGTTTCAATGGATTCCTATTGGCTATAGGTGGTCACTCATCCACCAATACTGCCAGAAGATAGCACTTGGCTTTTTCCTCATGGGCATTTCTACTCAATCAGTGGGGGTCATTGCCCGTTTCGCTTAGCGATTCCTATCAACGGCCAGCTACTTTGGGGTTCTCGTGGTACTCCTCATAATGAATTTCTAGGTTGAGGCCAATTAATTCCCACAGTTAAGGCAATCAGGGACTTATGTCCTCAAAGACTGCATATTTTTTGAACTTTGTGTAAATTGATAAATTTTAAGTGCTCTCTCAGTGTCATGAACTGAGTTTGGTTGATTACGTGGTATGGTGTATATGTTTTGTTGTTTTTTTTCTTCTATTATCAAGTGGCTGCAAGTGGTTTATGAATATGTCATAGATTTCATATCATTGTTTGTACAAGCAGTAAGTAAACAGAAATTTGTAAACAGATACAATTTTTACCCTGAATGTGACAGCCTAACTAGGTGACTACCTTACACCTATATTCTTCTTTGACCAAGAGAAGGTGCTAGGATCTCAAGAAAATGGGCCTAATCCCATTCGTAGATCCATAGGTCACCTCTCAAATGCAAGGTTGGTAAACATGGAGGACACTTAGCGCCATGAGAAGCCCTCCTTCTCTACCCCCTCTACCTTCCAAGTCATTCATTTTTAATGGTTTAGAACAATATTCAGTGAAGGGCCTATGACTATACGAGATGTGCCCTTAGTCGTATCCCAGAATACCCCGAAGGGTGATGAATAGGTAGAGGAGGAAGGGTAAGCAAGACTGTTAATTTTATGTCAAATTTAGTTAAGCTACATTCATTAAGCCATTAAAAATTGTTTTGAATTTACACTTTGTTTGTACATGAAATTACAATAAATTAAAACAGAAATAGAAATAGGACTATTGTGCTAGACAGAGGGGACTAAGCCACAGTGGCAGTCCCTAATAAACTGAAAATTAACTACTGATTGACAGAACACCCGTTTTAGGTCAAATTCGGCAAGGGGGTCACAAAAAAATTTCAGAAACAGGCGAGGGGGTCGCATATATTTCACAGACAGAAGTGGTCTGCATGTCTGAGTGAATTCACATATTTTGGGGGGGAAAGGGTGACTTGGTCGCACCTATGAGGCCTAAAAGAGCGACCTCATCCTTTGTTCAGGCCCGATAGGTGCAACTTGCTCTTAATTCGGTGTTTTTCTGATCTTGAGTCAGATCCAGCTGACAGTAACCTGTATTGTGGCAAAACAGACTCGGATTTGCCTTGTAGAGGCTTTGGAAACAATAAAAACTCAATTTAAACAATATTTAACCTAGATCTGACAAGAAATTTTAAAAAACTAGGGCATAAACTAAAAAAACTTGAAATTTTAAAAAACTGAACCAGGGATCCTGTGGGATCGACCTGGTATGGTCGCAAGTTCTATAGCATGGATTTCTCCTTGCTACAGGGGCAGGAATGGCTCCCTTCCATCTATAGGATGGAAGGGTAGGTTCCTACATGTGGAAAATGCAAAAAAGAAACTAAACAGAAAGAGAGGAAAATGACAAAAAGAAAATGGTCGTGAGCCCCTCTGCAAACAAGGTTAGGGCTCTGCCTTGGCTACCTGCAAACATCTATTAAGCTATAATAAACCTTCAAAACATGTTAAAGATCAAACCTCCCAGCAAATAATGGTTAGAAAACAACTAAACTAACAAATCAAACACATAAAGAAAACTAAGTTATACCTCTCCTTTGGCGAAATGGGCCACCATGCCCTGGCTGGAAGAAGCACCTCCCTATCTCACTCAGCAATGGAGGAGCTATTTCTCAATGGGAAAGATGAGTGGAAGAGAGGGGGATGTGGGTGGCTTGAGAGGCAAAGAGTCTCAAGGCATCCATGGGTAGCATAACAATATGCAAGAGAAAAGTTGTTTTAGTAAAATTACAATGGAGCCTCCTCAAGCCTTATAAAGGCTTAATCACATGCAATACCATCGGGCAATACCATGGGCTACAACAAACCATGTCCCCAAACCATGTGCTAGACCTAACCACCTTTGACTTAAACCCGAGTCAAGGTTAACACATGCAATACCATGGGACAATACCATGGGAAAATACCATGGGCTACAACAAACCATGTGCCCAAACCATGTGCTAGACCTAACCACCTTTGACTCGATCTCAAGTCAAGGTTAACCCTAACACTCATCACTCCAAAGGTAAGACCTTTCACCAGAAAGATAACATTAGAAAGGACTTATCTAAATTAATATGCTATATATGTGATGAAAGAGGACACTTTGTCAAAGACTATTTTAGAAACAAGATTAACTCCCATAAGAATAAGGGAAACAAGAGAAGACATCATGCTCATGCTATAGAGGATGATTAACCTTCCACAAAGAGAACAAGATATGAAAGTGAAGATTTTTCAAGTGATGAAGAATATGTTTTGATTTCCTCTCTCACGGGAAACATTACTCATGGAAGCAGTGATTGTCTTATAGATAGTGGGGCTTCCAAGCATATGAAAGGATTCAAGGAATCCTTTGTGAAACTATCAAAAAATGAATCACCTCACAAGGTGAAGCTTGGAGATGACTACTAGTATCCAATAAAAAGTAGTGGGGAACCCTCCGATAAACTAAACTCTAGAAAGTCTATGACAATGAAGGAAGTATTGTTTGTACCAAGACTAAAGATGAACCTCCTCTCCATATCTGCATTAGATGCAAAAGGAATGAGGGTTGCATTTATAGATGGTCAAGTCATCATGTGGCCAAAGGGAAAGACTATTAATGATGCAATAGTAATTGGGGAACAAGAAGGAGGTCTATACAAATTGAAGGGCCATCTAGAACAAGCCTTGGTCCATGACACTGTAGAGTCAAATGAACTTTGGCATAGAAGTATTGCACATGTGCATTACAGAGCACTACCACTTGCAAGTAAAGCTATTGAAGGTATTCCAGAAATTCAAGAAAAACATGTCAGAGTCTGCAAAGGATGTGCGAAAGGAAAGAACACAAAGAAGACATTTCCAAGTCGCAAGAGCAAAGCAAAAGGAATCTTGGAAATCATCCACTTCGATGTATGTGGTCCAATTTCATCAATTTCACTAAGAGGGTATGTATACTATGTTTCCTTTATTGATGAATTTTCTAGGAAGACATGGATTTACTTCATGAAGAACAAAGATGAATTATTCATCAAGTTCAAGGAATTCAAAGACTTGATCGAGAACCACACTAAAAATAAGATCAAGACTTTTCGATCAGATAATGGTGGAGAATTCACATCAAATGAATTCAAAAAGTTATGCAAAGACTCAAGGATTAAGAGGGATTTTTCCACTCAATATAATCCACAACATAATGGGATTGCAGAAAGGAAGAATAGAACTATCATGGAAGCTGCAAGAGCAATGCTTCATGATCAAGATATTCCTATGCATCTATGGGCAGAAGCTGCTAGAACAGTAGTGTATGTACAGAACTGTACTCCACACAGAGTACTCTAGAAGAAGACACCTGAAGAATTCATTTTCAACAAGAAACCAAAAGTCAGCCATCTTAGAATATTCGTCTATCTAGTGTACATACACATTCCAAAAGAGAAGACAACTAAATTAGATCCTTCAGGAAAGAATGGTATATTTGTGGGATACTCGGAAAACTCAAAGGCTTACCGAATATACTTCCCAGGATTCAAGAAGATCAAAATCAGTAGGGATGTGACATTTGATGAAGACTCAGCTTACAACAAATCCAAAAAGATACTTGTTGAAGAACCTAAAGAAGCAGAAGCACCCAGAATTCATGATACAACCATGAACAAAGAAACTCAAGAAGAAGATCAAGAATTTGAAGAACCACAAGAACCTGTAGATCCACCTCAGGAGAAGAATCCTCATAAGAGGAAACCTACTTGGGTAAGAGAAGCTATCCAAGGTACAGAAAGATATGGGGCTCCAGAAGAGAATCACAAAGAAAGAAAGAGGACAAGGTCCTACTACAGATATGTAGCTTTATTATGTGATTTCATCGATAAAGAACCCTCCAATTATGAAGAAGCAGAAGAACGAAAAGAATGGAAGGATGCTATGATCAAAGAATATCAATAGATCATGAAGAATGATGTTTGGGATGTTGTCCCAAGACCAGAAGGGAAGTCAGTTGTAACTTCCAAATGGATCTACAATATCAAGCATGCTGCAAACGGTAGAATTGAAAAATATAAAGAAAGATTTGTTGCTCATGGTTACTCCCAAAAAGGAGGAATAGACTATGAAGAAACTTTTGCACCTGTATCCAGATACACTTCTATCAGATCAGTACTTGCTCTAGTTGTAGTGATCAAATGGAAGATGCAACATATGGATGTCAAGCCTGCTTTCTTGAATGGTGTAGTATAAGAAGAAGTATATGTGGAACAACCACTCGGTTTTGAGACACATGACAGGGAGTCTCATGTATGTAGATTGAAGAAATCCATGTACGGTTTAAAACAGGAACCGAGGACATGGTACGACAGAATTGACAGGTTTCTTTCTAGTTTGGGCTTTACCAAGAGTAAAGCAGATTCCAACCTTTACTACAAGGTTGAAGATGGCAACCCAGTGATGCTCCTATTGTATGTAGATGATCTGTTTGTAACAGGTATGGATGGGTTGATTGCTAATACGAAGAGGAAGCTTACTGATGAGTTCAAGATGAAGGACTTGGGTATGATGCATTATTTTCTAGGCATGGAGGTGTGGCAGAATGTAGATGGAATTTCCCTGGGACAAGGTAAATATACCATAGAGATCCTAAAGAGATTTGGGATGATGGACTGCAAGGCCATGACCACACCTATGGCATCGAACCTGAAGCTATTGAGTGATGCTTAATCAGAAGTAGTTGATGCTATGATGTATCGTCAAATGATTGGGTCCTTGATGTACCTAATGGACATGAGACTAGATATTTGCTTTGCTGTGAACACCTTCAACCAGTTCCTGACAGATCCGAGACATGTTCATTTGATTGCTGCAAAGCATATTCTGAGGTACTTGAGGGGTACAGTTGATTAAAGGATCAAGTATGAGGCGAATCAAAAGATTAACCTAGAGGGTTATGTTGATTCAGATTGGGTAGGCAGTGCCATCGATAGGAAGAGAAATTCAAGGTGTTTCTTCAGTATGGTATCAGGTATGATCTATTGGTTTAGCAGGAATCAATCTTGTGTGGCACTGAGTACAGCATGTCGTAGCTTGTTTATATAGTTGTGAGGAAGTATGGCTGAGGAAGCTACTGTCTAATGTATTTGATCTCTAGTTAGATGCTATTTGTATATATTGCGAAAACCAAAGTTTTGTGAAGTTGTTGGAGAACCCAATGTTCCATGACAATTCGAAGCATATCGAGATCAAATATCACTATATCGGGGATATGGTGCAGAGGGGAGCACTGAAGATCCAGTATGTTGCGACGGATGAATGGATAGCTGATGTGTTGATGAATCCATTAGCTAGACTGAAGTTTGAGTACTTCAAGGAGAATCTTGGTGTTCTGCATATCAAGGTTCCTTCCAAGGGGAAGTGATGAGTCCATGAGCCATTCTAACATGGTGAAAGGATTGGTTCCTTCCATAGTCAGATGTAAGGGCTGAGCCATTCTATCATGGTGAGAGGATCGGTTCTTTCCATGTCAGATATGAGTGCTATGACATTATGATATGACTATAAGATTGGTTCCTACATGATCAGATATAAGGGCTATTTCCATTCTTGGAATGGAGGTTCCTGTTTAGTTACGAGGAATACTTGCTCTAGGACTGAGGGCCATTCTGATATGACTGTGGGATGTGTTCCTACATGACCAGATATGAGTGCATGGCCATTCTGATGTGATTGATGGATGTGTTCCCACTTGATCATATTTAAGGGCTGATTCCATTCTCTTGGAGAATGGAGGCACCTATTCAGTTACCAGGAACCCTCAACCTGGGGTTGAGATCCTTTCCAGTAAGGTTGCAGGATGTGTTCCCATAGGGTTGGTTGTAAGTGTAGAGTCTTTACAGCAAGGTTGCAGGATGTCTTCCCGCATGGTTGGATGTAAGTGCAGAGCCCTTCCAGCAAGGTTGTAGGATGTGTTCCCGCATGGTTGGATGTAAGTGCAGAGCCTTTCTACCAAGGTTGCAGGATGTGTTCCCACATGGCTAGATGTAAGTGCAGATCCTTTCTAGCATGGTTGCAAGATGTGTTACTGCATGGCTAGATATAAGTGTTGATCCTTTCTGATAGGATTGTGGGATGTGTTCCTGCATGATCGGATGTGAGTGTTGGGACTTTCTGATGTGATTATAGGATTGGTTCCTACATGATCAGATGTGAGTGTTGGGCATGCCTTTCTGACATGGTGTTGGATGTGTTCCTCTCATGGTCAGATGTTAGTGCTGGGTAGGCCATTCTGACTTAGTGTCAGATATAAGCGCTACAAAAGACCTACATGGAGGCTAGGCCTACAACCAGCATGAAAAAGGGCTGGCTGTGTAGAAATTCCTAGGACGAGAAGAATCATGAGATAGAACCGTGATGATGATCCAGTGATGATGATCTAGCAGTGATGATCCAGATCGAGTGATGATCTAGATCCAGAGATGATGCTCCATTGATGATCCAGATTGAGTGATGATCCAGATCCATTGATGATATTCCAGCAGTTATGATCTAGACCAAGTGATGATCCAGATCTAGAGATGATGCTCCAATGATGATCCAGATCAAGTGATGATCCAGATCTAGTGATGATGATCCAAATCTAGTGATGATCCAGATCGACTGATGATCTAGATACAGTGATGATGATCCAGACCCAGTGATGATTCAGATCTGAATATGAAGATGAATTGAATATGACGAGGACTCAATGATGATCTAGACGATACAGAGAACAATACTTGTGCTGATAAATTGTGTCGAGAGAATACCTTCCTAGTTAAGAGGGAGTGTTGATGTAATTGTAACTTCGAAATGTATTCACTTGTGTATCTTATGTATTGTACCCTGATGTTTATTTTGGGATTTGTCTGTAATGTACTTGAGTCATGTCATGCTCCGATGTTCCTATCAGGAGGTTCTATAATGTAAACAATTCATGTCAAGTCATTGTGGGTAACCCTTCTATTGATTAAGGGTTAAATACCCCGCAGTTCGAGGGAAGTAGGGTTATTATACTCTCCTAGAGAATTCAGCCCTAGTAGGGTTTATTCAAGTTGGGAATTAGTATAAATAGAGAGCTATCCTCTCTATTTATCACACGCTCACTCACACTCAGTTGTAGCGCATAGCTGAGGAAGAAGAAGACACTGGGGCTAGGAATAAAGAGGTTACTGTTATCGAGAGATCATCTTACTATTTTGGGGTTTTACTTTTGGTGCTAATTCTATCTCTGAGGAATTTGTGGGGTTTTCTCCATTTATGTTTTCCCCAAGGAAAAACACTTTGTTCATTGTCTCTTGTGTTTGATTGTTGTGCTTGTTATTCTCTCAGTTAAAGATCCTAATGTAATGCTAGCTTAATGTTAAAAATCTAACACCCTCTCACTATCAAAGGGGGATAAAATTCACATAGGAAATTATTCCCATATTCCATCAAAAGGAAGGGGCTCAATCAGAGTGAAGCATGATGATTTCATGCCCTCTCCTATAGAAAAGAAAATTGTTGAAGATGAAGAAGAAGCAGAGTTTTCCCTACAGTCAATTCGAATGGAAGAAAGTCTCCTTGAAGTGACTCCTTCTCCTACTGCTCTAGAAGTGAATGAGATATCTGATATCTCATCTCCTCACATGACTGATCCAGAAGAAAACACTCCTTCTATTCTTCCAAAAATTCTCTAGTAGTTCTTTAAATTGTGTGCATAGTTTATCGGTGACTGTTTCAGAAACGGTAGAGGAATTTGATTTCTCAATCTATAATAATGTTGCTGGTGTGAATATAATTAATACCACTGATATTATGGAAATAATATCAGATTATAAGAGTGATCCATTCATTCTCATTAATCTAGAGCTTCCAGTAAATTTCTACAGGTTTGCATGCACCAAAAATTAGAATTTCGAAGAAGCAGAAAATTATGCATCTACCATATCGGTGGAGCAAATTTTTGGATCTGATATGGATCTATTTGGATCTGATTTATTATCTGATTTGATAATATGTGATTCAGGTTTCAATATTCAAGAGCTTTCAATATTTATTATAATCGGTTTCATTAATTTTAGTGTGACAAATCAAGCACCGCAAGTCTCTTTCAATTCTGTTGTTGAGGATTCGATGTTATTTCCTTCTTATGAATTTGATGATATCAAAATTTGTGAATTATTGGATATTTATGAATATATATCATATTATGGAGCTCAATAATTTACTCTCCACAATCCCAGAGCTTCTCTAGCTTTGATCACATGCTCATCTCCTCACAGAACTAGTAAAGAGGGAGACATTCTGCATCCGCCTGGACACTTGCTCCTAACACTTGGGGCTGATTTTACCAGTCATGGTTTTATTTTGAAGGCTAGAATATATCATATTATTGGGTCTTCCTCACATGGTTTGAATTCTCAATAATGTTTTCTCTCTCATCAGTTGATTTCAACTGCTCTACATGGGTCAAGTTTTCACCATGGAGTTGTTTATATTTCTGATTTAGTTGAGTGCATTATTCTTCTTCCAAAGAGGAAGATTCCTCCAAAAATAAGAAATTTATTTGTATTCATGGGTTCACATGCACAGAACCAAGATACTGCTGCTGCATAATGCTACAAATAGTAGCAAAAAATTTCACAAGTTTTTTCAAAATTTGTATTCCTGCTTATTTTGAAGGGGGGGGGGGGGTTCCCATGACGTTTTCCCTTATTTCCTCGGTTGTATTAAGAAAAATTATATATTTTAAATTGTATTTGGGTGACCTATGGTATTTCTACCAGGGCCCATAGTTGTCCAAGTTAGGAAACATGGGGGGTGTTAGGATTATTAATCCTCCCTTGACCATATTATCTATTAGATTATTTAGCCTAACTTAGGAACCTTAATTAATTATTTGGGTCCACTAGTACAATTGGGTCCACTTGGCCTAATGGGGACACATGTACTAGTCACTAGAGTGTGGGGAACACTACTAGAGGTTAAATTCCACTTACTGCATGTGCATGGATCAGTTTGGGCGCCTCCTAAACCAATCCCTACATTTTAGGAGCCACTGGGAGTCCCAACACCAACCTACTTCAGTTAGTTGGAGTTATTACTAGTTAGTATTAGTTAGACCCTAGTTACTTTTAGTTAGTTCACAATCAGTTAGCTAGTGTATTCCTTTCATGGATAATGCATGGATGCATGTGGATTAGGCGCCTTTTCCCACCTACAACACTCAGTTGCATTGAGTTAACTAGCTATCACTAATTGTTTGAGTTGTTGGACATCTGGTAGTTGATCTGTTGGAATCTGATATTGATTGAGAGACCATGAGTTAGAGATTCAGTTAGCTACATTAATATCCACTTGGGATATTCGAATTGCTACCCCATGCATTCGAATTCTTTTCCTACGTAAACTATTGTAACACTGGATATTATTATTGTGAATGATATTGTAAACTCCTGAGAAATACTTGTATGTTTCCTGTGTGGTTTTTTTTATTCAGTTTGTGTCTTCATTCTCCATTCAATTGTTGCAAACATTATTAGAACTCTCTACTTGAATATCTAAATTTCATTCAAATTCTAATACTAACATGAGAGGTCTAAGGGATCCTCCCATTAGGTTAGGGAGCCTAATTCTACCTCACCTAGAAGCTAGGGATAACCCTCCACCTCATCTAGATTCGAGAAGGGCCTCGAAGCTTTGAATTTTCCATTCTAAACATGACTGGCACACCTTGCATGAAGAGACAAAGTGCTAGAGTAGGGCTGGCACACCTTGCATGAAGGCTAAGAGTGTCAGTGGCACACCCTGTCAAGGATGAAAAAGTGCCAGCAAGGGCCTGGCACACCTTGACTGAAGGGAAGGAGTGCCAACCTACTTAGAGGACATAAAAGGCTAGGGACAACCTCAGAATCAATGCACTTTAGCTAAGGTAACTTTAGGGATTTAGGCACAAGGATGACACATCGCTCATGATGATGAGATTTTAGTGTAACATGAGCAGCAAGTGCATTGATAAGTCTTGACAGGTCCACGGGTTCAGAAGTTCAATATAATTATTCATTAGGGTGGAATGGTGGTAATATATCTAAATATTATGTATGTTTTTATGGGTGGTAGCAGTGACAAAGTAGTGATAGAGGTAAAAACAACATATGCAACCACTTCTTAGTTTTGTTTTTATGGATAGAAGCAATGACAAAGTAGTTACAGAGGTAGAAACAACATATGTGACCACTTCTTAGGTCTATTTTTATGGGTAGTAGCAATGTCAAGATTTTTTTTTGGGTGGCAGTAGCAGTTATTGGTCACCCTATATGCTAATCAATTACAACTAACACACATAATGCTCGATATGAATTTTCAACCCAGGGAAGTATTTTTGTTTCAAATATAATTAGCACAATCTATGCATAAACACTTAAGTAGTTGATTGAATGAATGAAAACTTAATTGTCCTACCTATATGCTCAGTAAAAATCTTCTCATGGATAAGGATAATCAATTTTATCCATCTAAGAATTCAGAAATGTAATTACCTTCCTACAATCACCAATCCAACAATCACTGATCTAGAAAGAATTAAGCTAGACTTACTTTTGCAAAAAGTAAAATATGAAAATATCAGACTACCAGGAATCAGCTCGGCTCTATCTAAATCACCTAAGGTACAAATCATAAATGATAGTAAGGAACCACACCAATTGCAATCATAATCTGACTAATTCAACAAACTCCAAGAAAGACAAATAACAAAAATAAACTAGATTTGAACTTGACTGTAATAGCTAATTGGTACATTTGCATAAAGAGAAACTATCCTAAACAGTCAACTGTGACACCACACAATTGCATCTAATTAGAATGAAATCATTAACTATCAAAGGAAAATTCCATCATCAATTATCAATGTTGTAGCTCACTATAAAATGCATCTATTGTAATTCCACACCACACAACTGAAATAAACCAAGCATCTAATTAACTCAGAAACCTATGTGGGAAGGCGGGCCTAGCCTTCGAACAGAGATGTCATGAACTAACACAAATTAAAACACAAGGATATGAATAATTATGCTCCTTGTTTTAAAAATGATAATTCATAGTTACAACACTATGTTATAGCTTGCATAGTCTAATATCAATTAACCAACCCCAAGCTCAAATCGCCTTCCCACATTTATACATGAATAACACAATCCCAATCCACTAATATCGGGAAGCCATGAAGATCTACGATCTTTAGGATGCCTTGTTACAACAAAGTAGTTACAGTCATGAATGGAATTGAATGAAGTTGCTAAATATGGAAAGCATTGTTATTATGGTTGTCAATGGATCAACAGACTCATCTGACCTAGAAATTCTCTATCTGTTATAGCGATGCCCTATTGCAGTGAATCCTTGTTACAACTACCACATGGATAGATTATTGTGATATTTTCATTCAATGTATGAGATTGGAACTGGGGAGTAATAGCTGCAACCCAATGTACCTTCCTCCTCTGTCTTAATGATTTGCTACACTTGTGTATGTTAATGCTTTAATCTCATCTTAACAAAATTGACACAAGTTAGCATAAATTAAAGGATAGAATTCATAACCATAACAATGTTAGGAATTAATAAAGTAAGGCAATAATAAATCATACATGTAAGGATTTATGCTCAAATTGAGGAAAAGGATTCTATCTGGTTTATGAGAATGAGGCAAGGAAAGGAAAAAGGATGTAATAAGTGTAGTAAAAAAGGGACTATTCTTGGGCCTAGCGTCTACCCCCAACTATCCAATTGCATTTCCCCATGCAAAAACTTCTGCTACTCTGAATCTGAATTTGGATCTATACTCTATCTATGGGGATTGGTGAGGTTGAAGGAACATTTAGGTGCATCCTCCCAGTGAACAAATCCACTGCAAGAAATTCACTCCTTCCATCAATGTTTCTCTTACCTCTTAGTCAAAATATAATTACTTATGTATGGTCTTACTGGTATCCATATGAGAGGAAACCTAAATATCAGTCCCATCCATGAAGGTCCACATGCTCCCATACACCCAACATATCGAGGTACCCTAAGAAGAGCTTGTTTAAAATTCCTAAAACAATATGGATCCCTCTCCCTCAAAGATGAGGAAGAAGCTTGCCATATATATTTTCTACCTTCTAGGTCATACTGGTACTGTTTGGAGATTGTTTGGACGCATGTAGTGATGAATTTACATTGCAGGTCCTTCAATTCCTAAGTCTTCATAGGAGATTTAAGAGACCATTCCTTCTTTGCGATGAGAGATCTTGTAAATCGAGGTTCATCTCTGATCCGTAGAGTAGAACTACACTAATTCCTATTGATAGTTTGAAAATCATCCCTCCATTGTACATGATTGGAGACAAAAAGAAGTGGAAGATCTCAGCTATATTCCCCCAAATAGGGCATGGGATTAGGCTGAAAATCTACATAGTATGCCATATTGTGCAAATATAATTCACATAACAAATTTTTCTCCCCAAAATCATTATGTGTAAAGGTTTCCAAGAACTGAGTGGATGCTATCATCTGATATGGTATTCCTTCCTTCAATGCCCTCAACTTAAACAAATTCATATGTTGATAAATAAATGTAGGATAAGAAGGAGATGTGGCCCTGCAACCCAACAATTCCTGAGAGAGACTATACATCTGATCCTTTTCCTATTGCATGGATTTGAATCTCCTCAATTCCTTCAATTATTTTTTAACACTTCCACACTAGAATTTCTGGAAGATCAATTCCTCAGCCCATTTCTCTCTCAATTCCTTGATGGTATTTATATATTCATGGAGATTAACCATCCCTTCTTTGCACTGATAAACCTATTTTTTCCATTTAACTAACTCAAGTTTTAACAATGAAAGATCATTCTGTAATTCTTGTGTTCTCTCATCACTTGAGACCTCTTCTTCATCAGTCACAACAACTTCCATCACTGAATTGAGAGATGTTGGTTCTTGTGTAGCAACATTCTCTTCATGTGTCCCAATATCCTTTTCTTCTAAGTGAGTGGAAACCTCAACAAAAATTTCTAAAGATGTTGGTTCTTGTGTGACAACATCCACATTCTAGGAATTGCTTATATTGCCACCTGCTTGAGCTACTGCTTCAGTAGAAGGCTCTTTGAGTGTTGGTTCCTATGTAGCAGCCTCCTAATCTAAGATGACTTCGGTGTTTTTAAGTTGTTGAGATTCTTCCTGGACTAGTTCTATATCCTGATACTATTATGTATTTTCATCAAGATCCTCTAGGTTCTAGTCAGGGATTGTATCCAACTCTTGCTCATTTGCTTCTAATTTAGTGGTAGCATCAACAAAAGTTTTTGAGGATGTTGGTTCTTATGTAACAACATCCTATTTGAATTCAGTATTTTTAGGTTGCTAAGATTCTTCCTAAACCAATTATGTATCTTGAGACTGTTATGGGGTCTCATCAAGCTCCTCTAAGTCTTGGTCGGGGATTATATCCACTGCTGGTTCATTATCTTCTATTTTATCCCCTGTAAGTACTTTGTTTCCTTCTTCCATTTCCTACAGGTTCTTATGTAGCAAATGCCTGCACTATGACTTTATATCCTGGCTGGTTGAAAATTTCTCCACATTCTGGACATACCACTTTTTTTTATCCTTCACCTCCCAAAATAGGAGGTGAACCCTCCAAATGATATATAGCCTCCACCAATGTATTCAATCTTTTTCTACCTGCTTCCTACATGCCTCTTTCCAATTCTCCAATTCACTCTGAAGAATTTGTACCTCCTCTTTTAGAAGGTCATTCTCATACAAAATACTCTCAATTTGAGGTTCCTCTATAGTAGGTTCTTCTCGAGTGGTGGCTAATTGGGGTGTCAAAATGGGAAATTTGATATTTGCTTCAATATTTTCCCACTTTACCTATGTCGCTTCTACTGCTATAACAGACCTAGTTCTCCTTCTTTTCGCATGCCCAGATGATTGACCTTTTTCTTTTAATCTTCTCCTTATTCTATGTGGTATGAGAGTTTCCATCATTGAGACTGGTATAGAAGGATTATTTCCCAATCCATCATCCTACCTTATTTCAGCCGCCGAAATTTCTTCTTCAATTATAGTTCCCACCAACTTAGGGGAAGATTCAATGTTAAAGACCTCCATATTTTCTTCCTTTTCTAACTCAGGTTGGTGTTCCAAGATCCCAATCTGATATTGAGGGTTTTGTTCTTGAATTTATTATTCCAATGCAACCTCTACAAACACAAATTCTCCTGTTGCATCCTCTGTAGCCACAAATTCTTCTATCGCGGCTTCTATGGTTGCTCCAATGTCAGTTGCTACTGTTGCAAATTCTATTGTTAAAATTGTTTCCTCTAAATTTGTTGTTGTAACAGGTTGTTGGAGTGTTGGTTCTTGTGTAGCAGCCTCCTTCTCTTATAACATTTCAACCTCCCCTCCAACTGAACCTGAGGAACATCAGTCCTCTTTCTCTACCTCAATACCAACCATCCCTAATGAAGGTTCCTAAATTATCCCAGCCCCAACAAGAAATTGTACCCAAGTCTGGTTCTGTTGTGCTAATGACCTTAAGATTAATAATTTAACTAAGCCATGATTGGTAATAGAAAGAAGTGGGTGTCGAGCTGTTCTCACAAAACCATCCATGTAATGTAGGGTTTTCAAAAGATAAAATGGCATGTTAAGTAGATTACCATGGCGTAAATGGGACAAGAGGGGAAATTCAGAGGGATAGACGATTTGGTACCTGCCTTCATAAGTAATGTATTTCTTTAGGAACATGGAAACTTGATCCCAGGGTTGTGGTAATGATTCCAACACCTTTCCATGGCCCCTTGGTTGAACATTCTCACCGGCTACAGGAAAATCCTGCACTCCAGTCACATTTGACGTTTTTCGTCCAAACCATCTCCTCCCAACTTGGGGAAAACTAGTAACTTCTGCCACAACCGCCTGTGTAACATCTATGCGCAATACTCTAACTATATAATGAGTATCATTCAGGTTAAAGGAAAACTATAATGTTATTTCTATGTGAAATCCATTTAATCATTGAAAATATACAGTCCACCCAATTGCCTCAAAGATCACAAAAACCTTCGGATTTGCACGGAGGGTCTCTATGTTTTCAGGTTTATGCCTAACTAGATTACCCATATCATATATCCTTCATAGTTTTGATGGCGAATATAGATATTACAAATTCAGGGGTGGAAGATGCAACGTACGAACAAACACAAACAAATGAGGTTGGAATGGGGTATTATAGGAAAGTTGATACAGTTATGGAAATAGACAAATTGGGTAAAGGTGACGGCCCTGTAATAGATACAAGGGTTGGTTCCAACATGGTCCTTGTCCCTTAAATGAGTATGAATGGGTGATGGGGATGAAAGACAAAGAAAAGCTATTATTTCCATATTGATTAGTAATTAATGCCTAGTCATGTAAATGGTCAGAACTCGTACCTTTGCAATATGAACTGAGCCTTAAATTTATGACTTCATCATCATGTTCATTACAAAAACATAATACACATGTGTTGTTATGAGTTGGCCACCACCAAATGAGTGGGAACGTACATCCATGCTGGCAAATATATGTGGCAAGAAAATAGTTTTCTAACATCCTTGGTGGAACTGTGGTTCGAGATGGAGGAGTAGCAACTATGAGAATAAGGAAAATAGGCAGAATTCAGCAGAGTTGCAACTGGAAAGTAGGGAAAATATGGCAGAGTCACAGCTACGAAAATAGGAAAAATAGGAAGAATTTAGCGAAGTTGCATATGAAAAATAGGAAAAATCTAGCAGAGTCACAACTGTGAAAAAATGGAAAAATAGGCATATTTTAGTGGAGTCACAACTGGAAAATAGGGTAAATATCGCAGAGTCACGGCTGCGAAAAATGGAAAAATAGGAATATTTTGGTGGAGTCACGGCTAGAAAATAGGAATATTTTAGTGGAGACACAGCTGGAAAATAGGGTAAATTTGGCAGAGTCACAGCTACAAAAAATGGAAAAATAGGCATATTTTAGTGGAGTCACAACTAGAAAATAGGGTAAATCTAGCAGAGTCACAGCTACGGAAAATAGAAAGAATAGGAATATTTTTCAGCTAATTAGTAGTTGTTTTTTTTATTTGTTCATCTTCTTCAAGGAGTTATTCATAATAGGAAAATAATCTAGGGCTCCTACAAACGTTTTGTAGATTCCTCATGTAGATTCCTGTACACATTCTTCAAAAGAAAACCTATCAAAGTGTAAAATAAAATAAAATAAGTAAAACAGAACAACAATTTATTTATATACAGATTCTTGTGCGAAAATTGCAGTGTTCTTAAAAATTTACAGGGGCAGAAAAAAATTCCTACCCTTGTGCTAATTGATAATATGGATTAGCTGCAACATGCGAAATGAATGCGTCCTTTGAAATCGGCATATGATACAGTCATGGCCTGTGACCATTGGCGAATAATGGCATCTGATTTTCATCAATATTAATCAAGCGGACTGTGCCATTATCAAACAGTTTGTCTATTTGGTAGGGTCTCAACCATCTTGTGCGTAGCTTACCTTCAAAATCCCTCTTGAACATTGAATCATACAGTAAGGCCCAGTATCCTTCATAGAATACTTTCTTCTTTATGAACCGATCATGCCACTTGGAACGCTGGTGTTGAATTAACGTTGACTGATTCACAACATCTATATGCTTCTAATCGAGTTCATTTAATTGATTCAATATGTTCCTCTGAGCTTCCGTCAAGTCTAAGTTTTCTTCCATGGTTGTCTTTAAAGTTTTAATTTCAAATTCAATGGGAAATAAAATGTTCTTACCGTACACCAATTCGTATGGGGAGAATCACATGGTGTTGTGCCATGTGGTGCAATATGTCCATAATGCCTTTGGAAGTCTGTCAGCCCAGTCTTTGCAATGGCTTCTAACTATTTTTGTAAGGATAGCCTCAATTGCCTTTTTTGTACTTTCCACTTGGCCATTGGCTTGTGGGTGATATGGTGAGGTTATCTTGTGTTGAATGTGATATTTATGTAACAGAGCTTCCAATTTGCAGGACACAAACTGTGATTCTCTATCTGTAACTATCTCCTTGGGTACTCCAAAATGGGTGAAGATTTCTCCATATAAGAAATCCATTATAGCTTGGTCATTGGCCTTGACCAAAGCTATAGCCTCCACCCACTTGGTCATATAATCAATGAAAACTAGAATATAAACTTTCTACTTCGAGGGAGGGTTGATGGGCCCTACAAAATCCAAATCCCATCTATCGAAACGTTCAACCACCAGATGTGGTTGAAGAGGCATCTCATCTAGTATGTTTGGCTGGCCCAATCTTTGGCAACTATCGCAAGCCTGAACATATTTCTTCGCATCCCTAAAAACTGTTGGCCAAAAATATCCCATCCGTAATACCTTATGACATGTTCATGTCAGCAAAATGTCCCCCATGGGGCTCATCATGGCAAGAATTTAAGATACTAAATATTCCATCCTCCCTTACACATATTTTGGTTTCCAAATCAGAACCTGTGTAGAAAAGATGCCCATCTACTAGCAGTACCTGGCACTCTGTTGTATAATTTTTATTTTTCTCTCTTGGATAAATGTGTTGGAAGCTTGCCTGCATCCAAATAGTTAGAAACATCTACGTACCATGGGAAACAAGCTGAAACTGAAAACAAATGTTCATCAAGGAAGGAATCTTCAACTGGTAAACTGTCGTCATTGTTAGTAAGTTGAGATAAAAAACCAGCAACAATGTTTTCCTTCCCAGGTCTGTCAACGATTGTAATATCAAATTCCTATAACAGTAACAACCATCTAGTTACTCTATCATCAGTGACAGGTTTTTTCATGAAGTGCTTAATGGTCGAATGGTCAATGTGCACAAAAGTGGGGTATCCAGTAATATAGTGCCTAAATTTATTGATGGAATAAAAAATGGCAAGGAATTCCTTTTATGTGACAGTGTAATTTAGCTTAGAAGGGGCCAAGTTCTTACTGATATAATAAATTGCATATGGAGCATGACCTTCCTATTGTCCCAACACTACTCCAATGGAAGTATCAAAAGTATTTGAGGAGATGTGGAAAGGCAAAGCCCAATTGGGACCTCGTAAGATAGGGGATGTTGATATACTTTTCGTAAGTTCAGTGAATGTTGTTTGGCATCCATCATTCCAATCAAGCTGTACATCCTTCATCAACAGAGTGAATAAAAGAGAGGCTAGCTTGGAAAAGTTTTCTATAAATATTTTGTAGTAACCAGCATGCCCTAAGAAGCTACGTTCCTCTTTTTGTGTTCTAGGAGTGGGTATTTTTTCAATTACCGTAATTTTGGATGGGTCTACCTGGATACCATTAGGAGAGATGAAGTGTCCTAGAACTACACCCTCGCTCATCATCATATTGCACTTTTCAGTGCTTAAAGATAGATGGGTTTGTTCACAACATACTAAAACCTTTTCTAAATTTTTTAGTTCCTCCTCAAAGCTACTACCGTATGGAGTAAAATCATCCATAAAAATTTCCATGTTGTCGTTAACCATCTTGGAAAATATTCCAATCATAACTCCCTGAAAGGTGGAAGGTGCATTACACAAACTGAAGGGAAGTACCCTGTGTGCAAAGGTACCCCAAGGACTAGTGAAGGTGGTCTTTTCTTGGTCCTCGGGAGAAATATGGATTTGATTGTAACCACTGAATCCATCCAGAAAGGAAAAAAAACTTCTTCCCAAACAAGGTATCAAGTACTTGATCATTAAATGGTAGGGGAAAATGGTCTTTCTGTGTTACTTTGTTCAACTCCCTATAGTCTACGCAAAATCTGCATTTCCCATTTTTATTTAGCACTATCACGAGTGGAGAAACCAACTCATTGTCTGAGATTGGGTATATATTGCTTCCAAGAGTTTTTGGATCTCTTCTTTCACTATATATCTCAATTTAGGGTTCATCCTTCGTTGTGGTTGGCACATAGGTCGGGAGTTGTTTTTGATGTAAATGTGATGGGTACACATATTATAAGGGATACCCTTCATGTCTGTGTACTCCCAATAAAAATATCCTTTGTGTTGTTTCAGCAAAGTGATCAGGAATTCCAATTCATCAGGAGCAAGATTCAGATTAATGTTCAATGTTTTTCCTGACTCTATTTCTACTAGAATGTTTTTTGAGTTTTTAAACACTGGAATTATGTTGGAATCACTAACTAGGGCCTCTTCTGTTATATTTTATTATTCTTCTTCACCTAAAGTACTATTAATAATTTGATAAAAAATCTTTATTAACAGATGTGGGATCACTGATGAAACTATTAATAGTTTCGTCCTCTGTTTCATCCTTAAAAGTTAAGGATTTCCCTATTGTTAATAACAGTTGAATGCCTTATTATTCATCCAGATCCATCCACATTGGAGTATTGGCTTCTAATTTGGGTTGAGCTGGAGGATATAAGGTCAGTATTTTTGTATTAGTCCCATCTAAAATGATCATGGACCCTGACCGACAGATGATGCAAGCATATGATGTGGCTAACCAAGGTCTTACTAGGATCAGCGAATGTCCCCCTAGCTACGACTTTGGTTGCAAAACCAAGAAGTCCGCAGGGTACTCCCATGAATAGAAAGACACTACGAGGACATCCAAGATTCCCTTGGGTTTGATTGTGGACCTGTCATCAAGTTCTAATAAAGTAGGGGTTGGTCAAATATTAGTGAGCCCAAGTTTTTTCATAGTTTCAATGGCTATAACATTGATAGATGCACCCAAATATACCAAAACATTAGGTATTTGAGAGTGTCCAATGTGTAATGTAAAAATAGGCTTTCCAAGATCATCATACTTAGCCAAGAGAGTTTTTCCCATTATTAATTCGAAGAGTTTTCCTATTACATGGACAGTGGAAGGATCCCTAGGATTTCTCCTTGGTTTTCTTACACAGAGATCTCTAACTATTTTGGCATAGATGGGCACGTCATGAAGGGATTGTAATAGTGTAATTTTGACATATAAATTTTTTAATTCCCATTAGAGATTAAACTGAGGTTGTTCTACTGTCTTTTGTAGGATCAGTCATTCAATATGTGGTGTTTCTCTTGTTGGTTGTGTAGGATGCGTTTCAGTAAGTGTTTCTTCTTGAGTTTCAGCTGGTATTTCAGTAGGAATCTCATCATCCTCAATGATGGGGATTGTTGTATTAAATGGATATTGTTGATTCACTCTTTCTTTAGTCACAGAAGATGGAACATATTCAATGACTAAGGGCTCCACTACTCTCCTTGATCGTAGGTGTATGTCATTGCAGGGAACTGGGGTAATGGGGTAAGCACGCATGTTGGAAGTATCAATTGATGAACTACTTTATTATTTAGGTTAGTGTTAGGATTGGAAGGTAGTTGTGGTCATAGGGGTATGTTCATTGGTGCAATGTTTTTTTGGAGTTGCGGCTGCGACTGCTGATACTGTTGGTGAGGGTACTACTAAGGAGGATACTGTTGGAGAGGAAACTGTTGATGAGGAGGTTGGTTATGAGGAAAATGATTTCTTGGTTAGGAATTTATCCAACCAGAAGACCAAGGGGCTTTCTAGTTATATTATTGTGTCCAGGGTTTCCAAGAGTTAGGATTTTGCATAGAGGTTTAAGATGGATGCCATTGGTTATTAGAATAATGTGAAGGGGATTGTGTATTCATATTATTCATGTTATTCATATTATTCCAAAAATGTAATGGGTTTGGATTCATACCTTGATTCTGAGGCTTCCAAGGATTCTTTTGAGCAATGAAGTAATATTGAACCACTTCTGAAGTAGATTCTTGGAGAACTGATTTAACTTTTGGTAGTGAAGGACATTCCTTAGTATCATGATCCAATTAACAGATCTGATATACTTCCACCTTGTCGAGTAGAAATTCCCTGAGTCGGTTGTTGGCAGGGGTTTGGGTAAGTGAGTTAAGTAGCATCGTGGAGGCTGCGCAAGCTCACGCGACATTGTGCAATCCAAAGATAGTGAGATGGGAGGAAAACAACCTGCGTTTGAATGTTTTATGCATATTTATGTAACGGTTGACCACATTTTGTGGATATAGGTCATTAGTGGTTAAATAAATTAGAAGTTAGTTAGAAGTGGACCTTGAATGTAAAGGCACAAGCCCATATATAGATTAGAATTGCAATTGTAAAGGAGAGGGATAGAGATATAGACATATGGAGAGACCCACTGAATTGTGATCTATGAGAAACTCTGTGGATTGATCTTTCTCTCGCTATCTATGGAGAAAAGTAGCTGTTGTTTTGGATATGTTGTGATGGAAGTAATATGATGTGATGGATATTGAGCTGAATCACTGTCATCCTTGTTCCCTGTCATATGTTGCAATGTCTTTTTATGTCTTTATATAATACTATGGTCATGTTTTATGAATGAGGAATGCAATGCTGATGCAATGTCTTTTCCTATCTTCAATTACTGCAATGTTTCAGTTTTATGAATGATGGATGCCAAACTGCTACTACGATCTGTTATATCTATTATTGAAAAGATAGATCTTTGATGAATACTACAATATCTGATAGATGGTTTTGCTAGATCTAACAGTTATGCTAATAAATATCTGATGCCCCTATCCTCCTCCTTCCTGCTGGAAATGTGGTTCCGATAGCTCTCCCTTGAACATCTTGGGTGATACTTTATCCTCTCTTTAGGTGTTTCCAAGCAGGGTAAAACTTGTCTGGGCTAGTTCTTAGGGAGATAGCGCTGGTTGGGCGTTGACAAAGTGAGAAAACCTTTCAATGAGGCTTTGTTGGCGGGTTTTCACCAACAAATGGTTCTATTGTCGAGACCTCGTTGTGACTAAAGAGGAGTATATGTTGTGGCATCCAACGAAACTGGAGATTCAAGATTGGTTTGACCTAAGACTACAAGAGTTTGCTAAAGCAAAGAATCAGAACCTGAAGTTGACGACAAACACATGGTTGGCAAGATACATTCACGACGATCCTCACGAATGGTTTTTCTATGAGTTTCTTGTCATACTCTACGAGTGGCTGGCGCAATTCACCGATAAGAAGCACAACTTTTAGGGAGGAGAGTCGATGTCCTAGACCCTCAAGCTAATTCAACAACTCCATGAAACTAACAATAAGGCATCAGGGGTTGTCAAAGTTTGGTTGGATAGTATTCTGGAAGGATACATCACTGATTTCGTGGTTGATACCAACAAGTTCTACAGCAATGCAGAATGGGAATTTTTCAATGAACCACGAGGTAGGTTCTTTCGGTTTGTGCAATTGTCAATCAAGGTGCTTGTTTGTGAAAAGGGAATACTAAAGATGCACCTCAAGCAGTAAGACTCTGGTGTGCGGAAGCTATGAACACCATGATCAAGGGGAGGCAACAAATGGAAAGATAAGGGGTAGATGGGTGTAAGTTTCGATGAGACTGTGAGGGAAGCCGAGGAAGAGAGTGGTTGTACAATGGTAGGAGCAAGTTTCCGAGTAGAGAAGAGGAAAAGGATAGGGGAATATCCTGCTGCAATCAAAATGCAAGATAGTGAAGGAAAACCACATGGGACGAAGCGTCCCTATAGCGATGAACAGGACTAGCAGACCTAGGCTACGCCCAAGGTAGTAGCATGGTCAAACCACAGTAGCAACATGTCCACACCTCTACACACTACTCCACCATCAAGAAATATATGCAATCTATGTTGACGTGTCCGACATGCCAAGCAACATCTAGTAGTAAAGCAACATCTGCAAGAATAAGGTCTAGGATGGTGGGAGACGATATGAAACTACCTATGTTCCATCAAAATGGCACTAATGACCTAGAATAGTATTGTTTTTTATGTGAGGAAATATGTACTTCTAGACAGACTACCGATAGGGATGTAAAGAAAGGCCAATTAGCGACCACACTTCAGGGTCATGCGCTCGACTGGTACATGAGATTCATACAAGTCCTGTAGGGGACTACGATGAAAACTTTGGATGAGATTCGGAAGGGGCTACTTAAAGAATTCAAGAAACCAAAATCTGAAGCACAGTACATTACAGAACTAAAGGAAATCAAGCAATTCCCTAATGAGATGGTTTGGGACTTTGATCAGAGGTTTAAGACACTGATGGAATAGGTCAGCTTCGATATGAGTGACGTCCACAATAAATAATGGTTTATTGCGGCACTGGTCCCTCATATCCATCACCCATTAATGCAGCAAAAGATCGCGATGTAGAGCGAGGCTCTCGAAATTGCGATGAAGCTAGAAAATTCACCTATTGGAGAAACTATTGTCAGCATGAACCAAATCCAAGTGTAGCTGGTGAACCTAACAATTCAATTGCAAGATATCAAGAAGGAGAAAGATGAACATGACGAATTGTGGTGCACTCGGTGTCATGTTGATGGATACACGAAATATACTTATCCTTCTTTTCAGAATTATCTACTCTCAGGAGCGCCGAACCCGTTGAAGATTGTACCTACATGGAGAAAATGGTTACAAAGCCAGCAAGCTTATATTGCACCTTCTGTCGCTCAGTTGGGCATAAGGATAAGGACTATTGAGCCTATGATATGCTTCAAGAGAAGACCTATGATGCATATTTTGTGAAAGGAGAAGATCCTCACATGGTGCAGTAGTCATAGGTGATACATCCGCCACCTCAAGTCTAGTATACACCGCCACCATAGATGCAGTTGATTCTGTCACGACTCACAACCACAAATGCAGGTTGCACCTCAACCGCAATTTGTGTCGAGACTGCAGTACACTCAGACCCCAATGGCTCTGCCACAGCAGCAGTATGTCCAAGTAGTGCACTATGTTCAGCAGCAACTAAATCCCCCACAACAATAAATGGTGTATCCCTAGTATCAATAGCAAGTAGCTCAACCACAATATCAACATCAAGGAGGATACCGCGAAGGCTTCAGAGTCAAGGGAAGAGGAGGTTTTGGGCATGGAGGAGGAAGAGGTCGTGCATCAATCTAGTGTTATAATTGTGGGACCTTTGGCCACTATCAGAGATATTGTCCCCATTTACAATGTGTATATTGCGCAGTGAATGATCATACTATTGAAAATTTTCCTCAGTTAATTGTGAGATGGAAGGCTGACAATGTTCCTTTATTACAGAATCAAAATCAGGTCCATGCACATAATCAAATACAGAATTAGTATCAACTACAGAATCAAGGCCATCCCCAAATTCCAGTACAAAATCAAAATATCAAACAGCCTGTGAACCCACCGGTGAACCAGAATCCACCACCGAATCAGCCTCCACTGTAGAACCAAAATCAAGGATTGACAGTTGCGACCATCCTAGTAGAACCGTGGACATAATATGTTGATGTCAGAATTGTTACTCGAGGAGGAGCGACGACTGGAGAAGATGAACTGCAACTACAAGTGCAATTGGTTAGCAAGAAGAAAGCATAATTTGATATCACAACCTAGAGAGAGACCTTTTTCAAAGCTTGTGAGGCGCTTGGAAGAAATCCTGGTAAGACACCTATTTTTGGCATGCCTTCTGCTTTTGATTCTTTTCTAGAAGTTGGACCATCATAGCAGTATGGTACCTTAAAATAGTTTTTCAAGAGTCGTTTATCCTTGGTGAAAGATCGTGATGCTCTGGTTGAGATCAAGAAGTTGTTGCACCGGCTGGATAGAGAATTACAGGACTCTGTAGTAAATTCTTTACAGAAGAAAAAGACAGGAAAGGAAATGTGTATGAACATCCAGATTGGGGACTACAAAGTCGATTCAGTTATTCTAGATCTTGGGTCAGATGTGAACATCTTGATGAAACATACATGGCAGATGGGGGAGCCAAATCTTGGTTGGTTCCCAGTGCAGCTGAGATTGGCTAATCAGGCCAAAGTTCAATCAATCAGTCGAGTGTCAAATTTGGTTGTAGATGTTGAAGGTATGAGGACTTGTGTTGATTTCGATGTAATCAAATTCATTGATGGAGGGGGTTCCTATCCCATTCTACTATGGATTGGATGGGCCAATGACAGCATGGCTATGATAAATTTTAAGAAGTGGATGATGAGATTTGATATCCATTATATCCGAGTCATTGCCCCAATGGATCCAAATGAAAGAAGGAGATATATTGAACCAGTCAAAGATGAAGTCATGAGAGGATGGAATCACATTTACAATATCTCTAAGTACTAAATCCATCCTACTGCAGACAGAGAACTAGATCTCTATGTCCTCTGATTCTGATGACGCGTTGGAAAATTGGCAGAACCGGTTGCATAAGGTATCACTCAAAAAATGCGGGCTGATCATGCAGTCGTTGCACCATGTCGCGACTGAGATCATTGAGTTTCCGATATATGAAGGACTACCAAAACTATATGGTTTCCTCAAGGAATTTGAAGCGAGGGTATCTGATCCTCAGCACTTGTTGTCATTAGAAGAAGCATTGAAGGCCACTCTAACACGCTGGTGGGAAGTTCATAAGGAGACCATTTATGAATGGGCATAGTGTTGATGGTTAATGATCATCTGCTTCAAAGATCTGGAGGTATATCACACTAGGATATATGATGGGAAGAATAACCCATGTATTCATCTAAGGGAATGCTAGAAACTATTGGAATCACGACCCAAGGATGAGTGGGTCCATGCTTTTATTCACACATTGGATGAAATGCCAAGGTTTTGGTATATAGCATCTGAGTTGCGTAGAGAAATTACCATTTGGGCGGAGCTAATTGTTTGCTTTGCAAATACCTTTGGCTTCGTAGATGTTAACGAAGAGGTTAACAATGCATTACAAATCATTCAGGATGTAGTTTTGAAAGTGGTCCCAGTCTCATATCCTATGGACCCACATGCGCATTGCCACATGCAATCAATGATGGAATGCTACAACCTCTCTGCCGAGCCGGAAGATGATGATGAGTTGTGAAACATTAATATCCTAGAAACTGAAGGAAATCAGGATGTCACAGCACCAGATGTGTTGACGGATCCCATGACTCAACCACTGAAGATTAAGAAAGTTAACATTAGGACGGAGGAGAATCCAAAATTCTCCAATATTGGGGACTATTGGGACAAGGAAACTATGGGAAAGATCACAGATCTATTGCATGAGTTTCAAGATTTGTTCCCAACAAAATTCTCAGAAATGAAGGGGATATTGGGTGACCTAGGGGAAATGAAAATCCCTTTAAAACCAGATGCAAAACTAGTGTGACAGATTCCATACCATTTGAATCTGTGATATAAAGAATGGGTCAAGGCTGAACTTGATCAGATGTTAGATGCAGGGATTATTGAGCCTGTTGAAGAATTAGAATGGATAAGTCCTATGGTGGTTCAAGATAAAAATACTAGGGAAATACGAATCTGTATCGATCTAAGGAAGTTTAATGATGCTTGCATGCATGACTCCTTTCTGACACCTTTCATAGATGAGGTTCTTGAGGGAGTAGGTGGTCAAGAAATGTATTCCTTCATAGATGTATTTTTTGGGTATCGCCAGATCCGTATTGCAAAGGAAGACCGCCACAAAGCCACATTTGTCACCGAATGGGGTTGCTTTCAGTACACAATAATTCCCTTCGGGATGAAGAACACACCTGTGGCATTCTCTCAAGTTGTTATCGTTGCATTTAAATAATTTATTCAGAAGTTTTTGTAAGTATATATGGATGACTGGACATTCTACGGATTGATCAAGGATCACTTGGAAAACCTACGCTTAATGCTAGAGAGGTGTCGCCAGCACCAAATCGCATTGAATTCAAAGAAGTGCATCTTTTGTGCGCCATTTGGGATACTATTGGGACATATCGTTTGTAAGCAGGGGATTTTGGTTGATCCTGCAAATATTGTGCTCATTCTGAGCATGCCTCCACCTAGTAATACGAAGATCCTTCACGCGACACTGGGGCATACTGGGTACTATCGCAATTTTATTTGTGGTTATGCTACGATTACCACGCCCATGGAGAAACTATTAAAGAAGGATGCCACATTCATATGGTGCTAGGAATGTCAAATTAGCTTTGATACATTGAAGGCCAAGATGGCTTCAGCACCCACACTTGTGTTCCTCGATTGGACCAAGGATCTTCACGTCCATGTCAATGCCTCGTCCATTGCATTGGGAGTGGTACTCGCGTAGCCAGGAGAAGGAGATATGGATCATCCAATCACCTTTGCTAGCAGAAAGCTATCCTTTACAAAGAAGAATTATACGACCACAGAAAGAGAGGGGTTGGCGATGGTATATGAGTTGCAGAAATTCAGGCATTATCTCTTGGGTGATCACTTCAAGATGTTCACTAACCATTCAGCTTTCAAGTATCTGGTCAATAATCCTATTTTGGGGAAGAATATGTGTCATTGGCTACTTCTCTTTCAGGAATTTGATTTCAAAATAATTGTGAAACCAAGATGCTTGAATGTTGGTCCTGATCATATGTCCCACTTTGAGATAGGTGAAGAGCCCACCAATATTGATGATGGATATCCGTATGCACAGTTGTTTCGAGTTGATATTGCAGATGACCATTATGCACTGATAATTTAGTTCTTGGAAACCGGAGTTGGACCAGAGGAGACGACAACCAATCACAATAAGCAATTGGTAGTGAAGGCTTCAGATTTCTAGCTGATCATGGGACATTTATACAAGCTTGGACTTGATGAGATCCTGCGACAGTGTGTTCTACCTCATGAACAAGGGAAAATTATAGAAGAAGCACATGTAGGAGTTGCGGGTGGACATTATGGAGGAAGCGTTACCATGCATAAGGTACTGTGCACTGGAATATGGTGGCCTACATTGCATAGTGATGCTACAGGCTATGCGCGGAGTTCTGATTCCTATCAATGTGTCAAGAAACCATTGCGATGAGATTAGATGCCACTCGTACCGTAGGTAACTTTACAACCTTTTGAAATTTGAGAGGTGGACTTTGTGGGTCCAATCAACCCACCAGGGAAGCGAATCAGTGCTCGGTGCATCATCACAGCAACTAACTATCTGACAAGGTGGGAAGAGGCCGCACCAATTGTGGATTTCCCCACTACGATAGTAGCAAAGTTCATCTTTGAAAACATCATGACGTAGTTCGGATGCTCTAGGATATTGATGAGTGACCAAGGTAGCCACTTTATGAACTACATAGTAAAAGCACTAAAAGAGGAGTTGTAGGTACAGCACAAGAAAAGTACCCCATATCATCCACGTGAAAATGGAACTGTAGAAGCGTTCAATAAAATATTGGAAACTGCACTGAAAAAGGTATGTAATGCTAAATGGGATGGCTGGGATTTAAAGATCCCTGCAGTACTGTGGGCATATCACACCACTTGTAAGAGGCTCACAGGGCAGACGCCATTCAAACAGGTATATGGGCAAGAGGTAGTTATGCCTATGGAGTACATTGTTCCTAGTCTGCGCACCACCGAAATAACTGGTATGGGCACTAAAGAGGCACTTGAGGAGTGATCAATGCAGCTACTTCAACTAGAAGAGGACTGCTTGATCACAAGCTTCAAGCAGCGTGTCAAGAAGGATTGCCAAAGGAGTGGCATGATCACAACATTAAAAGCAAACAATTTTCTCAAGGAAATTTGGTGATGTTATACAACAAAAAGTTCATAAAGCATCCAGGTAAGTTACAACTACATTGGATAGGCTAGTATCGTGTTCATTCAATTACTTCTAGGGGTGTAGTTCAGTTGCAGCAGTTAGATTCGGATGTTTCTGAAGCTTGTAAATGGTAGCCGCTTGAAGCCCTGTAAGACAGGGGTGGAAGGGCGCATTATTTCAAGCACTGTGCAATGAAAAAAAATGGTCCCACAAGACGGGGTCGTATTCGGTTAAAGGGTAGGTGAGTCAGCATAAAATAGCTAGTTAGCCTTAGAAAATGGGTTCGTCGGGCCAAGGGGGTGCGACAGACAAAACATTGTGGGTCAGCAGGAGACTGCGCTGAGGAAAGAGGGATACACCAAGGTGGTCCGCTGGACCAAGGTTGTGCGACATGAAAAGATGGCGTGTCCATAGGAGGCTACACTAAGAAGATAGGGCCACGACATGAAAAAGGGACAGGATTTCCAAGAATATAAAGAGTAGCTCGCAGTGTACAGGAGACTCCGTGACAATGACCAGATATCACGTCAGTACTCAATTACGGCTATCAAAGAAGGAAATGACGGCATGGCTGATGTCATAAGTTAATGATAGAAAAACTTAAAGGAAAGGTCGCAGAATTGATGGTGTACTTAGTAATCGATGACGCACTTAGCACATGCATGAAGGATCCAGGCATAATGATGCACCCGAGTGATTCATGATGGAATATCAGTCGAAGTTGGTGCTATAAGCTAAGACCCAATAGTTGTATGAAACCCATTAGGAAGTGCTGTACTGAGCAAAGTTGCAAAAGAGTTGGGTTGGGTTGTTGAAGGAAGCTTCGATGAGTAAGGAAGTGGTGGACGAAGGGGCAATGTAGACCTCCCTGGATACAGGGCAGCCTATGAGTGAGAGTGTTGTCTCAATAGAAATTGTTGAACAATTTGTGAGTACGCGGGTTAGTTTGTATGAGATAGAATTATCTGGAGAAGTCATCCTTGGCTATGTTTCTCCCAGTTGTTCTGAGGTGCCTACTCAGACACCCATGAGGAATCTGAAGTGGACCATAATTCCTACTGCATTTAACTAAGTCTGCAAGAACAGGGAACTGGGTCCTTTAGGCAGCGTCAAATGAGCTTGGAAGGACCAAGTGGACAAATGCAGGCTGAGCTTGAATGCAAGGAAGGACCAAGTGGGTAGATGCAGGCTGAGCCTGACTACAAGGAAGGACCAAGTGGCTAGATGTAAGGCTCCAGACTAGGCTAACAGACATTTTTTTGAAGGACAACAACAAATGGAGAATGATGTAGTATTCATAGAAGCTGGAGCAGGATGGCATAGGTCTATAAGTTTTCTTAAATCCATTGCAGTTGACATTGAAGGAAGTATTTATGGCCAAACTGTGTGTCGAAAAATCTAGAAACATTCTCACACTCATGCATATGTGACGGTTTTTGCTCTTCAAGATCGAGGAAGACAGCATGGACAGTTCACGTGGCTCGAGGATGAGCCACAAAACTGTGTTGGGAGCCTATTGGTAGGGTTTTGGGTAAGTGAGTTGCGCAGCACCGTGGAGGTTTTGCAAGCTCATGCGACACCACGCAAACCAAAGATAGCACGACAAGCAGAAAACAAGTCACTTTTGAATGTTTTATGCATATTTGTTGGTACGCGCACCTTAATGACCCTTAAGAGGGATAACTCCACGAGTATGGACTCAAAATAGTCTTAGGGGTGTCAGGGTTAATTTAAAACTCCTTCTTGTAATAAACTCTTGGTTGAAATCCAAGGTTTAGGGCTTTGGGTGCCCATGGTTTAAGACCATGGTTTTGTAAAAATGCGCAGTATAAATAAGCGCTTGAGTAAAGAAGATAGGTTAGGTTTTATGATGAAAGAAAGATTAAGGCGAAGCTAAGATTGGTTTTGTAGAAAAAGGTTAAGTCCCAGCTGTGTGCGTGGACGACCTCTGCAGCTGTGTGCGTAGAGGGTTTTTGTAAGAAAGATTGAGGAACGACCTGCAGCTGTGTGCGCAGGGGCCTGCTGCTGTGTGCGCGGACTTTTAAGGACTGAAAGGATCTGCAGCTAAGTGCACAAATCAAACTATGGTTTTGTAGCAAGTTGAATAGAACACAGTTTGTGGACGTAGCCCCTACACTGGGGGTGAACCACGTTATATCCGGTGTTGTGGTTTCTTGTGATTGTTTCGATTTTTGTTTCTTTATGCATTAATAACTGTATACATCTAATACGTAGATCGTTGCTAACATTTAGCTTAGCTGTGAATTCCCTATAG
>LPNX010826048.1:22008-34324 GCA_001517045.1 Pseudotsuga menziesii | reverse complement strand
TCATGCAACAGAAGGTTGCTGACCAACAAGAGGCTCTGGAAATCGCAATGAAACTAGAGACTGCCCCTGTCGGAGATGACTCTGGTATTGCTCAAATCCAAGTGCAGTTAGCTGCGATGGCTCTAGAACTTCGCGAGATGAAAAAGGGAAAACTTGATCGCGAAGAGGTTTGGTGCACGCAATGTCAGACCGAAGGTCACGACAAGGAACGATGCCCTCTGGTAAATAAGTACCTGCAGTCCGGTGCGCCGAACCCGTTTCCACCGCAAGTTCTCTATTGTGAGCTCTGCAGAATGACAGGTCAACACCAACCTGAGAACTGTTACCTGCTGCAAAGGTATGGGCAGGGACCTAAGAACTCCTACTGTAATTTTTGCAAATCTGTATGTCATAATGAGGATGAATGCCGCACCTATGATGCCTACCGAGTGCACACTGAAGGCCCAATTAATGATAGTTACGGTTACCAGGGGGGTGCCTCTGGACGAGGTACTTCTGGAGGCCGTGGAGGCATGGTCGGGCGCGGCCGAAGCCAATTCGTGTGTTACAATTGTAACCAAGCTGGGCATTTGGCTCGTGACTGTCGGAACCCCACTACAACATGTCGGTATTGCCGCGCCGTAGACCATGTGATTGAGCAGTGCCCCCAGTTGATCACTAATATTCAGGCACGACAGACTACCCCTACTCAGAGCCTCCAGATGATTTCTGTGGAGCCTCGCCCTGCGGCAACCATTAATGTCGTTACAAGAAGTGGAGTTACGACACACATCCAAAATACGCCAAACCGACCCGTCGAAGCTCTAGTTCGTAAGGCTCCTGAGAAAATTCCTGCATTTGATATCATCAGAGAGAAAGAGACATTCATGGAGGCCAAGAAGGATTTTGCTGGCCCTAGCCCACCCAGCGCGCCTGCGCAACATCAGTTGCCACCCTGCGACGCATCGCTAGATAAAGTAAGTATACTATCTACCTTTTTGCAAAGTTGCCTCAAACTTTTAAGAAATCAATTTGCTCTGAATGAGCTGCAGAATGTCATCGCTTCCTACGAATCTCTGCAAAGTTGTGGTCAGGACAAAACTGTTCATCGAGTCAGAAGAACCGGTAGGGAAATGTGATTGAATGCTCAGATAGGGGCATATGATATGACCGATGTTATTCTGGACTTGGGGTCTGATGTAAACGTTTTACCCAAACAAACCTGGGAACAAATGGGGAAACCTACCCTTGCCTGGTCCCCTATACAGTTGCGGCTAGCCAACCAATAAAAGATTGTACCTTTAGGAAGATTCCTGGATCTCCAAATAGATATTGACGGAGTCAGCACCTTTGCGGACTTCGAAGTAATTGAGATCATTGATGACAGCAACCCTTACCCGGCCTTGTTAGGAATTGAATGGGCAATGGCAAATGCCGCAGTCATCAACCTAAAGAAGAGATAGATGGTATTCGAAGGGAAAGACTCCAGGTTCGTCCTGCCCCTGGATCCTTCACAAGGGGAACAGTACACAGAGCCACTCCGCTATGAGGATCAAGCTGATGTGGAACCTATATCTACTATCACGGTGCAGGAAGAAGGTTATGCGGATCCTCCAGCCGCAGGGTGGGAGTCTGGTAGCTCCTGTATGACGGACTCTAAAGATGAATTAGAAAGTTGGCAACACCGATTATCTGAGCACCATAGGGGCAGCAATGCCTGCCTTACCAAGTCTCTCAGATGGGTCGACTCACAAACCAGAACTATACTTGTGTATGATGGGTCGACAGATCCTGAACCATTTATTGCACAATTATCGGATCAGATACTTGACCTACAGAAAATGAAGGCCCTAGAGTCAGCATTCAGAGCCACAGCTGTCAGATGGTGGACGAGCCATAAGAAGCAGATCCCTACCTGGAAAGCATGTCAGAAGCTCCTTCGCCTGAGATTCTCAGACCAATCGGCAAAGGCGCGAAGCAAGTTTGATGGGAAAACTTGTCCCCAGGACCACTTAAGCAAATGCTACGAGGCATGGAAGTATGTACCTCAGGATGAGTGGGTACATAGATTTGTGCACATGCTGGGACCACTAGCGAAGAACTGGTATGCGAAGGCTGAACTTTGCCAAGACACTGTAAGTTGGGACTGTCTTGTTCATAGATTTATCCATACTTTCTCTAATAATGATGTCTGTCCAGCCCTTGATGCAGCTATCAGGATCATCCACACTAAGGTATTTAATGAACAAGAAGTGACAGAAAATTGCCCTGATTGGGCCACACAAGAATCCCTCGCAGTCGAATGTTATAACTTCACAGTCGACGAGGAGAAGGACCCGTGCCGTCTTGATATCCTTGAGTCAGAAGGATACTGCGATGTGCATGGACCAGCAGTCGAAGTTCCCGAAGTGACGCAGCCCTTGAAAACGCGCACAGTTAACATTGGATCCGAGGAACAGCCTAAGTTTGCTACCATTGGCGACTATTGGGATGACGAGATGGTCAGCAAGGTAACTCAACTTCTCCATGAATACCAATATCTTTTTCCGAAAAAGTTCTCTGAAATGAAAGGTATCTTGGGAGATATCGGAGTAATGAAGATCCCCCTGAAGCCTGATGCAAAGCCTGTGAAGCAGCACCCTTATAGATTGAATCCAAAATACAAGGAAAAGGTTAAGCTAGAGTTGGATAAGATGCTTGCTGCAGGAATAATTGAACCTGTTGAAGAATCTGAGTGGGTCATCCCTATGGTCGTCCAGGAGAAAAAGACTAAGGGTGAAATCCGAATCTGTGTCGATCTAAGGAAACTCAATGACGCCTGTCTGCACGACCCTTTTCCCACTCCCTTTACAGATGAAGTGCTCGACAATGTCGGATATCAAGAAGTATACTCTTTTACTGATGGGTTTTCGGGCTACCATCAGATCCGAATTGCTCCAGAGGACCGTCACAAGACAACCTTTGCTACTGAAATGGGATCCTTCCAGTATACTGTCATGCCCTTCGGGCTGAAGAATGCACCTGCCATATTTTCGCGAGTGGTCATCTCCGTGTTTAAGGAATACATACACAAATTCCTAGAAGTTTACTTTGATGATTGGACTATTTTTGGACTAGTAAAAGACCATATAACTAGTTTGAGACTTATGTTGGACAAATGAAAACAGCACCAAATCTCCTTGAACCTGAAAAAGTGCATTTTCTGTGCACCCTTTGGCATTCTACTTGGTCATGTGGTATGTAAGCAGGGATTGATGATGGACCCGGCGAAGATTGCTATTATTGTGAACCTGCCACCTCCGAAGTCCGTCAAACAACTTCGCACAACGCTGGGTCACACCGGTTACTACAGGAAATTCATCCAAGGATATGCCAAGATTACTGCCCCAATGGAAAGGCAGCTAAAGAAGGATATTAAGTTCGAATGGACGCCAGAATGCCAAGCAAGCCTCGACATTCTGAAAGAAAAAATGGTCACTGCCCCTATCCTAGTATTCCCTGACTGGAACAAGGAGTTTCATGTGCATGTTGATGCATGCTCTATTGCTTTAGGTACTGTGCTCGCACAGCCAGGCACAGGTAATATCAATCACCCTATCTCTTTTGCCAGCAGAAATTTATCTATAGCAGAGAAAAATTATACTACGACAGAACGCGAAGGCCTTGCTATGGTATATGCATTACAAAAATTTTGACATTATCTGCTAGGATCTCATTTTAAGATGTTTACTGACCATTCTGCTTTGAAGTACTTGGTTAACAAACCTGTGCTAGGTGGAAGAATATGCAGATGGTTAATTCTATTCCAAGAATATGATTTTGAGATCATTGTTAAGCCTGGAAGACTTAACCTAGGACCTGACCACTTGTCGAGGCTCGAGTCAGGCGAAGAACCTACCAAAATGGACGAAGGCCTCCCCGATGCACAATTATTTGCTATACAGATAGTTGATGAATATTTCCAGGATATTGCTCAGTATTTGTCTACAGGTATCCCCCCTTCAGAGATGACCACACAACAGAAGAAGCAGTTGGTGGTTCGAGCCGCGGATTTCACTTTAATAGCAGGGCAGCCGTATAAAATGGGACCAGATGAGATACTGCGTAGATGTGTTTTGGAACACGAAAAACCTCTAATATTGGCGGAAGCACACTCTGGTGCAGCAGGAGGTCACTATGCAGGCAAAGCCACAGCGCAGAAGATTTTGACAACCGGTTTATGGTGGCCCACACTTCACAAAGATGCAAGAGAATATTGCCACAGCTGCGACATATGTCAGAGGACATGTAAACCATCTAGGAGGGATGAAATGCCCCTAGCTCCGCAAATAACATTGCAAGCCTTTGAAAAATGGGCCATTGACTTCGTTGGTCCTATCAACCCCCCTGCGAAAAAATCAGGAGCTAGATACATCATTACAGCAACTGATTATCTTACCCGTTGGGCCGAAGCTCAACTAGTCAAGACCTGTAGAGCTGCTACTGCTGCGAAGTTCATCTTCAACAACATCTTATCCAGATTTGGGTGTCCCAAAGTTCTTATGAGTGATCAGGGATCACATTTCCTGAACAGGACTATTGAAGTATTGACTGAAGAATTTCAGGTGTATCATCAAAAGAGTACCGCATATCACCCACAAGCAAATGGGACTGTCGAAGCTTTTAACAAAATCCTTGAGAATGCCTTGACAAAGGTTTGTAACGCTAACAGGAATGATTGGGATCTTCGAATTCCAGCAGTGCTATGGGCTTACAGAACTACTTGCAAGAAGTTGACAGGCCATACACCTTTTCGACTAGTTTATGGGCAAGAAGCTGTCATGCCCATGGAATACATTGTTCCCAGCCTCCAGATATCTGCTTTCACTGAGATGGATGACCCAGCCATAATCACAGAGAGACTGAAACAGATATTAGAACTTGAAGAGGATAGATTTGTCGCAGGCTTCCAACAACAGGTGCAGAAAGCTTGAGAAAAAGCGTGGCATGACAGACACATGAAGAAGAAACATTTTCAGCAGGGTGATCTTGTGCTCCTTTATGACAGCAAATTCATGAAGTTCCCTGGAAAGTTTAAGACACATTGGAAAGGACCGTATATAGTATAGAAAGTTACTGACGGGGGCGCAGTCCAACTAGCCAAGTTAAATCGTGAGATTTTCCCCTCTATGATAAATGGGAGCTGTTTAAAAAAGTACACGGACAGGCCAGGTACTCAGAACAGGAGGTAGCACCAACCAAAAAAAAAAAGTAAAGATACTTGTCGCGCTATGGATTATCGTAGTCTGTTTTGTCTGCAAGATGCGAGGCTACAAGTTGGTCGTAGGTCGCAGGGTCAGGTTGTGTCGAAGTCGAAGGTTGTCAAGGTGTGTCGCAGCCCAAAATATGACGGATGGGACATACTGCATTCGGCGGCGCTGGCACGAGAGTTCCTTTCATTACTGGTCATAATGAGATTTTGGGAAAATCTAGCGCTATGTGGAGCAGATTTCTGGAACTTCGTCAGATTTGGCATCATTGCTGCACCATGATGACAAATTCCACCTCGGGATTCTATAAGGAGCCATCTTGACTTATGTTTCTGCCTGAAGCACATCTGTGACATATTCAACCCGAACTATGTCGAACGACTGTAACGTTCAGGTGCTAGTACGGGAAGTAAGGGACAGAGGTCTGTAGCACCTTCTAAGTGCCCCGCCAGCACAGCTCTACTTGGCTAAGTACATCGATAGGCAGAATTTTGCTCTAAATTTGTAAAGACGGCCAGGAGTTTGCTCTAACGTAGAGAAACCAAGGGCGTGAGGCCTCGCAGAAAGACTCAGGGGAATCCCGCCAAGCAGTCTTTCGGCATAACAGAACCATGCCAGCTATACTCCTCCAACAATGGGACACGCAATCCCAGGGGACCCAAATTCGTGGATGGTTAGGTATCGGCCATCGGAGTGAAGGATGGTGTTGCAGGGGGTCGCGACGGCCTTCATCAGTAAAACTTCTGCAAAGGACAGAAGTACGCAGCCGGCAGCAGCATGGAGAGCTTCAACAAGCAGTACACTATGTCTCATCAGTGAAATTCTGCCACCAGAGAAGCTGAAGGGTGTCCCGGGACGGGCCACTGGTGAGTCTTAGGGGCCTGTTGGTACGCGCACCTTAATGACCCTTAAGAGGGATAAGTCCGCGAGTATGGACTCAAAATAGTCTTAGGGGTGTCAGGGTTAAGTTAAAACTCCTTCTTGTAATAAACTCTTGGTTGAAATTCAGGGTTTAGGGCTTTGGGTGCCCATGGTTTAAGACCATGGTTTTGTAAAAATGCGCAGTATAAATAAGCACTTGAGTAAAGAAGATAGGTTAGGTTTTATGATGAAAGAAAGATTAAGGCAAAGCTAAGATTGGTTTTGTAGAAAAAGGTGAAGTCCCAGCTATGTGTGTGGACGACCTCTACAGCTGTGTGCGCAGAGGGTTTTTGTACGAAAGATTGAGGAACGACCTGCAGCTGTGTGCGCAGGGGCCTGCTGCTGTGTGCGCGGCCTTTTGAGGACTGGAAGGATCTGCAGCTGAGTGCGCAGATCAAACTGTGGTTTTGTAGCAAGTTGAATAGAACACAGTTTGTGGACATAGCCCCTACACTGGGGGTGAACCACGTTATATCCGGTGTTGTGGTTTCTTGTGATTGTTTCGATTTCTGTTTCTTTATGCATTAATAACTGTATACATCTAATAAGTAGATCGTTGCTAACATTTAGCTTCGCTGTGAATTCCCTGTAGTGGGTTCAGCAAGTCACGACTGTTTATTTATTTGCGAAGTTGTATGTGAATGAATGGTAAAGCTTGTAATTGTTGTTTAATAAGGTTATTAAAAGGCTAAGGTACAGTAATCCCCCTCTCTGCTTGCAGAAACCTGATTCTGCGGCGCCCCCATAGTGGTTTCGGGTGAGAATGAAACCTGCGCGCAGGTTGTTGCCGAAAGGGCCAACTCTGTGGGTCTTTTGTTGGTGCGCATTAAAGGATTAAACCCAGGTCTTCCCTATTAACCAACAATATTTTGTAGTGGTTGACCACATTTTGTGGATATAGGTCATTAATGGTTAAATAAGTTAGAATTTAGTTAGAACTAGACCTTGAATGTAAAGGTGCAATCCTATATATAGATTAGAATTGCAATTGAAAAGGAGAGGGATAGAGATATAGACATATGGAGAGACACACGAAATTGTGATCTAGGAGCAACTCTATGGATTGATCTTTCTCTCGCTATCAGTGGAGAAAAAAAACTGTTGTTTTGGATCTGTTGCAATGGAAGTAATATGATGTGATGGATATTTGAGCTGAATCACTGTCATCCTTGTTCCCTGTCATATGTTTCGATGTCTTTCCTGTCTTTATATACTACTATGGTCCTATTTTATGCATGAGGAATGCAATACTACTGCGATGTCTTTTTTCATCTTTAATTACTGTGATGGTTCGGTTTTATGAATGATGAATGCCATACTACTACTGCGATCTGTTAGATCTATGATTGAAAAGATAGATCTATGATCAATACTATGATATCTGATAGATGGTTTTGCTAGATTTGATAGTTATGTTGATAAATATATGATGCCCCAATCCTCCTCCTTCCTGCTATAAATGTGGTTCTGTCGGTTCTCCCTTAAACATCTTGGATGAGGCTTCATCTTCTTTGTGGGTACTGCCGAGCAGGGTAAAACCTATCTGGGTCGTTGCTCAGAAAGATTGCGCTAGTTGAGCGTCGTCAGAGTGAGAAATGCAATACTACTGTGATGTCTTTTTTCGTCTTTAATTACTGTGATGGTTCTATTTAATGAATGATGAATGCCATAATGCTGCTATGATCTGTTAGATCTCTGATTGAAAAGATAGATCTATGATGAATACTACGATATATGATAGATGGTTTTGCTAGATCTGATAGTTATGTTGATAAATATATGATGCCTCAATCCTCCTCCTTCATGCTGTAAACATGGTTCCACCAGTTCTCCCTTGAACATATCGGATGAGGCTTCATCTGCTCTGCGGGCGTTGCTGAGCAGGATAAAACCTATCTGGGCCGATGCTTAGGGATATCACACTGGTTGGGCATCATCAGAGTGAGAAACCCTATCGACGAGGCTTTGTTGGTGGGTTTTCGTGTTGGGGCTCGAACCTTGAAGGTCCTTAATTTTGGCAACTCCATGGTTTTGGTACGAAGCTTGTAAGCAGAGTTGCAGTACAAAATAGTCTTAGGGGTTTTGGGGTTGGGTCGAAGCCCCTCTTTTTGTAAATGTCCCATGGTTTTTAAGCCCATGGTATTGTAATAGTGCACTTGTATAAATAGGAACTTATGTAAAGGAGTCAAAAAGACGATTTTTGTTATGATATGATGTGATGTGAAGAAGGCTAAGGTCTATTTTTGGGTTTAAGGTTAAGTCCCAGCTGAGTGCGCAGAGGGTTTTGGTAGAAAGGTTCTGTAGCTAAGTGCATAGTTTTGGATTGTTGAGAAGGTTCTGTAGCTGAGTGCATAGATCAAAACTGTTGTTTTGTAAAGTGTTGAATATAAACGCAGTTCTTTGGACGTAGCCCCTACATCAGGGGTGAACCACATACATCTTGTGTTGTGGTGGTTCTTTTTACTTTTTTTCCTGTTATGTTTTTATGCATTTGATAAGTAGGTGAATGATAAGTAAGATATATTGCTAAGTACTAACTTCGTTGTGAATTCCCAGTAAACGGTTAAGCAAGAAACTGTCTTTTTATCTAAACTGTGAAGCTATTTAAGTGAATGTCAAAGCTCTGTATTGCATAATTATTCTTTGTTAAGGCTAAAGGTACAGTAATATCCCTCTTTCACCTGCAAAAACCTGATTTTACGGCAACCCATAGTTGTTTCGGGTGAGACTGCAACCTGTTCGCAAGTTGTTGCCGAAAGGGCCAACACTGTGGGTCTGTTTGTTGGTGCGAATATAAAAGCATAAGAACCCGGGTCTGCCCTTAGCCCAACAAATTGGTTCCATTGCCAGTTGAACCAGTATCTGCTTCAAGAGGGATTTACGTCGTACCTGGAGGGACATGTTTTGGAGGCCCTCAGTAAAAGAAATCAGTGATTGGGTTGGAGATACTTATCTGAAATTTGCTGAACAAGAGAATAAGGACCCTCGTCGTAGCTCAGACGACTTCTTGCAAAGGTACGTTTTTACTGATATTTATGAAATTTTATTTGCTAGTATCCACATAGAATTGCACCAGTGGTTATCCAGGTTGACAGAAAGAAAGACAAACTTCAAAGAAGATCAGTCTCCTGACTGGACCCCAGAAAGAATTAAGCTATTGAAAAGTACGAGCAACCCGGTATCAAGAGTTGTTGACTTCTGGACAACACGAACCCTTGAAGCATTTGTGACGAAGTTCGCCATCGACACACATACTTCTTTCAGTGAAGTAGAAAGAGAGTTTTTCAAAGTACCAAGGGGTAAGTACCTGAATTCATTAAGTCTAAAAATTAAAATGCTCTTGGCTGAGAAAGGCATATTGCTTATCCAATTAGATTGCTAGATTTATTGCTACTAACTTATGTTTGGAAGCGAAAGTGACTTCGACGAGAAAAGTGGTTTGTTTCGCAATGGTAAAATATACAAGAAAACTCTTGGATCCTATAGCCTAGGCCAGAATACCGATTATAGCTCATTAAGTCCCGAAGAATCTGAAGAAACCCCTTTTGTTAAAAACCCTTCTATAACTCCGCAGTGAAGATCTGTTATCCCTGAGAACCCTTCGCATTATGAAAGTAACCCTAGCCCAAGTAGTCTTGTCGCAGGTCAGTATACCGTAGTAAGTTCCCTTCCTCCTGTTACCAGTTTCCCTCCTCCTCCCCCTCCTCCCCCCCCCTCAATTCACTATGGCCCATATGAATGATGATATCAAGCTCCCAATTTTTAAAGGAACTGGATCAGAGGATCCAGAGTAGTTTTGGTTCTTATGCAAAGCTGTTTGGACTGCTAAGAATATTGTGGATCAAAATACAAGAACAACGCAGTTGGTCACCCTTTTCAGAGACCGATCTTTGACCTAGTTTATGAATTTTTTCAGTACTCAGAACTATATCTTGGCTGATATTAAAAAATCAATGATCAAAGAATTCAAGAAGCCTAAATCGGAGTCACAGTGTATAATTGAACTAAAAGAAATTCAGCAGAAGCGAGGTGAATCAGTTTGGGACTTTGATCAGAGGTTCAAGGTTCTGTTGGATCAAGTTAACTTCACTATTGGACCAGAACATAATAAAGAATGGTTCATTGCAACACTATTGCCTCATATCAGGACTCCACTTATGCAACAGAAGGTTGCTAATCAGCAAGATTAATTGGAAATTGCTATGAAACTTGAAACAGCTCCTGTTGGAGATAATTCTGGAATAGCCTAGATATAGGCACAGTTAGCAGAAATGGATTTGTAGCTTCGCGACATGAAAAAAGGGAAATCTATTCGATAAGAGGTTTGGTGTACATGATGTAAGACAGAAGTTCATGACAAAGAACAGTGTCCTGCATTAAGAAATTATTTGAATACTGGTGCATCAAACCCATTTAACCCTAATGTCCTATATTGTGAGATATGTAGAACAACTGGCCAGCATTGACCTAAAGATTGCTATCTGCTGCAGAGATATGTTCAAGTACCTAAGAATCCCTACTGCAAGTTCTATAAGTCAGTTGGACACAACAAATATGAATGTTGCAGCTTTGACCTCATGAGAGAGCAAGCCTATGATGCTTATAGGGTACAACCCGATGCACAAGGAAATGATGGATATGGTTACCATGGTAGTACACCAGGTCGAGGGAATTTCAGAGGTCGTGGTCGTGGTGGTATGCCTGGAAGAGGACGAGGCCAGGTTATTTGCTATAACTGTAATTAGGCAGGACATGTAGCTAGAGACTGTCAGAACCCAACTACGACATGTCGATATTGCAAAGTAGTCGATCATGTGATTGAGTAATGCCCACAGTTGATAGCCAAGATACAAGAAAGAAATAGAATTCCTACTCGGAATATTCAAATGATTGTTGTAGAGAAAAGACCTGTCCTAGCCATTAACGTTGTTACAAGGAGTGGAACTATGGCGCAAGTGCAGAATAAGGGGAAACAACCTGACGAGACTTGGGTCCGTAAGACCCCAGAGAAAATCCCAGCCTTCGATGTTGGAAGATAAAAAGGAACATTTATGGAAGCTAAAAAATACTTTGCTAGTTCGAGAACATCAGTAGCAACTATGCAACAGCATCAACAGTAGTTACAGTTTCAAGAAGCTTCGTCGGATCAAGTAAGTACACTGACATCATTTTTACAGAGTCGTATGAAGCTATTAAGAAATCAGAATGCTTTGAATGAGTTACAGAAATTTATTTAGTCTTGCGAACCTCAGCGAAGCTCTGATAAAGGAAAAACTGTTAATATAGTTAGAAGGACTGGAAGAGAAATGAGATTGCATGCTCAGATAGGAGATTATGACATAACTGATATCATTTTAGACCTAGGATCAGAAGTGAATGTCCTAACTAAGCAGACATGGGAACAAATGGAAAAACCTACACTTGAATGGTCCCCTATACAGTTGAGATTAGCCAATCAGCAGAATATTGTGCCCTTGGGGAGATTCCCTAGTGTACCAGTGGATATTGATGGATTCAGTACCTTAATAGATTTTGAAGTCATTGAAATAATTGATGATAGAAACCCCTATCCAGCCTTGCTAGGAATTGAATGGGAAATAGACAATTATGCAATAATCAACCTTAAGAATAGATGATGACTTTTGAAGGAAAAGGCTTTAGAGTCATAGTACCATTTGACCCTTCTCAAGGAGAAAGGTATACAGAGCCAGTCAGAGATGAAGATCAGGATGTTTTAGATCATATTTACAACATCACAACTAAAGAAGAAGACTATGTTAACCCTACTGCTGAAGGTATAATGGATTGGCAGTGTGACAGTTCTTGCATGACTAATTCAAACGAAGGCCTAGAGAATTGGCAGAATCAACTTTATGAGCTACATGGACATCGGTGTGCAATAATTACCAAGTCTATCAAATGGGTTGGTTCATGGCCAAGAATTTTACCTACTTTTGATGGCATGACAGACCCTGAATATTTTATTGTACAATTCTTAGAGCAAGTACCAGATTCATAGAAAATGGAGACTCTAGACTCAGTATTCAGAGCCATAGCTGCCAGATGGTGGAATGGTCATAAAAAGTATATTCATAGTTGGAGAGCTTGCCAAAAGTTTCTTCACCTAAGATTCATGGATCAACCTCAGGAGGTACGAAGCAGATTTA
>LPNX010826048.1:0-21602 GCA_001517045.1 Pseudotsuga menziesii | reverse complement strand
CCACAGCACTTTCTCCAACAGGCAAACTACAATTCTTTATTGCAAAAAGGAAATAGTTCTTCTTTACAATAGGTCATCCAGTGTTACTGGGAAAAAGCCCCGTTTTCATCGAGCTTCCCATTATTTAAACAACCACTCCCCCTCTCTCGGTTCCCTCTACGCGTCTTTTCAATGCCCTTGACGATTCAGTTTCTTTCCTGGTCGTTTCACCTTCTCCATCATTTCCACAGGCATTTATTTTCTGACAGTAACCGCTGAAAAGAAAATGTCTCGTCGGCGCCTCGGTCATTCGTTCTCGTTGTCCCTTCCGGCGCGATGTTCTGCTTCAGCGATTCATGAGATGATCTCTGCATACAAACTTGGTGCATTATCCATTGAATTCAGACATTAGGCATCCATAATTTTAAAATTATAATGATATATTCACAACGAGCTAGCCTAGTTCATCCGGGTGAGGAACCGCGGAGGCTCGGAACGGCAACGAAAAGGTAAATCGGCAGTCGGGCAGTTCTTAGATCGGATGAGACAAGGTTCTTACACCGGATGGGAGAAGGCTCCAGGAGCCGCAACGGCGGAGGAGTTCCAGAAGAGGGGGAGCGGAAGCACGGGCGTCGTAGGTGATCGGGTGGTGGCAGGAAGTGGGTCGGAAACAGGAAGGTTCGGTCACCCGCAACGGCGGATGGGACGCGAGTCGGTGGCGGGTGACGAGGTAAAGGAAAAGGTTCGGGTGGCAGTAAAAAAGTCGGATGTCGGGTGACAAGCGGATCGGAGGTCAACTCCTACTCTCTGGCCGCAACGGCGGGCAAACCAAAAACTACAGCCAGCGATTTACACAGCGAATCGGGCGTCGGGTGAAACCTCAGTCGGGTGGAAGGTTTGGTCAGGGAGCCGCAACGGCGGGGGGTGTGGGGGTCGGGAAATTCAGAAAGAGGCCCGGTCCAAAGGGAAGAATTAACAGCGCTAAGGCCCAAATGAGGCCAAAAAACCAAAATTTCGCTAAGGTAAACCTTCACACTCTTAAAAGTGTTAACACCGATCTCACGACTCACATTGAACTGAATGCAACCAGCCAACAAGACGGAACGCTCAACTTTAAAGCAAAGATACTCAAAGACGCCAAAATTTCACCCCTAGATTCAAGTCAATCAAGATAAGGAGGGGTCCCAGAATTTAAGTGAAAAAACTGAAGTTAGGGAAAAGGCTGCGGCAGCAACAGAACCTGTAGCAAAGAATTGGTATGCAGAGGTGGAGCTTCGTCATGGTACTGTAAGTTGGGTTATCCTTATCAATAGTTCTATGCTCATCGATAGTTCTATGCTCACATTTTATATTAATGAGGTTTTCCCTGCTTTGGACGCAGCTATTAGGTTGATCCATACTAAGGTGTTTGATGATAAAGAAATAGCCGAATACCAACCTGATTGGAAGGGACAAGAAGCTAATGCAGTGGAATGCTATAACCTCGCCATTGATGAAGATGATGACCCTCATAACATTAATATTCCTGAGTCAGAAGGACATTGCAAAGTACATGGACCAGTAGTCGAATCACCTGAAGTAACTTAGCCCTTGAAGACAAGGAAAGTAAACATTGGATCAGAAGAAATCCCTAAGTATGCTACCATTGGAGATTATTGGGATGAAGAAATGGTGAGCAAAGTGACTGAACTCCTCCATGAGTATCAGGACCTATTTTTGAAGAAGTTCTCAGAAATGAAAGGTATCCTTGGTGATATAGGAGTGATAAAAATACCTTTGAAAGCTGATGTGAAGCCTATGAAGCAGCGCCCTTATAGGTTGAACCCTAAGTATAAAGAAAAAGTCAGGATGGAGCTAGATAAGATGCTCGCTGCAGGAATCATTGAGCCTGTCGAAGAGTCTGAATGGGTTAGCCCTATGGTGGTACAAGAAAAGAAGACCAAGGGAGGAATCAGAATCTGTGTTGATCTGAGGAAGCTGAATGATGCCTATTTACATTATCCTTTTCCTACTCCCTTTACAAATGAAGTTTTAGACAATGTCAAAGGTCAAGAAGTGTATTCTTCCACTGATGGATTTTCAGGTTACCATCAGATCAGAATTGCTCCAGAGGATTGACATAAAACAACCTTCGCTACAGAAATGGGATCTTTTCAATATACTGTTATGCCCTTTGGATTGAAGAATGCACCTGCTATGTTTTCCAGAGTAGTCATATCTGCATTTAAGGAATTTATTCATAAGTTCTTGGAATTTTACTTGGATGATTGGACTATCTTTCGTTTATTGAAAGATCATATAGCCAGTTTAAGACTTATGCTAGACAAGTGTAGAAAGCATCAGATTTCATTGAACCTGAAGAAGTGTATCTTTTGTGCACCTTTTGGAATTCTGTTAGGTCACATTGTATGCAAGCAAGGATTGATGGTGGATCCTGTGAAGATAGCCATTATTGTGAACTTGCCACCTCCAAAGTCTGTTAAGCAACTTCGCACTACGCTTGGTCATACTGGATATTACAGGAAATTCATTAAAGGATATGCTCAGATTACAGCCCCTATGGAAAAGAAATTGAAGAAAGATATTAAGTTTGCATGGACACCTGAATGTCAGGAAAGCTTGAATATTTTAAAAGAAAAGATGGTAACTGCCCCTATCTTAGTCTTCCCTGACTGGAGTAAGGATTTTCATGTTCATGTCGATGCATCTTCCATTGCTTTAGGTGTAGTATTGGCTCAGTCATGTGAAGGTAATATTGATCACCCTATTGCTTTTGCAAGTAGAAAATTATCCACAGCAGAAAAGAATTATACTACGATAGAACGAGAAGGTCTAGCTATGGTTTATGCCTTGCAGAAATTTCGACATTATTTGTTAGGATTTCATTTTAAGATGTTCACTGACCATTCTTTTTTGAAGTATTTGGTTAACAAGCCTGTGTTAGGTGGAAGGATATGCAGATGTCTGATTTTGTTTCAGGAGTATGACTTTGATATCATAGTTAAGCCAGGAAGACTTAACCTGGGACCTGACCACTTGTCGAGGCTCCAGTCAGGAGAAGAGCCCACTAGTTTAGCTGAAGGTCTTCCTGATGCCCAGTTGTTTTCCATCCATATGGTTGATGACTATTTTCAGGATATTGTTCAGTACTTGTCTACAGGTTTTACACCCTCTGAGATGACAACACAGCAGAAGAAGCAGCTGGTGGTTAGAGAAGCTGACTTTACCTTGATAGGAGGACAGCTATATAAGATGGGACCAGATGAAATACTGCGCAAATGTGTCCTAGAGCATGAAAAGCCATTGATTTTGGCTGAGGCACATTCTAGAGCAGCAGGAGGCCATTATGCAGGAAAAGCTATGGTACAAAATATTCTAACAGCTGGATTGTGGTGGCCTACGATTCATAAGGATGCAAGAGAGTATTTCCACAGCTGTGATATCTATCACAGGACAGGAAAACCATCCAGGAGGGATGAGATGCCTCTGGTTCCACAGGTAACTTTACAAGCATTTACAAATGGGATATTGATTTTGTTGGACCAATCAATCCCCCTACAAAGAAATCTGGAGCAAGATACATTATTACAGCAACTGATTATCTTACTCGTTGGGTCGAAGCTCAACCAGTCAAGAACTATAGCACTGATATAGTTGCGAAGTTCATATTTGATAATATCTTGTCGAGGTTTAGGTGTCCTAGAATTTTTATGAGTGATCAAGGATCACATTTTCTGAATAAGACTATTGAAGCATTGACCAAAGAATTTCAAGTATATCATCAGAAGAGTACTGCCTACCATCTTCAAGCAAATGGAACTGTCGAAGCCTTTAACAAGATCCTTGAGCATGCTCCGACGAAGGTTTGCAATGTTAATAGAAATGATTGGGATCTTAGAATTCCAGCAGTATTATGGGCTTATAGAACCACTTGCAAGAAGTTGAAAATCCATACACCTTTTAGGCTAGTATATGGACAGGAAGTAGTTATGCCCATAGAGTACATTGTTCCTAGCCTCAGAATATCTACCTTCACAGCGATGGATGATCCAGCCGTGTTGAATGAAAGGCTGGCGAAGATACTGGAACTAGAAGAAGACAGATTCATTGCAGGTTTCCAGCAGCAAGTACAGAAAGCTAGAGAAAAAGTATGGCATGATAGACACATTAAGAAGAAGCATTTTCAGAATGGTGATCTTGTGCTCTTGTACGGCAGTAAATTCATGAAATTCCCAGGTAAGTTCAAGACACATTGGAAAGGACCTTACATAGTTCAGAAAGTTACCAATGGTGGCGTATTTTAGTTAGCTAAATTAAATGGAGAAATTTTTCCCTCCATGGTGAATGGGAGTAGATTAAAGAAGTACAGGGACAGGCCTGTACCCCCCTAACCCAAAGTAATAGCAAGAAGAAGAGTCTAAGTACCAAGAACAGTTGAAATTGGGTACTAGACTATAATGAAGCTGTTCTCAGAGAGCTGGGGCAGATTGTGGGAAAACTTACGAAGTGTCAAAGCTTGTGTCAGGATGTGTCGAAGGTCTATATTGTGTCGGAGGTCCTTATTGTGGCGAAGCTGAAGTTAGTGGTTGTGCCAAAGAAGAAAGGTGTGTCGAAGCTTAAAATGCAACCGTTGGAAAAAATCAGATTTGGCGGCACCGGTACGTTAACTGTATTAACTGCCTGTAATGATGAGATTTTGGGAAATCTAGCGCCGTTTGGACAAGATCTACCGCCGCTCTGTTAGATTTGGTGTCTTTAATGCACAGTTATGGCATATTTGGTCATTGGATTCTATAAGAAGACACCCATTCCTACGAATTCCGCATTATGCATTTTCTTGAGTTGAGTCCATGTCAGCTGATCGCGAAGTCCAACCATTGCTGAAAGAGTTTAGAAAGAGGGGTCTGCAGAACCTTATGAGCAACCCACCTACATCCGCACCTCGTGAAGAGACTCCCCCAGTACTGGATCAACCGATGCAGACACGATCAACCAGAAATAAATATAAGGTTGAAGTTCGCTCTAAGTGGAACGAAGAAAGACACCAGAGGATCCTGTGATGAATCCTCTCGGAGAATTCAAAGACTTTGGTGAGGATGATAACGTTGCACCGCAGTGTCCACCGTATCTTTTGCCTGTTTGACCAGGATTTTAGCCACCTTGGTGGACAGCCAAGTTCACATTATGCACCCCGTCGCTGCCACAGGGTGTGAAGTTGGTTGAAACAATGACAAGAAGATTGGACCGGCTCAAGTACGCAGACCATGATACAAATGATCGTGGGAAATTTTCACAGTTCACACCTGGGAAATACTTACACTCCGTCCATTATCTGGAGGTTGGAACGACGTTACTAGAAGTCAAACAGTGGACTGTTGGCTTGGAGCAAGCTGGCTTGTTGAAGATGCTTAATGTCCCCGACTTTGGTTGCAGCACGCAGGTTACCGTGGTGGTCAAGCAGCTATTAGTGTTGGTGCATGATGGGAACCTATAGATTGGAAACTAGAGAATTCCTATTGATGGAGAGTTGATTCATAGGATCATAGGATTGTCGAAGGAAGGGCATGATCTTGGAATTGAATTTGTTTCAAAGCACGAAGATATGAAGATGGTGCAGCACATGAAGGACCACTTCGATATAACAAAAGGAAAGCGAGGGTATCAAGCCTTGACAATTCGGCACCAAAACATTCACTTCACCGCAGAGCTCCTAGCATGCAAATTAATGCAGAAGTGCAGACCTAATGAAGTCCCTGCCCCGATTGTCAGTATTACTGCGAACTGTGCCAAAGGCTACAGTTACAAATGGGCAGAGTACATTGCTAGAAAATTCCTTGAATATGTCCGTGATGCAAAGGAGAAAGGTATACCCTTTCATTATTCATGGTCGTTAGTGCTTATTGCACTGGTAGGATGGAGAGAACCTACCAAGGCACAGTTTGTTGATGTGCCTCCGGAGATGCCTGGCGCAGCAAGGTATGCATCTCTTTGGGTGTCACAGGAATAAGGCCTTGCAGCAAATGACGAACAATGTGTTCACCTTCTATGCGATGAACATTTCATATGAGATCATGAAAAAACTGCAAATCAGTAATGAGCTATTCTCTTAGTATACTAGAGTGGCCAACTTCAAGGATGACATGCATAATGTCTTCATCCAGGCCCGCGCTGATAACAAACATGCATGGTGGAAATTACCATACATGTTAAACCAGGAGGAAATCCTCACGCTAGTTCAGCAGTGGCCAACTGAATGGATGGACACAGGAACAAAGCCCAACATACCAGTCCCCCTAGTAACAGATGTGGGCGCAGGTCCTAGTCAGCCGCAGCAGAATGACCCACTCGAAGGGAGAGAAGAACAAGATGAGTCATAGCAAAGTGAAGGTGACCAAGGTGGAGATGACAAATCTGATGAAGAAGAAGAAGAATTGGTCAAAACCATCTTAGACCCCAATCGCCCAGATAAGCGCAACTATCCCGAAGTAGAGGAAGTGACTAATCCTCAGCCCCGAAAGAAAACTAAGGCGTCAAAGGGAAATAATATCATCGAAGAGCCCACTTTGATGATTGAAGAGCTTGATTAGGCTCTAATGAAGTCGACAGAGGTATTATCCAGTAAATGGGCAGATTTTGCAGCTACACATCTTGATGCGCTCTCGGGTGTAGCATAGCGAGTTGCAGAACTTAAGTCGTTATTGGAAAAAACCGCAACTAGTGCTGCAGCAAGTAGTTTCCCAGTCAACCCGTAGCCAAATACAAGAAAATGGCCCACCAAAACAACAGAGGACAAGTACCAAGTGCAGCCCTTATAATAACTGATGCAGCATCTCAATCACAGATGAGCATGACAGTTGAGATAGATTACACCAAGTTGTCTATGTTGGAGCTGCATCTTTGTCAATTGGCCCTCATGAAGGAGATCCGAGAATGAGACAGCTACTCACACATGCAGTTAGAAAATTCCACGAAGCAGAGTGAGAGCCTCCCAGCGCAGTTGGAAGAAGCTGAACAGAAGAAGAGGGAAGCATAAAATAAGTAGGCTACACTAGCGCGAGTATTGGATGAGGCATGTCGAAGTCTCCCTAACTTCAACATGTAGGCTGAAGAAGAACTGGAGCAAAGAATCGTTAAGCTGAAAGACTATGCACAACAGTTTTGAAGCAAGATAGAGAAGATGAAAGCAGAACATGAGGCTCAGATTGCGGAGCTTTAACTTCACCTCATTCCTGAGAGTCCACCAAAGGTCAGGGAACAACGTCACAGAGATATTCAGGCCTCAGCAATAAAGATCTCAGATCTTGTAAGTAGTGCATCAAAGCTACTAGACGAAAGTGTCGAGGCCTGGGCAAACTTGCAAGACAACCCATAAGTAGAAAATCTACAAGAAACCATCAAGCAGCGACAGGAAGAGCTGGACGCAGTAAAAGCAGAAATTAAGATATTGCCTCCTATGCAGAAGATGCTTAAGGTGAAGCATAGCAATGATCTCCAGCAAGAAATTGAGTCTTGCAGAAGGAAAGAAACACTGTTGGTGAACTCTGTGCAGCCCCTTATTTATGAGGCCTTGGAGTTGAGCACTGTTGCGGACAACCAGCTCAAAGTCTTGAAGGAGTATGATGCATTTGCGCAAGAAAAGGCCAACAAAGCATCTGCAGCAATAGTGCAGGAGATAGTGGCGAAGGAGCAAGCAGCCGAAGATATCATGTGCAGCCTCAACAAGCAGTTTACTATCTTCGCCAACAATATTCTTCCACCCGAAAAGCAGCAAAGTGTCCCAGGATGGGACACTGGTGAGTCTTAGGGGCCTGTTGGGGCTCGAACCTTGAAGGTCCTTAATTTTGGCAACTCCGCGGTTTTGGTGCGAAGCTTGTAAGTGGAGTTGCGGTCCAAAATAGTCTTAGGGGTTTTGGGGTTGGGTCGAAGCCCCTCTTTTTGTAAATGTCCCATGGTTTAAGCCCATGGTATTGTAATAGTGCACTTGTATAAATAGGCACTTATGTAAAGGAGTCAAAAAGACGATTTTTGTTATGATATGATGTGATGCAAAGAAGCTAAGGTCTATTTTTGGGTTTAAGGTTAAGTCCCAGCTGAGTGCGTGGATGACCTCTGTAGCTGAGTGCGGAGAGGGTTTTGGTAGAAAGGTTCTGCAGCTAAATGTGCAGTTTTGGATTGTTGAGAAGGTTCTGCAGCTGAGTGCGTAGATCAGAACTGTTGTTTTGTAAAGTGTTGAATATAAACACAGTTCTGTGGACGTAGCCCCTACACCGGGGGTGAACCACGTACATCTTGTGTTGTGGTGGTTCTTTTTATCTAAACTGTGAAGCTATTTAAGTGAATGTCGAAGCTCTGTATTGCATACTTATTCTTTGTTAAGGCTAAAGGTACATTAATATCCCTCTTTTGCCTACAGAAACCTGATTCTGTAGCACCCCATAGCTGTTTCGGGTGAGATTGCAACCTGTTCGCAGGTTGTTTCCGAAAGGGACAACACTGTGGGTCTGTTTGTTGGTGCGAAGATAAAAGCAGAAGAACCTGGGTCTGCCCTTAGCCCAACATCTCACCAACATGGGTGCTTCTTCTTGCATCTAGGACAAAATACGCCAATGCCAAATATTCTACTGCTTGCCTCTACTTTTCTCTCAAGATGTCCATTTCTAAGGAGATGTCATTCATCTTTGTTAAAATTTTTAAGAAGGTTTCCTATTTCTTCCCGAGTAGATCCTCCACTAGATGACTTATGTGTTCTAGTGAAGACATCTTAGTCTATTCCTTTATCCTGATTGTTAGTTTTAGAGGATCCTCTCAAATATCTTCGACATAAGTCAACAATCTCCTCAAAGGATTATTTTGAGATATCCCCCTTTCCCAACAAATTTAGCATGTCCAAGTAATCTTCTTTGATTCCACGCAGTAAGATAATTTTGAGCACATATTTCCCCATATCAATTTGCACCTCCCTTTGTACATTATACAAAAGGCTTTCCACAAATTCCTCCAGACTCTCTTCATCTTTCTGCATCATCTTAAACAATTCTTCCTTTTTATATTTAATCCTATAGTACTCTTGATATTTTCCAAGGAACACCTGTTTCATTTGTTCCCAGGTGGAATTAGTCTCACCACCCAAGCTCATAAACCAACACAGAGCATTGTCCTTTAAAGTAGCAGGGAAAAGTTTCAACTTTTGTTTATTGGAGGTGTAATCATAGCTTCGACAGAGGATGTCAAATTCAAAGAGGAACTCATCAGTGACAAACGTAGCAGCAAACTCGACCTCTTTTAGGTATGTTTTGGTAGTCATTGTTGACAAGTTCTAAGGATGTGATTCAATCTTGAGGTATTATGTATAACCACATAGTGATATAATCAGCCATTACACAGTTTGTATATATTCCCATAAAGTGGCATACCTAGCCCTGTATTTATGCTTACATAGTGAGATACTTAGCCATGTATGTATCCCCACATAGTGATATACTCAGTCATTAGACAGTGGCATTATAATTTACACATTGAGATGATAACTTGCATGGGGGATTCATTTAGTGAACCTCTCACATAGCATGTGCAATCATAGGATATTAAAGAATATCCTTATTTTCTATATTTATTGGCCCGAACTCCTTTTGTTGGAACCCCCTCCCAATACCTAAAACCTCCCCCACAACCCTTTTATACCGAAATCCTTATTAATCCTCATACCCCCTCCACCCTAAACTCCCCATCCACCCTCGATACTTGCAATATATTGGCCTAGTTTTTGAGAATTTTAAAACTTGTAATATGGACTCATGTGTTATGATATTGGTCAACAAGTGAGCCCCTCATGATGACTTGTATGCACATAGTAAGATGATGACTTGTATATACACTATGAGATGATGACACACAGAGATGATGACTTGTTAGCATATAGTGAAATGATGATTTTTTAGCATATAGTGAGATGATGATTACATAATGGCATGTTAGAGAAGCTTACCTAATGATGACAGTGATGTGCTAGAATGATGTGAGGTACTACGATGCATACGAACAGTTTGTGGAAAAGTGAAATGATATGACAGTGATATGATGTACAAGGATATGGTATGACAAGGATGTGATATGACAGTAAAACAGTTACAGGGTTATGAGCAGAGGTAATCAGCAACAAGTGGATTGATCAGTTTTGATAGGTCCACGGATTCAAAAGATAAATATCATTATTCTTTAAGGTGGTAGGGTGGTACAAGGGCTTACAGTTGTAGTTGTGAGTTGAGTTGTTGTAGAAACTCGAAGTATTGTGGGTTGGAGCCCCTTCTAGTTGTAGCTAGTAAAGTTGTAAAAGAATTGTAATTCCAGTTATTGTTGGATCAAATCTTACTATAAAAGGCTTTCATGGTTATTCTCCCATGACTTGGGTTTCCACATAAAAATAATGTGTACTGTGCATTTTACTATGATTTGTATGTTAAATTGCTCTGAATAAAATTTAAACGTAGTGCATATTGATTCAACCCCCCCCCCCCCCTGAGTAGATCCTCCACTAGATGACTTATGTGTTCTAGTGAAGACATCTCGGTCTAGTCCTTTATCCCGATTGTTGGTTTTGGAGGATACTTTCGAATATCTTCGACATAAGTCAAAAATCTCCTCAAAGGGCTATTTTGAGATATCCCCCTTTCCCAACAAATTCAGCATGTCTAGGCAATCTTCTCTCATTCCACGCAGTAAGATAATTTTGAGCACATATTTCCCCATATCAGTTTGTACCTCCCTTTGCACATTATACAAAAGGCTTTCCACAAATTCCTCCAGACTCTCTTCATCTTTTTGCATCATCTTAAACAATTCTTCCATTTTATCTTTAGTCCTATAGTACTCTTGATATTTTAGAAGGAACCCTTGTTTCAATTGTTCCGAGGTGGCATTAGTCTCACCACCTAAGCTCATAAACCAGCGAAGAGCGTTGTCCTTTAAAGTAGCAGGGAAAAATTTCAACTTTTGTTCATTGGAGGTGTAATCGTAGCTTCGACAGAGGATGTCAAATTCAAAGAGGAACTCATCAATGAAAAATGTAGCAGCAAACTTATCCTCTTTTAGGTCTGTTTTGGTAGCCATTGTTGACAAGTTCTAAGGATGTGATTCAATCTTGAGGTATGTATGTATAACCACATAGTGATATAATCAGCCATTACACAATTTGTATATATTCCCACAAAGTGGCATACCTAGCCATGTATTTATGCTTACACAGTGACATACTTAGCCATGTATGTATTCCCACACAGTGATATACTCAGTCACTACATAGTAGCATTATAATTTACACATTGAGATGATGACTTGCATGGGGGATTCATTTAGTGAACCTCTCACATAACATGTGCGATCATGGGATATTAAAGAATACCCTCATTTTCTATATATATTGTACCGAACTCCTTTGGTTGGAACGCCCTCCCAATACCTAAAACCTCCCCCACAACCCTTTTATACCCAAATCCTTATTAATCCTCATACCCCCTCCACCCTAAACCCCTCATCCACCCCCGATACTTGCAATATATTGGCCTAGTTTTTGAGAATTTTAAAACTCGCAATATGAACTCATGTGTTATGATATTGGTCAACTAGTGAATCCCTCGTGATGACTTGTATGCACATAGTAAGATGATGACTTGTATGTACACTATGAGATGATGACTTGAGATGATGACACGCATAGATGATGACTTGTTAGCATAAAGTGAAATTATTATTTGTTAGCATATAGTGAGATGATGATTACACAATGGCATGTTAGAGAAGCATACCTAGTGACGACAGTGATGTGCTAGAGTGACGTGAGGTACTACAATGCATATGAACAGTTTGTGGAAAAGTGAAATGATATGACAGTGATACGATGTACAATTATATGATATGAAAAGGATGTGATATGACAGTAACACAATTACATGGTTATGAGTAGAGGTAATCAACAGCAAGTGGATTTATCAGTTTTGACAGGTCCACGGATTCAGAAGTTCAATATCATTATTCGTTAGGGTGGCAAGGTGGTACTAGGGCTTACAGTTGTAGTTGTGAGTTCAGTTGTTGTAGAAACTTGAAGTATTAGGCGTTAGAGCCCCTTCTAGTTGTAGCTGGTAAAGTTGTAAGAGAATTGTAATTCTAGTTGTTGTTGGATCAAATCTTACTATAAAAGGATTTCATGGTTATTCTCCCATGACTTGGGTTTCCACATAAAAATAATGTGTACTATGCATTACTATGATTTGTATGTTAAATTTCTCTAAATAAAAGCTAAACGTAGTGCATATTGATTCACCCCTCCCCCCTCCCCGAGTAGATCCTCCACTAGATGACTTATGTGTTCTAGTGAAGACATCTCGGTCTAGTCCTTTATCCCGATTGTTGGTTCTGGAGGATCCTTTCGAATATCTTCGACATAAGTCAAAAATCTCCTCAAAGGGTTATTTTGAGATATCCCCCTTTCCCAACAAATTCAGCATGCCCCGGAAATCTTCTCTCATTCCACCCAGTAAGATATTTTTGAGCACATATTTCCCCATATCAGTTTGTACCTCCCTTTGTACATTATACAAAAGTCTTTCCACAAAGTCCTCCAGTCTCTCTTCATCTTTCTGCATCATCTTAAACAATTCTTCCTTTTTATCTTTAATCCTATAGTACTCTTGATATTTTCCAATGAACACCTGCTTCATTTGTTCCAAGGTGGCATTAATCTCACCACACAAGCTCATAAATAAGCGCAAAGCATTGTCCTTTAAAGTAGCAAGGAAAGGTTTCAACTTTTGTTCATTGGAGGTGTAATCGTAGCTTCGACAGAGGATGTCGAATTCAAAGAGGAACTCATCAGTGACAAACATAGCAGCAAAATTGACCTCTTTTAGGTATGTTTTGGTAGCAGTTGCTGACAATTTCTAAGGATATGATTCAATCTTGAGGTATGTATGTATAACCACATAGTGATATAATCAGCCATTAGACAATTTATATATATTCCCACAAAGTGGCATACCTAGCCATGTATTTTTGCTTACATAGTGACATACTTAGCCATGTATGTATTCCCACATAGTGATATACTCAATCATTACACAGTAGCATTATAATTTACACATTGAGATGATGACTTGCATGGGGGATTCATTAGTGAACCTCTCATATAGCACATGCGATCTTGGGATATTAAAGAATACCCTTATTTTCTATGTATATTGGCCCAAAATCCTTTTGTTGGAACCCCCTCCCAATACCTAAAACCTCCCCCACAACCCTTTTATACCCATATCCTTATTAATCCTCATACCCCCTCCACCCTAAACCCCTCATCCACCCTCGATACTTGCAATATATTGGCCTAGTTTTTGAGAATTTTAAAACTCACAATATGAACTCATGTTATGATATTTGTCAACAAGTGAACCCCTCGTGATGACTTGTATGCACATAGTAAGATGATGACTTGTATGCACACTGTGAGATGATGACTTGAGATGATGACACACACAGACGATGACTTGTTAGCATATAGTGAAATGATGATTTGTTAGCATATAGTGAGACGATGATTACACAATGGCATGTTAGAGAAGCTTACCTAGTCATGATAGTGATGTGCTAGAGTGATGTGAGGTACTACGATGCATACGAACAGTTTGTGGCAAAGTGAAATGATATGACAATGATATGATGTACAATGATATGATATGACAAGGATGTGATATGACAGTAACACAGTTACAGGGTTATGAGCAGAGGTAATCAGCAGCAAGTGCATTGATCAGTTTTGACAGGTCCACAGATTCATAAGTTCAATATCATTATTCATTAGGGTGTCAAGGTGGTACTAGGGCTTACAGTTGTAGTTGTGAGTTGAGTTGTTGTAGAAACTCAAAGTATTAGTGGTTGGATCCCCTTCTAGTTGTAGTTGGTAAAGTTGTAAATGAATTGTAATTCCAATTGTTGTTGGATCAAATCTTACTATAAAAGGCTTTCATGGTTATTCTCCCATGACTTGGGTTTCCATGTAAAAATAATGTGTACATTTTACAATGATTTGCATGTTAAATTGCTCTGAATAAAAGTTAAACATAGTGCATATTGATTCACCCCTCCCCCACTCTTAGTGCACCTCAGTGACCAACAGTAATAAACTCAACCATACCTAATGAATGGTCAACCATAATTTAACCATATTTCACCAAAGTCATGGCATGATGAACCAACAATTTGGTATGGTAAACTAACATCAAACATGTTTAATGATGAATTGCACTACCCATGCTTAAACATAGTCAACCACGGTTAATTAAAGTCAATCATAGTTAACTATGGTCTAATATGGTTTAATATGGTCTCTTCATAAAGTCAACCATGTATAATTATTAATTAGTATTTACTTTTTATTTTTAATTATGATTTCAACTATTTATTTACTTGTGTATTTTTATTTATTATTTATTATTTATTATTTATTAATAATTATTGTCATTTTAATTGGTGTATATCAACCATGGCCAAACATTCAAAAGGGTGTAATCTAAACATTCAATTTAATCAACAATGATTGAGTTAGGCTAGTGTTCATATCTATATATATATAAAAGAGGCTAATGAATGACCCATTTACAAAATTAAAGTTTAGTAGGTGATGATATGTGAAAGTCACTATGGAGTTGGGATACAAAAGACTTCATTGAATGGATTAACAAGATTAACCCTAGTGTAACAAGCCTAAGTCATCTATTTATTTCATAATGCATCTTAATTAAGATTTAAATAAGCTTTAATTAAAAAGATTAGTTTTTGTTTTTTTTATTAAATAATATCTATTTTATGTTTATATTAATTAATTTAATGTTTATTATACCTGCCTGAGGCAGGTATATTGTAATCGATCAGCTTTGACTTTGCTTTGACTTTGCTATTACTTGGTGCCTTTTGAGACAGTTTTAAAAAATCAAAACCTATTTTGCAAAGTGAGACTTAGGGGTTTGTAAACTATTTTTTTTAATTTTGTTAAAAAGCAATTTTTGTCAACGGCTGATTGGTGGATAGGAGGTGATGTCAGCCTTGGGATTTGGTATCTGGATTTGGGTTGACATGTGTCCACCTGACGTCATAATAATAAAATTAAAAAAATAAAAATTATATTCCTTCCAGCGTCACCCGGTGCCGTTCGCTCTGGCGTCTCCGAATGCAAGATAACAGGTTCCCAGACTATAAATTGCATCGAATCCAGTGACCTGCTATGAGATTGCATTGACTGAATCTCATCGACTGCAGTCATGGTGGATTTGCTGTGTAGTTGCATGGGATGCAATTTTTTTATGCGTGTCCTCCATATGCCCTTGGAATGTCGGTTGGTTTTTTCTATTTGGTGGACTCTCCTCATCGTCTTTACTGTCCAGACTACAAATTGCATCTACTTCAGTGACCTGCTATGAGATTGCATTCACTGCAGTCATCCAGGATCTGCCATGTAGTTGCATGGACTGTAGTTATCTTATATATAGTCTTCCTTTAATTTACACCACGTTAGGAAAGGTCTACACCACTTATCATCAGTAAAATATGCCACCACAGTTGTCATCCCTCTTCAATCAGAGGATATCACCTTCCTCACGCGACATCCACTCTTCCTGTGCAGTATGAATTTAGCCTGGGTAACTGGACCAGGAGAAACTTTGGTGAAAGTGAGACACAAAGCACATTGAAAACATCTTTAGGTGGGTATTTGTTCTGCATCCATTAATGTGTCCTTCCTGAAATGATTAGAAGAAAGCTAACAGAGCCATGGAAGAAACTATTGAGGGACTATGATCAAGAAACTAGTGAGATCAAGAAACTAGTGAAAGCACTACGCTAGGGGATTCTTTGGTATCCATTGTACAAATGAAAGATAATAAATGGGTCAGATCCCATGCTTTGATGTATTGTAAGGACACAAAATATATGCAAATATCAAGAATATTGAGAGGATTATACACTTTCCTCTGCGAGTGATGTGTCCACTGTCCTCTATCATGCCTAAACAGTCGACTGAGTCGAGTATTCAGGCCTGGAGAATTTGATTGGAAGGCAAGGGGTTGAGGAAGAGCGGGGAGCATCAATCCTTATTAAATTCATAATCGGATGCCTCCTTCCATGACCTTTTACACAGTTATTCGCTGGTATCAAAAAAATGTCTCATTGTCTAACAAAACAAAGACGAGGAGAGGCGGTGCTTCATCCAATCCCCCAAGCATTCTCGATATCCAAATGGCTTCACTTTGGGCCTTCGATTAAGGGAGAGGAACTGAGAGGGAGGGTGTAAAACCTTTAATCTAGAAAGGGGACAACTGTATAAGAAGCATGAGCATGAGTACATTTAGAGGTTTAGACATATCTACAATAAATTTGAATGTTGAGAAGAAAATAACTGGGGACAACTGTACAAGAAGCACGAGCATGATTACATTTAGAGGTTTATAAATATATTCAATAAATTTGAATGTTGAGAAGAAAATAACTCCAGGGATGTGCAAGCAATGAACTTTATAAGCGTTTGGTGCTGGGATTTTTTCCTTTGAAATCTAGCTTGATTTTGAAGCTTTTGCTCACTAGGTCCAAATGGGTTGGGTGCTCAATAGAAATGACTAAATATACCATATATGCGTATTCGTAGATGATATCAAATTCAACTTTTAAAGTGCAGAGACATTTCCAACAGAGTGGAGACCTTTCGTCAAAAGCACTTCAAAATCAAGGTAATCCTAACAACATTTCAATGAAAAGAATTCTATTAAAATTCTTTTCAGACATCGTTGTTTTCTGTGTAATTTTGTAAAATGTTTCAAGTGAGGAAGTCACCTTGGCGAGAGTTAGGCCTTGGGTGTCCTTGGCCTCGCCTCCTAGAGGTCCCTAACACTAATTTTGTGGCCAATATTGACGCATGCCTCTCCGTCCACTCTCCACCTTAGTTTTTCTAATCCACATATTCCCCTCTCTGTTCATGATGGAAATGTCCTCCAGGAGGTGGGATAGCATCTTCTTTTACTACTCCACACAGTATTTTTCCACCTAATGCTAGTTATGGAGATTGGTTCCATCCAGCCTCATCGATCGTCTCTGTAGACAAGCGCACTTCAAAATCCAAAAGAAGAGAAGTTTGGAATGGACTAAAGAATAACGCGATGGTTTGGGGATATCAATATATATATATACATATTCATGCTGATAGATGCATGCATTCGAGGCTTCAAACACCTGCATGCATTCGAGAATTCAAACACCTATTCACTTATAATGTTCTTCACGTCATACCTCGTACACATCACACTACAATATGGTATTTGCATCCTCTTTATAGCCTGCAACTGGTTAGCATGGAAAGGTTGACCAGCATGGTAACTGAGATGTCTAAATTAGTTACCATGCAAAAGCTAAGATTGAAACGTGGTAGAACTGTCTGCTTCAATTACGTCGTGTCAATTGTAGGCCCAGGATTTACATGTTTGGTAGAAATGTGAAATTAGTACTTTTATAAATTATTTTCATGTTAAACATAGTTATTAAATTGGGGTTGATTCGTTTGGTTCTTCCCAATTATCAGTTCAGATTCGATTTGTGGGGAGGTTCGTTCGGAGAATAGTAAGCACAGTTTGTAAGATCACTCTGCAATATTTTTTTTGATAGCAAAAATTCATGATAGCTCGTTAGGAAATATCGCATGAAGAATTTTAAAAGTATTTGATTAATTTCAGAATGTGCATGAGAGAAGGCTCTAACAGCTTTATATGAATTCGTTAATAATTTATTAACAACTTTTTATGTTCAGTAATTTTAGAAGGTGCATAAAAATAACAGCCTCTAACCACTTGTATGAATGAGAAGAACGGTCTCTAATGGCTTGTATGAATTCGGTGGCTATGGAGTTTAACGACTTGTATGAATTCGGTGGCTATAGATTTTATAAGGGGAAGGCTGTCAGATGAAAGCCTTTCCAGTTGTCAATCAATAATTTTTCCTCTATTAAGATATTACAATAAAATATAGCTTTTTAATGAATTTTATGACATATATTTAAATTCATTTCCAATCATGAATTTTTGAGAAAATTTATGACATATATTTAAATTTATTTCCAACCATGAATTTTTGAGCATACTGTATTGGTTGTTGGGATTAGCATGCTCTTGAATTTTGTCCCCTTTCCAGAATAAATATTTTAAATATAAATAGTTAAATATAACCTATTCTCCCTCGGGTTGGGTGGCACTAAAGAAGAAACAAAACGGTTGTGTTGATCTCTGATGATCACTTGTCTCAGGTGGCACTAAAGAAGAAATAGAACTTATGGTTTTGTTGATCTCTGATGATCACTTGTCTTGGAGTTCAAATGGATAAATTCCACATCCATCTCTATGAGAGTTTTTACCAAGGGGAAATTCAATATCGTTTCCTCGTCATAGTCAAGATGCTTAACATAAATTTTCCCAACAAGAGTAGAGGGATTAATATTACATTGCATTAATGAGACATGTTAAGGAAACTACTCAAATCCACAAGCAGTAGAAGAAACTTTATTTGCTTCACTCTCAAAAATATCAGAATTCGTTCTGCCCACGGACTGCTTAAAATGTTAGTGGATGCAAAATACTTCTAGTTCTGAAAGGCAAGTGGGAGATTTGAATCCCATGCAATTCGAACAATGTTCTCTTTAGAACCTTAATTAATTGCACCACGGTTTGAAAATTTTATTAAAATATCTTCTAGTATTTATACATACGGATGAGAAATTAAGGCCATAATGTCTCCCATCCATATACATATTTTAGCTAAATAAAAGATGGCAATAGCATAAATTCTCAAATATGAGATGATAACCTTCATACTTTGTTCGATTGGGTTTTCATTTGCAGAATGCTTTATATGGCTGTGAGAATCTTGCGGGTACTATTTTCGGAATGCTTATCATTATAAGAATTATTTGCACAATTCTTATAGTTATAAGATTTTTCAATACTCAAGGGAACTAAATGATGTTATAATCGTATATTTTTAGCCTTTCAATTTAAATAATAGATATAATAAAAAGTTGAAACATACCTTTAAAGTAANTTCAATTTAAATAATAGATATAATAAAAAGTTGAAACATACCTTTAAAATAATATATTAATCTGCAATATTTATGGTTTCACTGTATTTAGTAAGTAATCTGTTATTAAAATAATATAATAATAAAAATTGATATATATAAATAAAAAAGAAGGTAAATAAAAGGTATTTAATGTTTATTTATAAAATATTAAATCTAATAAAAATATTTAATAATTTTTTAATTTGAATTTTTAAATGAAAAATGTTAAATACAAGTAAGTTGGTAAGTTAGTTATATTTTTAATAATTTATTCGTCCATGTTAAAGGTTGGTGTGACTTTATATCAAACAAGAAAAAATAGTTTATATGATGATAATACAAAGAAATCGCAAGTGAATCAACTTTTACTTATATGATGATTTATCATGTCCAAATTCTTTTTATGGGGGATTTATCACATCCAAGAGTTAGATTAGAGGAGGAGAGACTAAAATAAAGGTCGAGAGTGACGAAAATGTACCCATAATCAAAGATGAGATTGGAAAAAAGACCATTTAGAAAGAGATTGGTGCACTTGTTTTGTTAATTAATGTGAACATAGCGAGAACCATTAGGAGTATTGGCTTTTGTATTGCATTTTTTTGGCCTATCTATTTTGTGAGGGGAAATGTTTTTTTCCTTCATGCCAAATTGATTCCACTAATGGAGAACTACTAGCGCCACAGGTAAGCAGGGAGGTTAGGGTTCTGGAGGGGACCTCTCCGAATCGACCTTCCAACTAAAAATCTGGATTTCCATTTTGAGGAACTACCATCTAGATGTAGATAGGGTTTCAACACTTACGTGGAACTGGACATTTCTTTTGAATGAACTAAATAAGCAGTTAGGCTTATTTTGTTTTTATTTAAACTTTGAAATTTACTTTTGAACCTGGGACTAGGAGGACAGGACTGTAATGTTGTTTAAACACTGATTTAGTTTCGTGAGAGCAGAGACCCGTTTTTCTTTTTTTTTATCGTTTTTTATTTCATTTCGACTTTCTCCATTTTATTTTTATGGATTGTTAACTCTTGTTTGATGTAGCTACCTATTATGGCGATATGTTATGTTAAAATGCGCAAAGAAAAGCATCCCAACAAAGTTTTGGATGGGATTTTCTATGGTCAAAATCATCTTAGATATGAGTCCTTTGCTACAGTTAGTGTATCGGAGAATCTTCATGGAGCTAAGGAAGCATGTGACACATATGTGATTGGGGAGGAGCAAAGCTTGATGTTGTACAGGAAGACAAGGAATTTTTGGAACTAAAGGAAAAATTAGGGGATCTTGAACATTATCTAAGCCAAGCCTCTAAGAAGTAATGTATATAAGTTTCTCCTATTTTATGAATACAAGTTTCTCCTAGTTTATGAATATAAGTTTCTCCTATTTTACTAGCTTCAGTTGCTTATATATATATATTACAAGAAATAAAACACCATATTTGATATTTCTAGGTGCAATAAATATATACAATTTTAAATATATACAATTTCTACGTCTCTCAGTTATTTCTATTCTAAATGAAGAGAGATCTTACTAAATGAATTTTCTCTACTTGTTATTTCTAAATGAAGAGAAATCTTAGTAAATGAATTTTCTATGAATTTTCTCTACTTGCCATCATAAGGATAATATACGGTCTTCCATCAATATCTCGCTCAAAATATTTTTCAAAATTTCAAAATTGTCTGCATTAACGTTTGCAATATATCATCATCAGAACATCACAAATATAAACATTTTTTCCAATTTCAACAAGCCATAGAGTAGCCAGTTTAGATAGATAATTGTAATAGCAATATTCAATGGTTTGGATAATATGAAGGGAAGAAACTGAAATCTTATTACATTGTTTGTAAATTATAGTTGAAAAAACAAACAACAGATAATTGAGCCTGTATACATATATTATTATATATAATTTACTTGTCATATATAATATAATTTACCAGGTGTCGGACACATATGGGAAGGACAAAAATGACCCACTGTAATAGTTTTCTAGAGGAGAAAAAAAAAATTCAAATTATAGTAGGTAGAGCAGAAACTTTGAATAATTTATACAGTCCAAAATCTTATTACATTGTTTCTAAATTAGAGTTTAAAACCTTCGCTATGAACATGATTGTTCACGAAGGAATAATATGGGTAAATGGTAAAATGATGACTACATGGGCCGTAGAATTGACCTGTCATTAACGCTACAAATAAATGGTCATTAACATGGCCAATTTGTAAATGGTTGATGGCTTGTTAAATATAAAATAAATTTCTAGGATATTTTATTTTTAGGTCGACATGTAATATTTTTATATTTAGGATCTCCCCTATATTGGGATGAAGAGCGCTTCTCTGCGCAATAATTAATATTAACAACGCCTTCATATTTGAGAAATTGTTAATTAATTAATATTTGAAAGTTTAATATTAATTAATTAATGTTAACTCTGAAGATAAGGTCTATATTAAATATGTTGGTTCAT